>OU015493.1:22651361-22738861 GCA_907164885.2 Dolomedes plantarius | reverse complement strand
AGTATTTTTCGTAAAGATATTTTTAAAAACCCAAAACCTAAAAATAGTTAAAAATAAAATCTGAATTAAAAATTTTCGTGAAAAAAATCCAAAATATCTTTAAAAATTTTAATACTTACAATTCAAAATATTCCAAATCTAGAATTTTGGCTAAAAATCTTACTTCTTTAGAAAACAAGTCGTCCTACAAACAAACAGAGTCTACATTGGTGATCAAGGAGTAATGCGGGGTAGTAGGCACAAGAATCAATTATTTCCTGCCTTCTCTGGTAAAACTGGTTGTTGTTCTCCCCTAAGGGGATGTTGTTGAAACCAGCTACATGACCTGTCTGGTAGTTCTTGTGTTAAAAAAAGTACTTGCTATAAAAGTTACCTGTATACATAAAAATTACCTGATACGTAAAATCTGTTTTTATCGCCCAGCCTTAAAACTTTCTAATCTGTTATGCTTGTAATCTCTATCCTCGGCAGATATGTATGATTTTGCTCTAACTATTTATACACCCCTTCAAAAAATAGCGATGAAAGACTTAAAAAGCCATTGAAAAAAGAACTTTTGCAATCCTTTAAAGCCCTTTAAAGTGAAACACCTACTTCCCATTGGATAGACTTGTTACACGAGGAATTCCGAGAACAGACTTTTCCCTCCACTAAAGAAAAAATAAAAGTCTTCAAAATTTTTATATCCCTCAAAAATTTATCCCCAAACTAAAATGTCTTCCTTTCTAGGTACTCTGAAATCATTTTCGAAAATACAAAATCAAAGAAAGGAATTTCAAACAGATTTTTTTATTTTATTATTTGGAGATATATGCCAGCTTTGATCCTACGCTTATTTCCTCCACAAAAGTTTTTTTTTTTTCTGTTTCGGACGTGTTAATGGCTAGATGTCTCTGGATTAAATTGGTTTCAGGAGAGGACTGAAATAAGATACGTAATGCATGATACGAACATAAACTTTTGGGAATTGCCATAAACGTAGAAAAAACTATGAGCGGGGAAAAAGTGTATGTACGTAAACAAATTTTTTGAATCTGGAAAACCCAATAATATTTTAATATACAAGTGCCTGCTTTTTTGTGCGTAATTAAGTCAACATTTATAAATTTAAAGTTAATGTTAACCTAAAATTAAGAATTTAGTGGATGGATATTCATAGAATTATTCTAAGGGGGTACACCATCTTTAAAACTTCAAAAAATCGATTTTTGGTTTTTGCTATACTCTAATTTTTGGGACATTTCTGAACAATATGAAAAAACAGCATAAAAAATTCGCATTTTTTCTCGAGTTATGAGAGTTTATGTAAAGCTCACTCTGTTGCCATGGCCATGTATATTCCAACTTTAACTTCAGTTTTCTCAAATATGTAAATGTTTGGATTATGCGCACTGTTATTCCCAAAATACGGGTGCTAGACACACGAAATTTTTATCAGATTTGTATTTTAGACTTCTTTATATACTAAAACCAAAAAAATTAAAATAAATTTGTAAAAAAAAAAATTACACTTAAAAATGCTTTTAAAAATTGCTAAATTTAATTTTTTTAAATTTTGTGTACATTTTTCGATTTAAACTATATATTTTGTATATTTTTTGGTTTCACATTCAACTTGAGTATATTATTAATTAAATTTGACCAAAAAATAGTTTCTGTATGCATATTTCTTAATTTTATGATGCGCGAAACATCCAATGATTTTTTTCCCTTTTTAGTAATGTGTACATTTAAAAATAAAATCTAAAAGTTATTTATGGATTTACAAGTTCTATTTTTGTATAAAACATAACTGAAGAATTGTAATTTTGATATAAAACAAAATATTATATATATATATATATATATATATATATATATATATATATATATATATATATATATATATATATTAATATTATTGGAGTTTCAGCAGCTCGAATTTTTTCATGTTTACGGTCATTTCAGTGTAGTCAAAGGTAGTGTGCCCCCTTAAAATGAGAAAATGCATTAATTATTTAAATAAATCGTTATGAAATATAGGTTACCATGTTGAAATAGTTTTAAAATAGCCGTTTGTTGATAAATCACGATAGATATTTTACACGAAAGTTTTTGCGTTGTGGAAAAGTTCAGCTGCAGATATTTAAATGCCCCTAAAGGAGAATGATTCTTAAAGGATGTCTTTGTCATGGTAAATTGAGATGGAAAAATATCTATATATATATATAAAACGCGTAGGTATGTAGCACAAAAATCGACGATATTTCTACATTCTGAATGGCAACGGTTGCAACTACCAAATGTAAACATTAGCGGCCGTCTGCAATTTGTAACCGTGTATCAACATGGATTTACGCACTGGACGCTCGAAAGCGAGCTACACGATCAAGTGAAAATTGGGAACAGTCTCAAGAAAGAAAGCGAAGAAGAAATAATTCATTAAGAGAGAGCATGATTTATCACGAGGTTAGGCTTAATCGTCGCCGGCATAGCAAACGACAGCCAGTAATAGTTAATTTTCTACACTTTTTTTCAGTACTTGCTGAATTTTTACTCCATTTTATAAGTAAAGAAATTATCCCAACAATTTATCATTTGATATGATTAAGTGTAGATATCTGCATTGGGAACAATATTACATACAGAGAGTGATGTAATCCACGCTATATTTTAGTACATGCTGAATATTTACTCCAATTTTTAAGTGAAAAAAAAATATCCCCAACAATTTCTGAAAAATAGTACATACAGAGAGTGATGTAATTTTTAAAATAATTGGTTTTGGGTTTCTCTGTTTTATCTTTACCTTTGTTTTTAAATAGTGGAAATTCTCATTTTTTATTCACGATGTTTTAGAATCAGCCTTACAGAGAATATCCGTTAACAACGTATATTTATGATGACAGGTAATGGTAATATTCCTTGCATATGTTACTTTCAGTTGAGTTGTTTTGCAAAAGAAAATATAAAACTAAAAGCGACTATGCTGGTCACGCAGCGGCTAGTTTATATATAATACTCGGGGTATAATTATTTTAACAAAATGTGCTATCCCGGGATTACCGGAAATTCAAAAATGCGGGTAATTTCCCTCTCTATGTAGTTTAATTTTTTCCTCATTAGTCTGATTTTCCCTATTCCTGTAGAACGACTTTTACTGCATTTGAATCCATAATGCAGAAAAAAAAGTGCATTTCGTTAAGGAACGAGAGATCTATCAGTTTGTGTGACATTTTAAGCAGCTAGGTGTAGTAGCCTGCTGTTCCTTGATATTGCAACACAAAGAAAGAGTTCGATTGGTATTGATCTGAAATTGGCCAGACGGCAATTTTATCATCGCAAATGCGAGCGAAAAGTCTCAAAAAGCAAATCGCAAACATTGCTTCGGGGAATTTGATTGGTATTGCTGTGTTAGTACATAGACATAACTTCGTCAAAAAACGAAGCAATGTTATGAATAGTTGGCACAGATTGAGAGAGGAAGAAACATTTATTGGGTAAAGAGAAGGTGGTATGGCGTATCGTGATATTCTTGAAGCGTGTTACGTGAAGCGCTGGTACAGTCGCACGTACTTAGAGACTAGACACAAGAATATCCTGCGCTTCGTGGGGGGGAATATAGAGGCTACGTCAGGAAACGAAGACAGCACTTGCAATGCATGGTGGTGAAAAATCGTTCAACGGCATCCACAGCGTTTTGGACAACAGCGGGAAATGGACAACACACACATCAGGCGATGTCTGCTAGCACTGTTCACGGACTATTTCTGCAGCAAGGATCGTAGCTCGTCATCAGTTACTTTGACGACTCTATCACAAGAAATAGAGGAGTCAAATTGACGCCATAGAAAGCTCCTAACGGGTAAAAATACCTATGGATATGGAGTAGAATCAAGATTTAGGTAGAGGAGTTGTTTCTACATGTTGAAAGGCTGCGTGCGTGGGTTAAGAGAGCCTGGTGTTAACGTTAGGTTATTTTTGAAGGGTAGGCTCAAGTAAAAAAATTTCCCATTTCAGGTATTATTTCATTTTTCACCTTTAGTTCAATACTATAATTAGATAGGCATTGAATTCTAGTAAATAATTTAAATTTTATTTTTATTTCTCAAAACAGGAGGCAAATTGCTTTACTAGGTTCAAAGTGTTGATTTCTTTACAGGATTTTTTACAGGTTTTTGATCCGAATTAAAAATAATTACAAGATAAAAAGAACTTTTTATATACCATGTTTTTAAATTTTATGTTGAATCATATAAACTTGACAATTCTATGTATTAATAAATGCTTTTTTTAAAATTTGTTTGATGAATTATCCCATCAACTTGAAAGAAAATGATCAAATGCGTAATAAAGAGGTATCAAATGCGTAATCAATTGCGTTTAACTTTTCGTTCCCGTCCTGGCCGATAGATGGTTGCACCATTCTACAAAACAAAATTAACTGAAAATGAATTCAATACTGCTTAAATATGGCTAAAATTATCAAAAGAATGCATTGTCATCGTGTTCTGAGCTATTCTAAAAGTTTCAAATGTCTAGCTAGTTGATTGCTAGATGATTGCAAGATTTGTACTGGACAAACACACAAACAAACAAACAAGAAAACGTGTTAATAAAAACATGGTAATAACACAATATCCCTCATACTGATCCTCGGTGAAATATCACTTTGATACTGAGTTACTTTCAAGTATTGCTTACAAATGTGAACCGTCCTGGGACAACTGATTTGAATTATTTTATTTTGCTTTCTTAAACTAATTTACTTCTTTCTTTATACTTCAAAGTTATACTGTACTTTAGTTCGTTTCCCTTTTGCGTATCCGCCTTCATGTTGATTGTTCAGTTCCGCTCTAAAGAACTTCGAATTACACAGGAATCCCCGCATTATTTTTGCAACCTTTTGCGCACTAACTACATGAAACATCATTTCGAAATAATAAATTCATGAAGTTTTGTTCGTCATTCATTATGTATACCGAACAAAACTGACAAAGAAACCATGTTATCTCTGATGGATGAAATATGTAAATTAAATTGCTTCTCAATTATTGATGACCCCCCCGTCTCATTCTGTTTTAAAAGTAATTGCCGCGAAGCTTTTGTGCGTTGATTCTGAGACGCAAAACGTTGCCAAAATCTCGGGATAGATTTCGTCGAAACAACTGAATATTTTATCGTCCTTATTTAGACCCTCATGTCAAAGAAGTTTTAATTAAATTTGTAGGGGGAAAATTGTTTAAATATATTATGTTAATTAAAATATTAGCAAACACAAGACAAGATGAACGATGCGGGTATATTTTCTCGTTTTGTAGCTAATTTTAAATTCATGATCAACGCAGTTTTAACCTGAAGTTAACATATAAGGATTCACATGTTTTCCATACTAACTAAAAGTATCATAATTTAATTTACAGATATCTTTTACATGACTTTGGTTCCCTTTGTATTGAAGCTTCTAAAATATTCTGTTTCTGTTAGCTGACGTATTCTTAAAAAATCGGTTGAAACATTAACTACAGGAAGTGAATAATACCTCACGCACGATTCAGTTACTGTTCACATTCCTTGTGAGTCTGTCTTTATATCTTTATGTTAAAAAACTTCATTTCTTATATTTTCTGCGGTTTTTTTAGTAATAAAATTTCATAAAATGTGGACTCGAAAGGTATGTGATAGAGATTTTATTTTCGAACTTATTTTAAGACACGATTCTAATACTTTCAAATAAACTTTTGTGTGGAAATGTGCGATGATCCAATTACGGGAAACCAAATTTTAAAAATTATTTGATGATATAGAAAAAAAATTGAAAGAAATAAGTTTCCCACTTGAAGTGATCTGCGAAAACGAATAAGTACGTTTAGCAAATGTTATTGCCTCTCTAAAGATGCATACCCTTGTACACCATCTAATGATTCTGAGCATGATTACAATAAAACATCTGCTTGGGAATGTCTGATAGATTCCCTTAACATTTTCCCCATGGGGGCCATCAGTCAGTTTACTGTGATTGCGTGCTAAACGTTCTCGATACTTTTTCCCCCATGAGAAATTCCCTAAAGTGATTCGCTAAAGGGGAACATCTCAGTTTCCTTTCTACGGTACTTGTTCTCTTCGGATGAAAGATTTTTCCCATTTTATACTTCTGAATGTTTAATTGAATCAGTAGTACTTTTATGATGAAAATATATGATATTTTTACCTCGCAAACAGGGGAAGTAAATCGCACGGTTTTCAAATTAGTCCCGATTGCTTCTCAGTGAGAGCTGAATGTCATCCAGTTAATCAATTAAATTGTTTAAATTTAATCCACTATCGTGGGTAATCATATATCTTGGATAACATCTCTATATATAAAACAGTTCCGTAACTGACTCACTGACTCACAACGCACAGACCAAACCGCTGGACCTAAAGGGCTGAAATTTTGCATGGCGATTCTTCTTATGGTGTAGGGGTGCACTAAGAAAGATTTTGGAAAAATTCTTCTTAGATTTGTTTTAATTAAATTTTTAAGCTGTTTTTGTAACTTTTTTTAAAGTTTGCATTTAAAATAATAATTTGAGGGTTATAAAATTTATATCACGATAAAGATCGTAAAACTTCCTTTAAAATGAAATCTTTTTCGAATCTTTACCTTCATTTTCTGATTTTTGGTGAATTTTTAAAGATTAATTTTTAGAATTTAATTTATTAAATGCTGATCACGTGATTTCTTTTTCTGGTACTTAATTTATCGTCACGTTAATAAATTTATCGTCACGTGCATAACAACTAAATAGACAAAAAAATATTTTTTTTTCTTTCTAATGCAGCAGAAGATTGGATATTACCCAAAAAAATAAATATCCCTTACGATTTTTTTATAAATATTTATATATATATATATATATATATATATATATATATATATATATATATATACTAATATATAAAGAGAGAGGGGATTTTGTACGTGGAGGGTAATCTTCAGAACCACTGTACCTATTTGAAAAATTCTTTCACTGTTTGAAAGGTACATTATTCAAGATGGCCATAGGCTATATATTATGTATATCTGATCAGTAGAAATAAAGTTAGGGGCTTAATCCTAACAATCTCCATTGTTACCGCTTCTGTCCTCTACCGCTTTTTGTGGCGAAGTATTCAACGATCCTTAGCGTGGTGCTATCTATACTAATATATGAAGAGAGAGGGGATTTTGTACGTGGAGGGTAATCTTCAGAACCACTGTACCTATTTGAAAAATTCTTTCACTGTTTGAAAGGTACATTATTCCAGATGGACAAAGGCTATATATTATGTATATCTGTTCAGTAGAAATAAAGTTAGGGGCTTAATCCTAACAATCTCCATTGTTTCCGCTACTGTCTTCTACCGCTTTTTGTTCCGAAGATTTCAACGATCCTTAGCGTGGTGCTATCGCGGTCGGCTTCTGTTCTGTTGCTAGCGGTTTGAACCTAGCCGTTCTCCGGCACGTCTTTTTCTTTTAAAAAATTTATTTTAATTATTAACTAACGTAAAATTAATTTAAGGTATTATTTAGGTTATTATTAAGGTAAAAAAATATTTACAATTTATTGGCTATCAACTGGAAATTTATTGGTATAATGTTTTGTTCAACCCGGACAAAGTCGGGACGGGCCGCTAGTATATTAAATAAAAACGTTATTAAACCTGACAACACCAGCACAATTCATCAACCTGAAAGATGAAGAATATAATTGACCGGGGGGAGTTGTGACCCCCAACACTCCGGTTAAACATGTTTGTATCTAGGTAACACATGTTTGTACCTAGGTAACGATTGGATATTACCCAAAAAAATAAATATCCCTTACGATTTTTTTATAAATATTTATATATATATATATATATATAACATCAATTGTATACATTGATCATTGTATTTATTATAAATATATATATATATTTATTTATTTTTTTTGGCATTAATTTCATACATTGACCGTTGTATTTAATTTGAATGTACTCCGAAGTGCGGGTTTTCAGCTAGTTTTCGTATAGAAATATTGATCACTTACATAAAATTTTATTCATATTGAAATGTAGTCTGTTGTATGGAAGTTGCAAGTAAACGAAGTGTCTTTAATTAATAATTGCACTTTATAAGTCGATCAACGTGATTCGGCGATGGCTCAGTCGTTAGAATATGGGTCAATCATTTCAAAAAGGAATGCCTCAACTTCTATACCAGACATAATTCGTCTTTAAAGAGATAGTACAATTATCAATGAGCACGTTAAGAAATAAGGAGTGTTAAAGTGGCATTCAATGAAACTTGACGACGTATTTTCAACAGAAGTATGGAGCTGGAAGACCTCAGCTTTAATGGGGTAGAATATGGTTCGTCAGCGGAATGCCATAATATAATAGGAATTATATCGCCTAGGAGTGTTGATATTCATTACTTAGATTAACTGTACCTGGAATAATACTTTTTACTGAGAAAAAAAGAGAGAAATTGGTATAGGCCGTAAAATAACCTTTATAGAGATTTCGCACTTCTACCCTACCTTTGGGTATGTATATCTTGAAGTGGCACTCTAAATAATTTCATTCAAACACAGTTCTTACATAGCAACAATGTTTATTTTAATATTTGCACATATACATTTTGCTTTTCAACATAAAGCATACGTACTACTAGTACGAGATATATATAGCATTCATGCAAGGGAAATACAATTTAATATATCCACTTGCATAACTACTCATTCAAGAAAAATACACTTTGCAATACTCACAGATACTTTGAAAGTCAACCAGCAGTGCTGCCACGTAAACTTTGGGCCTAACCAGAACTCGCGTAGGTTTGAAGCAACCTAGCTATGCCTCCAGCGGCTGCTCGCAAAACTCAAATATTATTATTAAACCAGACTCTAGACCTAGCTCCAGCTCGATACTTCTTTTCGCCAGCACTCCTCCACCTTTCACTTCCTCTCACTTCTTCTCTTCCTTTTTTCTAGCTGCTTGGTATTTATACCAACCGCGTATGCCGCAATTAGCATATCTTAAGTGGCTTCTTTAACTTTATTCACCTAACAGTTCGATTATTGTGAATCGAATCTTACGTAAATCTTACACCTTAAAACAATAGATGCATGTGTTAGGGCAAGCAAGGAAACACAGAGAAATGGCCTTTATTATACATTTATTTGACAATGCTAAATAAATATTCTAAAGTGTAAATAATAACAGAATAATATTTCCCTTCATATTATCATTTTACACACGAGGAATCAGAAGCAGGGGCAAACCATTTGGTCAAAGTAATTACTTTTAGGATCTATCGGGAGGCACTTACTACTGTTGAAGAATACAGCGATGAAATGACTTCGATGACAGGGGCCCATATCATGTCATCTTCAGGATCATCATATCGGATTCCAGGAACTACCGCTAGACTCCGAGACAGTTCAAAATGGCAATCTACATCGTCCGAGCTCTAGAAAAACAGCCAGCGAAATTCTGGACCTTTTCTCATTTTTCTTTTTTCTTGGAGGGGCTGTTCTCCGTTTACCGGGACAATTTTGGCCCACCACTTTTTCTCTCATTGAACACTGGGCTGTTTTTCTCTCAGCAGGTCCTGTCCCAATTGGTCCCTTATTATGCTGCTCCTGTTCATCGTCTACGAAGTGCCTCCCCACCATGATTTTCGTTTGAAATGCAACTTTGACCATTATCTGCTGAACGTTTTATTTTGGACCATAACATAATGTCCATCTATCTTGCAATATTTATAGTCTTTTGATCGCTATCAATAGCCACACAGACAGCTTTTCTTTTATGTCCTTTGAGTGTTCAAGCCTTTATTTTTTTATTTTCAAGCCTTTATTTTTTTAAAGCACCAACAGAGAAACTTGTTTTAATGTAAATATTATTCCCCTATAGTTCAATCCATCTGAACACATTCACTTCATACTAAATGCTTATGTGTAAAAAATAACTTAAAAAATAATAAATATTTTCCCACTCTCTCCATACAGTGTTGTCCGTTTGCCGCAATAATGCTTGTCCTATACTTTCCCGAGGCGAAAAATTCTCGAAATTATTCACCAAAAGTGAATGTCTTGGTAAATTGTTTAGTCCATGTTTCCTTAATCAACACAAATTACTCATCGTAATAACTCCGGAAATCTTAAATAGAAGGAAGTTGAGAGAAATTTATTTCAAAGTTGAATGGAAAATAAATTAAATATTTGAAATTAATGAATCTCAGAAGTCAGAAAACCTCTAAAATATTCCCTGTAAATAACTCTTAATTTAACGAATGTATTTAAATTTTCACTTATTTATAGGATAATTTTGATATTTTACTAATCCCTGATTTTTTTCCACTAATTTTGGTGTTAGGCATAAGAATATACAATGTGTGAGAATAATACACACACAGGAAAATGCTCTTGTAAATACAAATTTAATTCTAAATGTGTCTTAATATATCTACTTTCATTTCAGTATTTCTGGAAGTTCTCATAAAGGGATTCATGTTGCGATAGTAACAAACTTGCAGCTCTTCAAATAAACGCTTTTAGTAATAACTTAGGTTTTGCTCTCAGTTCACATCTGTATTCTTAAATGAGGTACTATGTTGCTAAACTGAGTTTTTAAACTAAACTCAAAACACGTTATAAGACCCAAATAACCACTTTTTTATCACAGTAACTAAAATTTAAACTAATGCAACTTGCATTTAACCGTACACTAAGTCTCATTTTTATTTTTTGTTCATTTTCTTGCTATAAACCGTAAGTTCATTATGTTCATTATTGCGTCCATTTCATATGTTACGTTTCTTTTTTTGGAGAAAACGCAGCGGAGTAGAGAATCCGTTGGAATTGTACACAAACATACAAAAAAAAAAACCAATCTTGCAATAATTAGTATTACTATCCTCTCTTATTTCAACTTTTCCCGGAATAGAGATGCGATATCGACAACAAAACATCGATATTCAATATTAAAACATCGATGCTAGTAAAACATCGCCCCAAAACCATCGATGTTTTTAAACATCGATGTTTTACAACATCCATTTCTTAAAACTGGTTTAGTAAGCTCTAACATTAATTGTTACTTCGGATAGTCGTGGGGAGGGGGCTGATTTAATTTTACTCTCTGATTGGGCTAACACAAATGAAAAAAATTGGTTGCTAGAGTAAGCGCATATCACAGAATTTCCAAGATGGATTTTATTATTGTTACCAGAAAATTGAGGAAGAAATTATTTCTATAAAAACAATTGAAAGGACGAAAGCCATAGAGAAAAATCCGTGATGTTTTCTAGTTTAAATTGATTAAAAAAATTATTCTCATATTTATTTACAAGTTGGAGAATAATTTACTTCCAAGAGGCTTAAATAATTTAATAAAAAAAAAATTCTGAAGTTCATTAGTTATCACAAGACAAAAGGATTGGTTTCATATCTATCGAGTATAAGGCAAAACCATTTAAAAGAATTTTGAGTTTGGTTCAACAGAGTTTAATATAAAAAAATAAGAATAACAATTTATTAACAAATATTTTATTTCGTTAATAAATTGTTCTTATTATTATATAATATTAACGTTAACTTATATAAAATCAGAATAAAACAAAAACTTAAATGGCCGCTCTCGTGTTTATACTATTTATAAAATAAAACCCCATGGAAGGTTCTGGAGTGTCAAGAACATTCTAAGCGCTCTGACTGGTTCATTCGTTATGATTGCCATTTATCTCGTTGCTAGGGTATCGTTCCCCCTTTTGTATTCGTCCTTTTCAGAATTCATTTTACATTTACTGAGTGTGAAAATTATGCTACGTGGTTAATTTTTTTTTATTATGGTAGTTTTTCATTAAAAAAAATCGAGACAACGTAAAACATCGATGTTAAAAAACATCGGCTTCAATAAATCGATATTTAGAACATCGATGTTTTTATAAAAACATCTATGTTTTGAAAACATCGATGTTAATTGTACTTACTCAGTCAGGTATTTACACTCATTTCACATTCGTGTTCTAGAGCATGGCAGTATGCTCTATAATTATATTTTTAACTCAAAATTGGCCTTATCACACACAAATTCTGACATCTGATGCTGCTCGGAATCCTCGTAACACAAGTTATTTAACTCCGTTACTACAACAACTCACAGGAAGCGCATCATATTACTTGTTAATTGTACTTACTCAGTCAGGTATTTACACTCATTTCACATTCGTGTTCTAGAGCAGTGGTTCTTAACCTTTTTAAGCCGCGACCCAAATTTGAGAAATATGTTCATGTCGCGACCCAAAAAAAAGTCAAAATTTTTTCATTGCTTTATTTTAGATCGTATTTTTAAAAAATCTTCAATCCTACGATGATGATTTTTTTAACTTACAAATTTTTCATTTATTTTTTTAATAATAAAGATAAACAAAAGTACTTTTCGATCCAAGGAAAATTTAATTAATAATCAAGTGTTTTTAATAATTTTTATTGACCAAATTAAAATATATTTATAACTTTTTGAAAATAATTGACATTTTAACTTATTCCTAAAAAAAAAAGAAATATCAATACATATGTTAAGTCTTTTAAATTTTAAATGCAAGTCATACAGTTTTAATGAGAACCTTGTGCTTGAATACATTTTGAAAGATCTTCAAACCTCGGTTGAATGCTTGTCAAGGAGCACCTTATATCTATTTCAGGATTTAACTTGTTCCGGTAATTGTTTTTGATTACACACAGAGCCGAAAAACCAGCCTCACACATATATGTTGTTGAAAAGGGCAATAATACTTTTAGGGCTTCTTTAACAATTATTGGCTTTTCGGTTTTTAATTTTAACCAGAAAGCACATAAAGATTCAGTGTTTTTGTAGAAATTGTATCGAAGTGCTTGGTCACTTTGTATTTCTATTAATTGTTCTTGAAATTGATTAATATTAACAAATTCCTCATGCAAATCACTTACATCAAAATCAAATGGCATTCGAACCCAATTATATTTGAAAACATCGTCTGCAGGGAAATATCGATCAAAGTCTGCTATTAGTTTTTCTAAATGATTAATAATAATTTTCTGTATTTCAAAATCTGTGATATCAATATTATTGTCTTCAACAAGTAAATTAAGAGTCGGGAATGAAGCAAGTTTCTTTACTTCAACCTTATTTCTCCATAATTTGAGTTTATTTTTAAAACATGTAATTTTTTCAGTTAATTCAATAATAGTATGATTACGTCCTTGCATAGACGTATTTAGATTATTTATTTCAAATAAAATATCTGACAAATAAGCAACTTGAGTAATCCACTTCAACTCGGAGAATTTAGATGCTAATGGGTGTTTCTTTTCTCTAAAAAATAATTCGACTTCTGTCCGTAATGATAATACTCTTTGAACAACTTTGCCCCGGGACAGCCATCTAACTTCAGAATAATATAATAAATGTTCGTATTCTGCACCAAATTCGAAACACAGTTCGCGGAAAATTCTACAGTTAAGAGCTCTTGATTTGATAAAATTGACTACCGCAACAATTTCATCCAAAACGATACATAATTCGGGTGATAATTTTTTGAAGCAAGATTTTGTCTATGCAACAAACAATGAATCGATATAATTTGTGGATTCATTTGTTTTGCTCTTGTCGAAAATCCCTTTTGAGATGCTGTCATGGCAGCTGCACCGTCGGTGCAAATACTGAAACACTGATTCCAATTTAATCCTTCTTCTTTAAAAAACGAATCGACCATAAGAAAAATATCTTCACCTCTAGTTGTTGTTGACATTAGTTTGCAAAATAAAATGTCCTCCTGTATATCTGTTAAACCTGGATACCGCACGTAAACCATGAGTTGAGCATCTTTACTTACATCTGTCGTTTCATCCAGTTGAATACTAAATAAACCAGCAATTTTTATAGCAGAAATAAGTTGATTCTTAATATCAAATGACATATCATTAATTCGTAAACGAATTGTATCATTTGATAATGGTATCTTTTGTAATTTCTTTGAACTTTCATCTCCGCACATGATACGTGCCATGTCAATGGCAGCAGGTTTTATAAATTTTTCAGCAATATTATGGGGTTTCTTTTGTCTTGCAATATGCCAAGCCACATGAAAAGAAGCAAGTGTAGCTTGTTTGGCAGAATTTATAAAACCACTACTACTTGGTGCATCCAAACGCTGTCTTTTTAAATGGGCTTCTTTTCTTTCGAAAAAAGTACGATCTTTTCCCTCAAAGGAAAAATTTTTATGTTTTGCATCAAAATGTCTTTTAAGTTTGTTCGGTTTCATCGATTCATTACTTAATATTTCACTGCACAGCACGCATTGCGGCTTGTTCACTCCTCGATCATAAATGCAAGCAAAACCTAATTCTAAAAATGCTTCCTTGTATTCACGTTTTGCCATTATTAGGGTGATTACAATTTTACAATACGCACTGCAGCTTGATCACTCCACTATTAATAATAAGACAAAATTTGTTTCTAAAATGCTTGTATTCACGTTTCACTGTTATTACACGTTTCACGGTTATTCACAACACAATACGCAGAAACGAGTTTTTGACAGAGAGCTTACTGAGTGCGCGCACGCAAAGCAATGGCGTGCGTATTACCAACACCTCCTAGAAGAGAAAGCCTCAGGACAGGAATTGGACGTCACTTCCGGAAGGCCATTCGCGAAGAGCGGTAAAACCGAAACATTGTATTAGGGAATAACTTGTATTAGGGAATAACTCTTCTAGGAGGTGTTGGTATTACTTATTATTTGGTGTATTACTAACTTTTTTGGTTCGACTCAGCGCGACCCAAGAAATATGCTTCGCGACCCATAGGTTAAGAACCGCTGTTCTAGAGCATGGCAGTATGCTCTATAATTATATTTTTAACTCGAAATTGGCCTTATCACACACAAATTCTGACATCTGATGCTGCTCGGAATCCTCGTAACACAAGTTATTTAACTCCGTTACTACAACACATCACAGGAAGCGCATCATGTTACATGTTAATTGTACTTACTCAGTCAGGTATTTACACTCATTTCACATTCGTGTTCTAGAGCATGGCAGTATGCTCTATAATTATATTTCAAACTCATAATTGGCCTTATCACACACAAATTCTGACATCTGACGCTCCTATTCACCAGAATTAAGGCCTGCTCACATAGAATCCGTCAGCGCCAGTCTTAAAGATTCCGTTGGCACTGATTTGTTAAAAGGGTATATGATTGGTTAAAAAAATTTACGAATAGGCTCTTATTCTTTGCGTCTGGGTCAAGTACATCCAAGCAAAAATGTCGAAAACTATAAAAAAAAACTTTCAATTTAATTTCAAAGTTATCTCTTTTTAATCGTGGCAATTCAGCGAGAGAAATATTTCCAACCACATTTCGTTAAAGCGAATATAGGGGTCGTAGTCAAAATATTTTGCAGTGATTCCACAGCTTTAATTTATGCTAGTTAAATCGGCGAAACATGCTTTAACTTTCTATAGCATTTTTAACTGAAACTATTATGTATTCCACATTCCGTCCTTCTATGTTAGTAGATTCTTTATTAAATTTCCTGTCTGATGACTGTCTACCCTGCTTCGTTGCACAGCATATTTTAACTTACATAACAGACATACGCCACTCACATATTCACGCAGAATCCTTGTACTTGCGTAGCTTTGTTAGTAGGCCCTTGAGAACAGTATTACTAGTGCACATACAAAGAAAGAAACAAATGCTTGGGCAGACTGAAAAAATGACATTTTTACTTCTAAAATGGACTTATTCCAATTATTTTCTTTTTGATAATATACATTCTAGGTCGGCAACTGCATAGTTCTCATAATATATTGTCCAAAGAGTGCATATTTCAGTATGTGAAACTGTCATTTTCTGTATCTTAAGACAACATATTAGTTTATAAATTATGCATTATTTGCATTGCATTAATAAGATCTGGAACCTTTTTCGGGTATGGTACGTTAAGAGGACGACCGTTTTGGCGAGATTTTGGCGAAATTTCTCTCCCGAACACCAAAATTGGCGAGGAAAGCATTACCCAACTCAAAAGAGCGTTCATTCGTGGGTTTTTTATTTAGAGGCGGGATTTTTTTTTTTTTTTTTTTTTTTTGGGGGGGGGGTCAATCCCGATTCTTAATAATTTATTCAGAAGCGGGTCGGGTTTTTCCCGATTCTTAATAAATAATTATATGCCTGCATTATTTGTTCGTTTCAAAGAATATAATATATTTTTCTGTTTTGGGCGTTTCAAAGATTTTAGTTGTATTTTTCTGTTTTATACAATATATTTCGAAAGAAAAAAGCAAATAATTATATTCTTTCATTAGTTCTGCATGGATGTTTGCTGCTAATTATATTAAAAGTGGATATAATTAATAACTTAAATAATGCATGAATAATGCAGGAATAATGCATGAATAATGCATGAATAAATCATTAATAATGCATGAATCCCTTATTAAGAAGCCAGAAAGATAACTCCGACTTTCGTCATAAGGAGGGACTTCCTTTGCATTAATTTAGGGGGAGGGTTACTACAGACGCATATAATCGTCCTTTTTGGCTGTCCGGTCCACATAAAATACCGTAACCCATTTTTCGCTATGTTGAGGCAATTTTTTGATTTTGTTCAACTGCTTTGTAGAACTGGTAAGAAAACAAATCACAACTACAATCGTAAATTCGTATTGAAATATTGCTTCTCATATATTTAAGGGCTACGTATTGAGGAAATATTGGTCAGTTAGACTGAACATGTGACCAAGAACCTGTCTGAATATGCGAGATTCGGTCGTCTGATATTTTTATAATAAATTACTTTTTTTCATTGGTAGCAGAATCACCATTAAGACTGCTATGTACTAACCCCATTGGATTCACTCACCTCAATGTAGTCACCTCTATGGAGAAAATTTGTCCACGGATGGCCGACTTGGATTCAAAGTTTTTTTTTTTTTAAATTGTACTCCGTCATAGAGAAAGAAGTTTTACATTTGTGTATGTAAAGAGTCGGAATGCGAAAACAACAGAAACCTAAATTGTTAATGGGCCACCCAGCTTGCGTGGACAAGCAAATTTACAGTCCCGACATTTTTATAACGCCAGATTTACGGTACCATAAAAAACGGAGAAATTAAGTTGTCAACGGCCGTATATCTGAGGTCGGAGGTCGAGCAGGTGGGGCCGTCTGATGGGAAGTTTTACCAGACATAATCGGCGCCAGAACTTAGGCAATTGCGAAAGGCAAGAGACAAGAATAACCTATGGGAGCTAATCGCATCCGCCCCCTCTATAAACAAGGGAGGGGCGAGCGAATAGGGACCGAGGAAGCGAGAACCAATGAGACGAGGATGGAGAAGAATATATACAAGATGATGAGACATTTGTAGGAGAGCGCCATTAAAAAAAAAAGAGATGATAAGACAGTAAGCTGCCAACGGGCCGACGAGAGCCGTAACTTACGAAACTCAACAAAAAATAAGCTGCTACAGGGCTGAGAAGAGACCCACTGTATAATATTAGAAGAAAGACGCCGGTCCTACGCAAGTACATAATACGTACGGATTGAACAGCGTTAGCTCCGGACGCAAAATAGAATAATCAGCGACGAGAAGTTGCAGAAGTAGCGATTGCCCATAGATGTCAACATAGTGCCGAGGGCGAAGAGACGACACTACCATTAAGTTTAAGCCGATACCAGAGAGATACGCACCGTCGCTTAGTGAGTGGGACACCCAGATGACCACCCATCAGTGCTGATCGACCCGCATATCGGAAGAGAAGGCACCTATGCTGAGCAACATTGACCGCCCACCAGTGCTGACCGACCCGCATAGTGTAAGAAAAGCTACCCGTGCTGAGTAACGTACGAGGAGTCTTCAATAAGTGACCTTCGACATGAAAGGACCCCGAACTCTTTAGTCCCAAGAGAACTGGATAAATAGGACGAGGATACACCGCGACGCTACGGTGAACAAACTGTACCCACGAACTCTGTGAACACTGTGTGAACTTTATGTACTACTATGGACCAGCGTTATCGGTGAATTCGATGTAGACGGCTGCGACAAATGGGTGAGCATTTTGTATTATATAAACTAGCATACCGACTCTTTACATAATCGCCTCTAACCCGTCAGGGCCGGCGACATCGTAAGATTTAAAAGATAGTGATTGGATAAGATTATATATATATGTAAATTCCCAGCATTACTAATGTTTCAGCGTTTGCTAAGTGTTACAAGTTCGAATGTATGTAAATATGTATAAATAAAGTGTATATATATATCTTCAGTATCATTCTTGAGAGTTGGGCCCATCTATTTAATTAATTAATTACCGCCCTATTGGCGAACGTACAACCAGTGTACGAGATACGATTTCAGCCGTAGTTAATAGCAGCAGGTCATGATCCTGTATTATTAAATTGTGGTGCCGTCCAATTTTCACTATTTTAGTGAGGACATGGTTATTGCTGTATAATCTATTGTGTTATTATTATTATATTAGGTTATTATTATTATATTATATGTGTTATTATTATTATATTATGTGTGTTATGTATGTTGTTAAAAATCGTAGTGCGAAAATTTTAAGAGGAATATTTATGTGTGCATAGGTTAAAAGTTCGGGACAACTCTCTAATTAAAATTTAAATGATTAGAAACAATATTTAGAAGTGAAATTGATATTTTTAAGATATATGTGTATTTCTAAGTGATTTATAAGTGAAAAGTATTGAGTGAAGTGTTATATATTACTGATAGATAGGTAAGGTGAACTGTGTAGGGTGTAAGGGGCGCTAGATTTTTAAATTGAGAATTAACCTGAACAGTTAATTATGCCGCGAGGAAGTAAGGCAAGTCGCCGGCAGGGAGACCCGGAGGTAGATATGGGCGAAAACTCCAATAGGGACAGTAGCTCAATAGCGAATGATACCCATCTATTAGATTCAGGTATAATAGCCATGTTACCCACCTTTAATGGCACCGAAAACGAGTCACTAGAATTTTTTCAGCAGCAATTCATAGAGATTGCAAGTCAAACCAGATGGACAGAGAAACAAAAAGCGATTATAACCAAAACGAGGTTGCATGACAGGGCAAAAGAATTTTTAAAGAGTAATGCGACGCTCCAAAACGCGACCGATTTTGGCACAATAATAGAGACCCTAAAAGACAAATTCCAACCGGACCCAACGAGCATGCAAAAGCAATGCAGATTCCAGAACTTAGTGTTTAAACCATCCCAGACTTATGACGAAATCGCTCAAGAAATAGAGAAAGTGGGCAATGAATATTTAGGAATTTCGGCATTCTCGGTAGAAGAAACTAAACAAATGGCAAATAATGTTAAATTAGCAAAATTTATGGAAATTATACCATCAGAAATTAAAACAGAATTACGAAAAGAAAACGTAGCGGACTTTAATGAGGCGATCAAACGAGCGAAAGAATTAAGCGTAATTTACGACGAAGAAAGTAACGCGGTTAACGCAGTACGCATGCGACCGCAAGCAAACAAAATACATGAGGAGCAAGAGAGCGTAAAAGAGTTAAGAAACCAGGTAGCCGAACTAACAGAAACCGTTAAGCACTTAAC
Organism: Dolomedes plantarius; assembly: GCA_907164885.2. Lineage (NCBI taxonomy): Eukaryota > Metazoa > Arthropoda > Arachnida > Araneae > Dolomedidae > Dolomedes > Dolomedes plantarius. Next base: position 22,719,240 of record OU015493.1, on the reverse strand, counting down.
GTTACAACTAGCCCAATGTAATTGGTGTTTAAAAATGGGACATCGCATCGAAGAATGTCGGACTAGGCTCAGAACAATTAACGCCAACAGAGACGTAGGGTATAATACGACTAATGGGAGTTACACAAACGCTTACCAAACGCCCCGGCAAAATTTTGCAATGAACCAAACAGCGGCAGGTAGAAACGGGAACGGTTATAGCAGAGACCAAAATGGATACAGAGAAAACCCCACGCAGAGGCATAGCTCCAATGGCAGAGAGTATAACAACTTTAGAGGGAGGAGTAATTTTCACAGAGGTAGAGGAATGAGCAGAGGTAGGCAAAACGGATATTCAAACACTTTAAACTAAAACAGGGGCCTCGCCAAGTCAGGAAGCAAAACCCATATATTAATACATACAAAAAGCGGTTTTGGGAGAGACCCCGCAATACTTCCTACCAACATGCAGAAAGATATACGCAGAGACACAGGTATGATAGATGGCGGAACGAAAGACAGGGGTACCATATAAAAAATAATCATAATCAACCAATTTGGCAGAACGAACGACCAAAATATAGTTACAAAAAGCGCGAACGACAAGGGGTAAACAATAAAAATTACAGACACATCAAAGGTAAAAAAAAACACAACGCAATACAGACGTAACAGAGACAATGTAGGAGACAGGTGGGATACACGGCAATACACATATAGGGCGATAAACAACATATCTCTCACAGAAAATCAGCTGCCCATAATCGAAATTCAAATCGCGGAAACATTCGAATACGCATTATTGGACAGCGGGTCAGCAATTTCTTTAATATCCCATGAAATGTTCGAGAAAGTAAAAAACAAAATAAAAGTAACATATTTATCGCGTCAGGTGAAATTGCAGTCCTTCACGAAATAACGGATTGCATTTTGCAAGTGTGTGGCAATTAACATCAAAATCGGGAATAAGTTGTGTAAAACCACCCTGTATGTCACAAACGCAGAGATGGATACCCCATACCAAATATTATTAGGAATAGACTTTATGCACAACCACAAAGCAATCGTCGATATGAACGCAAGAAAACTAAAATTACAATTTCATGAGATACCCATCCTAAATGAAAAAGACGCGAATACGAACAAACGGGACCATAGCAAACGCGTGGCAGATCAGAGACACAATTTTGCCCGACTAATAAACAAAATTACGCTCCAACCTAACGAAGTACAGGCGTTAACATTAAAACTAGACCAGGAATATGAAGACGGGACAAATATCTATTTATATGACATAACACACAGTATGACACCATTAGTCGAAGAATCGATATGTACAATTGGAAAAAGAAAAATACAAGTATGGGTACAAAACTCTACCGACAAAACAATTTTATTAAACAAGGACATGAGAGTCGGAAAAATCACTACAGAATTTCAGATAGAGAAAGACAGTGACTCAAAAGAAATAACGGGGCAGCAAATACGAAATATAAACAACATAAAATTGATGGATAGGACAGAAATACTTCAACGTAGAAAGCAGGAGCTTAAAGAAACAGACTTTGACGTTAAACATTTAAATCCACAATTACAACACGAAGTCATTCAACTTTTAATGAACAACTACGAAGTATTTTCTAAAAGCTATAAGACATTAGGATGTACAAACGCAGTGACCCCAGAACTAAAATTGAAACATAATTTTGGGATACAATGTAAGCCGTATACCACACCGCGTAATTTAGTACAAATATTAAAGGCGGAAATACAGGATTTGTTAGAGGCGCAACTCATCGAGCCATCGACGTCGGAATATTCATTTCCTGTCTTACTCATAAAAAAACCATCCAGTGACCCAGAGAAACCCCCAAAATATCGTCTCGCAATTGATTTCCGTTTGTTAAATCAAATAACAGAATTATATTCAGTATTTATACCACGTATCAAAGAAATAACACAAAAGGTAGCAGGATTCAAGTTATACTCAGTCGTAGATTTAAAATCGGCATTTTTCCAAATATTACTGCCAGAAGAATTAAGAAAATACTGCTCTTTTTGCACCGAATTCGGAAATTATCAGATATCCAGATTAGCGTTCGGTTTAAAGAATTCGGGAGCATATTTTTGCCAATTGATGAACACGGTTATGAAGGGACTCGACGAAGAAAATATCCATTTTTATTTAGATGATATTATTATAGCAGCAAATAGTGAGCCAGAGTTAAAACGCAAATTACAATTATTATTTCAGCGCCTAAAAGAATACAACTTAACCTTAGACCCTGCAAAATTACAATTATTCAAAACCGACATCACATTCTTAGGGTTTAAAATAAATAAACACGGAATACAACCCGCCGATAAAAGCATAGAGAAAATACAGAGATTTCCAAAACCAAAAACAGTAAAACAAACTAAATCATTTCTGGGGTTAGCAAACTATTTCAGACATCTAATTCACGACTACGCTAACATTACAGAAAACATAACGCTAACATTACAGGAAACAATAGCAGCAGGTCATGATCCTGTATTATTAAAGTGTACATTTTTCTTTTTTTTTTTAAACTGCAATTAATATTTTAAAATTTAAATTATTTGGAGAAAATCTGGTATAGTGTGTTTTAAACGCTCATAAATTCCTTCGATGGGCGAAATTTATAAAATGAATCCTGTAGCGCTTTGCAGAAACGTTCAGGCTATCTGACAATACCAATTTTATTTGATTATCGGCACTTATGTACCTGTAAATAGTTGACAAAAATATATTTTAAATAAAAAATTTGGGAGCAGCGCTAACCCCTCCCCCTGAGAGAGAGCCATTACAATCCCTCAAAATGTCAATCGTAAGGGGGGTGGAATTCTCAAACTGTCAATTGGACTCCTCCCACCACAAGAGTCTGCAAGAAGAGGAAAAAAGAAATACGATTTTTTTCTTAGTACATAGCAGCCTTAAGTTATTTTTAAATGTATCACATTTTTTTTTTCAAGAGTGTTAGTTTTCAGGAGTAAGACATTCTCGTCTATTTCATAGATAGCAAACCTGTAAAGGTATCTAGTTTAAATTAATTCTCCCACTATACTCCTTACTTGCATCAGATCCCCCGTCCCAGCCTTATCTTAATCAGTTTAAGTGACTCGGATGCCATTCGATACTTCGTCCTGGTACGTATTCTAATCGATTTTATTCGTTCCTGTGGTGAATAAGCAAGGAAAAGAAACGTCAGTTTCATGGATGGAGTAGGAATTTTCTCAAATTAGAGATGCGAGGAGCAAATCCGATTAGCCGAACGGACGATGGATTTCGAGGAATAAAGATTAAGGAACAGTTGCTGCGCCTTTATTAGGATATCTTTCGGGAAAAAGGAATGATGCTCATTATTTTTATACTGGACGTAGCATAGTCCGGATGGAATTAATTTGATTTGTACTTGGCCTTGAAACAGGATGATATAATTTAATGAAATCTGAAGGGGGAAAACATGGATATCTCCACTTCTTCAAAGAGTGAACACATAAAATGTTCTTTATTTTAAAAAAACAAGGTTCTTAGGGGAAAAAACGCTTTTACGGTGGTTATTTGCTCTTATAAAACACTTTTCTTAAGAGAGCGAATTAAGAAACTGACTACGCATTAAGGGTTAAATCATTCTTTCGCTTTTATTGCCAATTGACCCGTGTATTTAGGGGATATTCATCACGTCTGTATAATGACGTCGTATCATGTCAGTTCTTGTGGTTTGAGAGTACAAATAATCGAATTTTATATAAGAACATATCTATCCTATCATATTGCGTCGTATGATACATTATTCTTTACGCCAACAGTTTAAAATGACCTGCCATGATAAAGGCCATTATTTGGGTCTGTAAAATCCTGTTAAACCAGCCCTTAAACTATCAAATGCCGTGTTATTATAAAAGATACCTTTCACGTCTCTATGTTGACGTCGTATCATATGAGTCCTAGCACAGACGCTGTCATATGTATTTATCTTATAAGGGGAGATCATTCGCGCATCTGTATTATCATTCATATATGTAGACACTCCATGCGGATAATCAGTCATGTGACTTTGTACAATAAGGTACGTAAATGTTACTTACGTTCGTATACTTGTTCTGATTGTTCACTTTGTATTAATATTTGTGAGCTCGTTTCGGTTATTTGTCAAACAACGAAAAATAGGTTGGAAAAAGAAATCAAATCTCAGCCTTCTAAAGCTACAGGGCTGATGACAAAAAGCCTTCTAGCTTACAATCATCACTAAGTCGCACCTCTCAAAAGAAATGGTATAAAAGCAGCAATAAGTTGGCACATCTTTTTTGCCTTGATTCAAGACCGCAAGTTTTACACGCAACCAGAAATACTATATACGTGTTTCCCCGAAAATAAAACCGGGTCTTATCTTAATTTTAGCACCAAAAGACGCATTAGGGCTTACTTTCAGGGGATATCTTATTTTTTCATGCATAAAAATTTACATTTATTAATTTACAGCAATACACATTTACGCATATATTTATGTACAAAAATTTGCATTTATTCAAGTACAGTTATGTCATCTTCTTCTGAAAAATCGTCATAAATCTCGAAACCCCAACTCTCGAAATCGATTTCTGTTAACAAATCAGATGAACCGAATTCCTTCAAGCTGTCACAAATGCTGTTTTTCAATAGTAACATTCTCTCAGTCATCGGTTCTATCGAATTTCCGCGTGTTTTGCAGTTTAAGATCAATTCAAGTTCGTTATTGTATTATTTTTTCACTTATTGTTGCAGAATATTACTTTTTATTGTAGAATTACGAAATTCATTTATGTTGCTATTGTTTTTATTTTGCTGTTGAAAGGCCATTTTTTGCATTAATATGTTATGAAATATACGCTATACATGATTTTTATGCATCTATATTTTTATATAACTTATAGATTTATAGAGATACATTTATATGTTATGTCTCTATATCTGGATATCATGCGATGTGAACATTCAATACTTTTTGTTTCTTTGATATATAGAGGAATTTTATAATTTAATTTGATTTTAAAGGCGTAGGGAAGTAATAAATAAACTTAAGCGAGCAAAATTTGGCATTCCCAAGAAAAACAAAAATTTATATAAACAAAACACCAAGCACGAGTTTAAGTTTGAGATTTAATGCTTTTTTTATAAACTCTCAGAGATTTGCTCTGAAAAAAACTTATCCGAAAAAAACAATTAACAATGCCAATTTTCTACGGTTTTCGGTTTCTGTTATTGGACTTCAAAATCGCAATTTTCAGTTTCAGTTAAAACCGACACCGAAACCCTACTGACGATCTTAAACTGGGGCTTATTTTTTGGGTAGGGCTTATATTACGAGTATCCTAAAAAATCATGCTAGGGCTTATTTTCCGATTAGCTCTTATTTTCGGGGAAACACGGTATAAACATTTTCATTATATATACAACTAGCTGAATACCCGTACTTCACTACGGAGTACATTGAAATTAAATACAGCGGTCAATGTATGCAATTAATGTCATATATATATATATATATATATATATATATATATATATATATATTTGGCATCTGACGTTTTTACTGTGGGCCATAAAATAACGACCATCCATCTTGTAAAATTTAGACTTCAGATCGCTATCACTGGCCACACCGACAGCTATTCTTCTATTTTTTATTGGTTTACAAGCCTGTATTTACCCCTGCCTCTGCATCCTTTATAATACATTCGTTATTGGCCACACACCGTGGGGAATTATACCATTTCACTTCTACAATATTATCTTACATTAATTTTTAATTTTTATTTGATGCGTTACGTAATTTATTTGTGATATTTAGTATCATTTTTATATAGCTTAGTTTAGGTCTGTAAAAATGTCCGAACTACGTCCTTGAATTCTGAATTGCGCAATTAAAATTTTAGTATATATTAAAGAATTAGGTTAGGCATGGATTTTAAGAAGCATTTACTTTGTAAGAAATTCTAATGCGTGGTAAATATTTTATACATGCATTAGCTTTAATGTTCAGTTCATAGTAGATCCTATGTTTCAAAATACGTTATGTGCCTGCCTAAATTGAAAAGCGTTAAAATTAAGGTTATATATTAATTTTCTTGAGCTGATACATTACAAATGACGTTAGGGAGTATAAATATTGATTTTTTTCTGATGGCTGAAAGAATCTTTTGATATAAGAACTATATAATAATCATACAAAGATGAAGTGTTGCAAAAAATGATTCAATCTGAATAATTTAAAATAATTTTGATTGAAAGTTAATCGATATTTTAATTATTTCTTTGACATTTAAATATATCTTAAATTAAACAATAAATTTACCTTTAATTTTTTACGCATCGTACTAACAACCTAAAAGGATATTTTATTGTCACACTTTGATAGCACTGTACTATAGTGACGCCAAAGAAAGGGGCCTAAAATTATCATGAAGGCAGCTGAATAATATCAAATAAAGCATCGCTGCGTGCGTCACAAAGTCGCACTTTGATGTAATTGCGATGTTATCATAAAACTCAAATGCTGAATGGATATTCACAGAAGTAATTCTCTGACAGAGGAAGTGGTAAGAAGTTAGAGATATCTGACTTCTACCCTTTCTAGGATATATGTATATCGAAGCCACCCTCTAATAAAGTAGAAATGACACTTTTTGCACTAGATAAATGTTGTGAAAACATGAGCGTAAAACTGGTTCGGAAGCATCGTACTTGAAACTAGACGGAACCGGTTTTATTTCACTCCTGATCGCCCAATCGGACATTCTCCAGATCTTCCTACAAAGTTTTAAAAGAACGTTGGCAACAGGAAAGGTGTGGAAATTTCTCCGGCGGAAGGACATTATGAAAAGTCAGTCCTCGAATGTTCTCGGCGAAGGTGTACGCCTTTGTTCCGTGAGAGAGGGTTGTCTGAAGCACGTGGTTGCGCGAGTGGCACAAGGGAGACTCAACTGGTCTACGAAGGATTTACACAAATACGGAATTGACCGATGTTTCTTGTTTCTTTTGCTGAGAATTGTATTTTCCAAGAGCACATAATTTTCGTGCTGACCATTGTGCTGTATAAGTGACCATAACATCCGTCCTATAAATTGTGATTCACCACGTGCAAATAATTTTCACTAGCACATAATCTTCGTGCTAACAATTGTGCTGTATAAGTGACCTTAACATCCATGCTATAAATAGTGATGCACCACGTGCAAATAATTTTCACTAGCACATAATCTTCGTGCTAACAATTGTGCCGTATAAGTGACCATAACATCCGTCCTATAAATTGTGATGCACCACGTGCAAATAATTTTCACTAGCACATAATCTTCGTGCTAACAATTGTGCTGTATAAGTGACCTTAACATCCGTGCTATAAATTGTGATGCACACCGTGCAAATAATTTTCACTAGCACATAATTTTCGTGCTAACAATTGTGCCGTATAAGTGACCATAACATCCGTGCTATAAATTGTGATGCACCACGTGCAAATATTTTTTTATGCTCTCCTAACTTGTCTTAAATAAAGTGTGATAAGTGAATTCCAGTTTTATTCTTTTATTTTTTGCAATGTGCTGATCTTTTATAATCACGGTCACAACTATCATTTGCAATAAATAACAAAGTTTATTATTCCCTTGACACATATAACGTGCAGTGTAAAAACAATACTGAGTAAAGACTGCTACAAAATGTTATAAACACTATACAAGGAAATGACGTTCAAGTACTCAGAATATATATAAAGTCAGACCAGTGATGCTGCACGGTAATCCACTATTACTAACCCAACAAACTTTTTATGCCAGAGTGGCAAAAACTCGCTTAGTCTTAGAAGCGATCTAGCAATGAGCCACTGAAGGCAACTCGCATAAACAGCTCCTAATAAACCAGTCTCTTCCGCAATCTGGCTACGCGGTATTTATAGTAATGGTTTATGCTGAATTTAGCATTTTTTTGTAGCTTCTTTGGATTTATGCAAATACAATGATCGATTATTGTTAATCGATCATTAGGTAGACCTTAAAAAGTCTTAAAACAAATTCCGTGTTAGAGTTATAACATATTTTATAATTTATTTTTAAACATCCTTTCTGTTTACTTATTTCTAATTACTACTCACAATTTTTATTGTTATTGTTTAAATTGAATCTATCGTATATTCAAAGAAGCATTAGTATAATACCTACTTTTTTCGCAACATATCAAAAAGGAGAGTTTCTAGATAATTCCAAGATGTAAAATTTAATACAACTGAAATTTATTTACATAACTATCACAATGCTTGAGATTCCTTTGTGAGTCGGATTCGCGAATTTTTCCTAGTTTTGACCGCATTTATTTTAACCTGAAGCGGAACGTTGTTTACACAATCTCGCGGTTTTCATCTCTTATTTCAGATTACCTAACTGCGCAATGTTTCTTTATTTGTTATGTATCGAAGCATTCAATAGTCATTCGGCTCGTTTTCTTTGTTTGTTCTCTCACGTTTTATTTGCCCCCCCGGGATTGGCTGTGTAAACGAAAATGTGTCACCTTTGATGGAGGCAGAAAAGTCTACCCGGAGTTTAAATTAGCGGCAAATCCGATTAAAGCGCGAAAGCAGACAGATCTGGAGGGATGCGGCAACAAATTCGAAAGCAACCTGGTAGTGCTTAAATTTTTTTTTTGTGTGTAAAGGTTAAACTAGAGAGTTCGTCCTTGACTGAAATTGGATTTACTTGTAATACAGATGCGTAATAAAATTTCTGATACAGATGCGCAATAAAGTAATGCAATAGAATATTTGCGATTCGACTTTGCGTGATAAAGACATCAAATGAATATAAAAACTACAATGTTTATCACTAACGTAATTTATGCTTCAAGGATAATAGCTTTTTGAGCAATCAAACAGTCTTAATACTGTCAATATATTCGATATTTCAGTTGTTTAAATATTATTCTTTCATATAAAATATATTATTTCAAGACTAAATGCGAAAGACGGTACTAAGCAAAATCATATATTCCTTAAAGTAGCGTCTCAAATCTCCTGACATTTCCTATTTGCTCGTAATGATGTTAAGTACATACATAGTCTGCGTTACGAAATAAACTATTTAGTTAATTTATTTACTCGTGTTATGTATTTCTGCATAGTTTCCATGCATCTACCGCAGTTCATTCGAGAGCTTAGGCGAAAAGAAATTTTGACCGAAATAAATTAATTAGTTAAATAAAATATTTTTTTAATATTATTTATTTTTACATCTAAACATCAGAACTTCTTATTAGGATGGTTAAACAGCAGAAAAGTCAATATATATATCAATATATATATATATATATATATATATATATATATATATATATATATATATATATATATATGTAATAAATTAAATATTAGGCCCTCCATTTTAGCATTTAAATTCCCTTTCCTAAACCCCATCCGCAGTAATCTCAGTTTATCGCTTAAAAGCCCTTAACAACAGAACTTCCCATAAAATAGCAAATATTGCATTCCTACACGTGTATACGTCTGGAGAAAGACGTGGGTTCGCATCGCCAGCCCCAATATTGTGCTGACCGTACAAAATAACAGCCACATGATTTTTTCGCCTCTCGCGCTTAAGGTTGAAAGGTGGTATCTTCGCCTCCGAGCATGTGAAATGGACGGATGCCTTTTTCTGTCGCTTTAATAAAATGATTCGGCCAGACTGCATATAATTTTATTCCTTTCGGGCTGAGTCTAGCTCCAGCCATGTAAATATGAGCTAGTTTTCCTTTTGAGAATATATTATTATATTACAGTATCATTGGGACGATTACAAGTTGCGGGAACAGAAATCCAACAGCCTAACTAAATATTCCCTTGCGAAAGATATAAGATGGATTAGGTATATAAACTTATATCAGTGACGTATATTCCAAGTTAGATAGGCTAACTACAAAGCATCTACGATGCAATTGTTGAAGCAAAAATCAATGCTGAGTATCGATTGTTATAGTAAGATATGACGATGCTTCTACTGCGAAAACTTCCCTGATCCTCTCTTCCCTGAAGAGGATCTCTGATTCCACCAGCATCTTCTCTGAGGGATTTCGGATTTTTGAATATTTTTTTTCGACAGCTGTTTCCCCTGCAACATTAGTACCGTGATCTGTGTATTTTGTCTTCTAAAGGGCTTCGCTCAGAGCCCTTTAGAATTCGTACAAATACATTACTTTTGTATATTTGTACTTTAGTTTCGTACAAATTATTTAGAAGAGGAAACCTCTCAGACTGATACAAGACTTTCGTGCTCAGTCGCTCATAAAAGCTCTTTTTCGAAAGTTCCTCTGCTTTAGCTGTGAGCTGCATGAATTATTAATGGGTTATCAGTGATATTTTGTTTAATGAAAAGTTGATTTAATACTGAAGTGAGTCATGGTACATGCGAACTATTGATAGGCATTGGTAATTTTCTCATCTTACGTATACAGATAGGTTTTCAATTGCTCCGAGGGGATGGCCTAGGTTAGCATCATTGGATCTTAAAACTAAACAATGAAAATAAGATACGATCATAAGCTAGGAGCGAGTGATCACCAATAATTTCTAAATGTAAACCAGACTGGGGGACTCAAATAAACAAAGTATTTTTCTTTTATTATAATTGGAACAGGGTTTCGGAATAAAACCAATTTATGTACTTTAAATTATTTACTTGCAGGGATTGTAATAAACGTCAAAAATCACTTGGCTACAAAAGTGTGTTCATTGTTTTACAAATATTCAATTAGCCGCACAAGGAAAAGTACGTTTGGGCATCATGATTATTTTGTCAGTGGAAAAACAGATATTTTGTCAATTTATAAGAACTTGCGGAGGTAACTTTTGATGGAAACCTAACTCTCAATTTCAGATACAAAAAAATACATGAAACATTAAAATCTTAAATCTCACCATTATTTAACGTTATGTTCATAAAAACATGTATCTAATATTCACATTAAACTGTCAAACATTGTACTTTTCTAACTTAAAAATAAATAATTTTTGCCAACGGTATTGGAGGTGATAATGAGATGTAAAAGTTCACGTGTAGAATACTAGATACGCCACTGGATTACAGACACCTCTTTTAGGTTCTCTAAAACATCCCTATGAAACTGATTCCTTGACATCCTCTGATCACGGCTTGCAAACATCTACACTTCTTACAAAATTTTCCCCCTTGAAAGTGAACTACATTAAACATATTTAATTAAATAAATTAATTCATGTAGAACGTCTAAACATTTTCGTCAAACAGTTGGAATTCATACAGGAATAGTTTAATTAAATGTCTACCTCTTTTAATGCAGTTTACATTTTAAAGAAATGAACGAACATTATTTCACGTGCAGATATTCCTGCCTTCGCGAATGTAGAAATATACTTAAAATTGTAAAGATAACAGAGACTGAGAATTTCAAATGATTGTACAAGCATTAGGTTTTTAATCCCTCCCTTCAAAGTTTACCGAATAATTACGCACTGGCGTACCAATTATCAGACTTATCAGATAAAAGTTTCAGACGCTAACTAACTGATGAATGAATAAATAATTGCATTTAAGAGTTAATAATAAAGCACTGTATATATTTCTTTTTCTCCTTTAAATAATAAACGCATCATCAATAGTGCGATGAAAATACATTTCATCGAAGTTTTTCTAATGATATATATATGTGTGTGTGTGTGTAATATAACCATTACATCTCGTTCTTAAAATGCAACCTGAAAAGGAAAACTAGCTCGTATTTACATGGCTGGAGCTAGACTCAGCCTGAAAGGAATTAAATCAAATTTGGAAGCTTTCGTGTCGAATAGTTTTATTAGAGCGATAGTAACATCCGTCCATCTCAGACGACAGCTCGGAGCGAAGTGTAATATCACCTTTCAACCTTACGCGCTAGAAGCGAGGTACATGTGCCTGTTATTTTGAAGTGTCAGCGGACTTTGGGGCTGGCGATGCGAACCCACGCCTTTCTCGAGACGTATACACGTGTAGAAATGCAACGTTTGCTGTTTTATGGGAAGTTCTGTTGCTATGGGTTTTTAAAGCGCTATAGTAATGTTACTGGGGATTGGATTCAGGAAAGGGAATTTAAATGATAGAATGGAGGGCCTAATATTTAATTTATTACAAATATATATATATATATATATATATATATATATATATATATATATATATTCCAATGTATTTTGCATCGAAATAAAATATAATTCATTACTCCTAATTCCCAGGTCATTTGGTCACACTGACCGCAATTTTCGTCAGATACATTACAATGGGAGATCTTACAGATGAGACAATATTGCTCCCTGTGGGGACAGTAGAATAACATGCCTTAGCCAGGATTCGAAACTAGTTCAGGTGGTGAAAAGCATTCGACGCGATACACCATAACCAGGACAGCAAATGTAAAATATCATCGCTAGATATCCACGAGGAATTTATATGCGTTTTTTTATGACTAAATGTGATTCTCAGCTAAATATATCAGGAAGCTTTTATAAAACTCTTGTTTAAATATTATGTTAAGGTTTGAAAAATATCATGGTTGATGAAAGTATGTTTAAAAGTTTCGTACAAATTATTTAGCCGTACTGCTGAAGAGGTAAGTAGAACAAAGCAAGACCCCAATTTATTCCAACTCTAATAAATGCTAATGCCGAATACAAAAGCATATTTTATTACCTTTTCCACAAGAAATGTTAAAAATTGGATATCAATCGCAATAGAGAATTTGAAAAACATTTTAAAGGGAAAACTGTCAACTAAGGTACCTCAAAAAGCAACAGCACATTAGGAGATGGCCTTGAAACGCAACTTTCCGCAGATCACTCGTTTGAGCGTCTGTCTAACCTGGCATATCTACAAGTATTGGAATCAAATCCCCAAATGACCTTTTAGAGAAACATGGTGCTATTTTGACTATGCTTTGCATGCTTCATTGCTAATGACAACGACAATCAATCGTACGATGATAACAACTCAAGAATAGAATCAAAATATATTTACATGTAAATAGATTGATAGATGCTAGCGTTACCAAGTCTTCTTATATCTGGAATAATAGCAAATGGGAAATGAAATTAAATCCTAATTTGTGCAATAAGTTTTGATGCTATATTCACTAAAAATCTTTATAATTTTCCTCGTGTTAAGTATCTCCTTTAGTTTATGAACTTTTCTAAAAGTAATAATTTACCAGTTTATATTGCTAAGTGATACCCGCTTTGTAATTAAAAAACAGCCATTGAAGATTTTTGAAAGAAACTTTTTATTTTACGTAAATATGACTTACACTACTTTTCTGCACAGCCACCATGTAAATTCAAACACTTGTCATAGCGTAGAATGAGTTTTTGTATCCCTGCCTCGTATTCAGCCGCTGCCACTTCATTAAGAAAAAGTAGTGATTCCTTCTTTTAGGTCTTCATCACTTGTTCCTTCTAAAATTCTTTCAGTTTTGAAAAAAAAAGAAGAAAATCAGAAGGTGTCAGATCTGGGGTCGTAGGTTGGGTGGTTGAAAGTTTTCCATTTAAACTTGTTTCAGAAGTTGTGTTTTTCCAGCAGCGCGAGGTTTGACGTTGTCGTGGAAAAGCACAACCCCATACAATCGGGAGTCCTGTTCGCTCATCATCATGGACGTTCTCTCTTCCCGAATTAAAATTTCGACACCATCACCGAACATAATATGATTCATCCATTGCATTATCTCCATAAACCTCTTATTTGACGAGAAATCTCACATGGTCGCTCATTTCTTGCGTCAAGGAATCAATTAACCAATCTTACCTCAGAATTGGCGGCTTTCTCGACATTCTGAACCAGGGGTTCCCAACCTTTCTCCTACATCGACCCCTTTTAAAAGAATGATTTTCCTCATCGACCCTCACACATTTTTCTCTATAATATACAGCATACAACATAATTATAATGCTAATAATTGCACATAAAGCACTTAAAGATAATAATTTGACTAAGAATCTGAACAGAAAATTTGAAAAAGTGGTTCATTAGGTTTATGTTTTATTATTTTTGTACTATTTTCATTTTGAATTTCACAAATATAAACAAGATTTCACAAATACAGATTGTAATTGCACAAACAGTGCCAAGAGAAAAACGAAACTGCTTCTGATTGGTTGCATCGGGAGGACCCAAGTGCTGTTTATGGTCCAGTGGATTTCCTCAGTTCTGCCCAGTGTTGGTACACAAATAAAAGCCGACGACGCCATTCGAGACATATACGAAAGCGTCATGATATTCGACTTTAAATGCGTGGATCACTCCGCCCTATGCAAATCTGTATAACTACATATTAAAACGGATATTATTATCTAATATTACATTCCTAAAAAATTAAATTAAATTTTAAAACAGAAAAATTTATCATAGACCCCCAATACACCCATGGAATACTATAGACATTTTTAAACTTCCATCGACTCCCAAGGGGTCCACCTGGACCCCGTTGGGAATCCCTGTTCTAAACACTCACAGAAAAAAAAAGCATTGGTGGCGGAATATAACATCGCGGACAGGAAGCAGATAGTCGACTGAGGTTAGCTGACCCTCAGTGGCTGCTACTTGATACACTAGTTCTGTACACGCCCAGAAGGAATCGCCTACTTTCCGGACGGCCCTCGAACTTGATGCTTGTAACCAATGCGCTTTATAGGTTTTTCAAAAGGCTCTTATTGTGATGGGATTTTCCTTAAAAGTATTAATTCAATTACTAACTGACAAAATAATTTTAAATATGTGAAAAAAAATGGTGTGAGAAATTAACACAAAACTTCCTTCTTCGTCTTTAATCAAAAGCATGATCAAGACTTCTTTCTTACAGCTCAATATAATTTTAAAATATCGTTGATATTTTAAGTAATTTACATTGATTTCATAACATAAAAAATAATTCCTGCAGGAATTTTATTTCATTAAAACTCTTCTTCTCACAATAAATGATAATAATTTTCATCAATTTACTCCCTAAAAAAGTTTTTAATATATTGGAGCCAAAAAAAATGGTGTCCGTCAAATAATTTCTTTAAGCGTATCTCTAAACTTGGTACGCACCAGCATAAAAAATCAAATTGTTTAAATCGAAAAAATAGATTACGGAATTGAAACACGAAGAAAAAAATAAACTGGAATGTCTAAGCTTTACATACTCAAAGAGAGTACATATTTTCTTTTCTTGTGAAAATCTTGTTTTAATCTCGCTTTATTAAATTTTTGTTTTGTAAACGTGATCTTTCCTAGACATATTTTAAAAGATTTTTTTCTTTTTCTTCATTAAGTTTAAGAAGAAAAATGGAAAACATTCGTCTCGGAAATTTCTTCTACACAACACATTCCGTATAATAAAAAGATATAAGATTCACTCTGACATCGAAATAAAAATGTGACATTTAAGTTCTTTTATTTTTACCCTCGCAAGGAACACATCTTTCCCTTGAATTTCAGAAAAAACGGTTCATAGTTGTCTTCAAACATGATGAAACTTTATCAAAGAGTTATTTGAAAGTCTGGAGATTTTTATTATTTTAATGCGTAAGATTTCCTTGTTAAGGGTTACTCTTAAGTTATAAAATAATTGAATGAATTGCGATAACCATCACATTTGAATTCTAATAAAACTATATATATGTATGTATGTATACAATATCCGTGTGTGGAGGGAGAGAAGTAACTGTCATGGGTGAATTTCACAAACTAAATAATGAAAATTTTACTGTTGAACAGAAATTTTGCAATAAAATTCTCTGCATTAAAAGAGAAATTTTGGCAATTCTGATTGCAAAAGACGTATATGTTACGGCCAAATGTAATGGGATTTTCTTTAAATAAAAATTATTTTTAAAGAGAGTATGTCCTTAATGACACACCTCGCCATGGCATTAATTAAATAAACAGCTAGCTAAGAAAATCTCCCTCACTAACCGATGATCGTATAGTGTGAACTAACATTTCTAAAACTCAATTAATATACAACACGTTAAATTAGCACGCAGGGCATAAATATAATACCTTGATTTATCAACACACAATACATAAATACATTCAATTGCATTCAATAATACTAACATTGGATTTTATATCAACACCTAGCCCGTTTCTGCTTATCATAACCTTAACTTACGCACGTTCCAATTATCCTGCATTCCATATCACTAATTATCTATTCTTCTCTACATCCCAACTTATGCTTATTATAAAATCATTTAATATTCATTAAAGTTAACATTAACTCCTACATCACTACATTTCTACATAGTATGAAAAATTTCATAGAGTCAGTGTTGTAATCGACACAAAATGCTAGGACAAATGGCCACATACCGCTATGCTGTTGAACTGCTGCTCGTTGAGCCTATCGGTCGGGCATTGTTCCATGGAGGACTTCCTTCTTCGCTTCGCAGACTCATAAGTAGGGCATAGGGGACTCACAGCTCCGTCGGTTTAACAAAGGGCTCGCTCCGTCACCGTCGGGTCAACTTGGCGGGGCTGTCTCCATCCATGCCGGGACTATATGCTATCTGCTGCCAGTCAATGTCATTCTATCTTCTAATCTTCTATCTTTATTATCTATATACTCTTAATTTTCATTTTGTGTGCTTTTCTTGCCTCTTATTGGGTGCAGGCCTTCAGCCAATGATTTTATTTAACCTTCTGTCGTCGGCTTAACTCGTTCGCGGGGGCATCAACATATTTTTCTGTACGTGCACTTTCTTTACCCTTTTTCCCACGAATTCCTTCACTTGGGGGTTTCATTAAAAATGGGTTAGTCCCGTAAAGCTTCGAGGATTCCATCACTCGCCCCTTCTGCGACATCTTTCTTTCTCTGCAGCTGGCCTTTCACCTCTGCGAGGATTCCATCACTCGTCCCTTCTGCGACATCTTTCTCTCTCTGCAGCTGGCCTTTCACATCTGCGGGGATTCCATCACTCGCCCCTTCTGCGACATCTTTCTTTCTCTGCAGCTGGCCTTTCACCTCTGCGGGGATTCCATCACTCGTCCCTTCTGCGACATCTTTCTTTCTCTGCAGCTGGCCTTTCACCTCTGCGGGGATTCCATCACTCGTCCCTTCTGCGACATCTTTCTTTCTCTGCAGCTGGCCTTTCACCTCTGCGGGTATTCCATCACTCGCCCCTTCTGCGACATCTTTCTTTCTCTGCAGCTGGCCTTTCACTTCTGCAGGGATTCCATCACTCGCCCCTTCTGCGACATCTTTCTCTCTCTGCAGCTGGCCTTTCACATCTGCGGGGATTCCATCACTCGCCCCTTCTGCGACATCTTTCTTTCTCTGCAGCTGGCCTTTCGCCTCTGCGGGGATTCCATCACTCGTCCCTTCTGCGACATCTTTCTTTCTCTGCAGCTGGCCTTTCACCTCTGCTCGGATTCCATCACTCGTCCCTTCTGCGACATCTTTCTTTCTCTGCAGCTGGCCTTTCACCTCTGCGGGGATTCCATCACTCGCCCCTTCTGCGACATCTTTTTCCCTCTGCAGCTGGCCTTTCACTTCTGCAGGGATTCCATCACTCGCCCCTTCTGCAATATCTTTCTCTCTCTGCAGCTGGCCTTTCACATCTGCGGGGATTCCATCACTCGCCCCTTCTGCGACATCTTTCTCTCTCTGCAGCTGGCCTTTCACATCTGCGGGGATTCCATCACTCGCCCCTTCTGCGACATCTTTTTCCCTCTGTAGCTAGCCTTTCACCACTTAAATCTCCTTTCTTCCCTTCCACTTGTCAACAAACTCTACGACTTTTCCATTTTATTGCCTATTTGTAACCAACCTCTATTTTTCTTTCACCAGCACGGGATTGTCCCGATCCACTGTGACACCAAATTCCGATGTCTGGCCCTGACAATCAGTTGCCAATTCTCGAAATGTCCAATAAAAAGTGACCAAAGCTAGAAGTTCTGCGAAGGTGGATCATGCAGTTATGGGAGTTAATCATGCCAGTTTTAACGCATGTTACTACCAGTCTGCAAATCGCTTTATTTTAGTCAAATCACCTGAAAATTATAGAGAAAAGGACAATTTTTCTTGGGAAATTCGCAAATTGGCCATCGATTGTCGAGTGCATCGCGAATTGGCCGGAGAAAGCCCGAAGTAGTCGTACATTTCGATTATTTCGGGCTTGGCCAATGCTAGAAGTAGCCAGCCATTTCACGAATTGGCCAGACTTCGGGCTTCGGCCGTAACATACACTCAATAACAAAAACATCGACGCACAAAGAAGAAGTTGTCCGATTGTAATGAAATTTCGTAAGCAAAGATGTTTGGACATGGAAATGATTGAAATTCGGAGTCCAACGAATGAATAGCGGGAGCTCCAGCGCATCAGAACTGCGCATCCAGCGGATGTATATACGGAGCAATTCTCGATCTGATGTTCAAAATTTCTGTTGCATTTCGACTGCGGATATCTTACGTCCACTGTAACAAGGCCTCGCCTGAGGATTCGTGCTCATTACGAGCAAATTTCAGAGTTTGGAAGAGATCATGACATCAGGTTGAAAGAATCTGGTTTGGCAAATCGAATAATCACTTGACATCTCGGCCGAAGCGATGCAATCATTAGACGATGCTGGCAACAGTGGGTCAACAACGGCGGATTTAAGCATAAGGACGGCAGCAGTCGACCTAGGACCACAACAGAACGGGAAGACACAACAATTGTCAGATCAACTCTAACAGCACCGGATTCGTCGTAAACCAACCATTTGTTATCGACAGGTCCCTGCGGAAATTGTAGGCTACCTCACCGGGCTTGAAGTTCTGACCCCTTTACCTAATTTCACTTCTTTAACCTCTTTCGGTCGTCATATCAAGCCCTCATGTTTTTCCTTGACTAATTTTCTCAGCCGTATGTCATTTCTTTTACCTATCTTTTATAATCATAAATCAAGATGACGATAAATATCATTGATTTGTGAAGTATGGATCGTTTGCATCTTTTAGGCATAATTTAACATTATTTATAAACATCTTTCAGTAAATTAATAATGTTATAATTTTTTAATAACTAAATTTTCTATATTTGTCCAATAAACCTGGAGGCTAGAAACCGCTGTTAATGGTAAAATGTAAATGTTTTTACTAATTATTTTATCATTTACTTTTGGAAATTGTCAAAAGTTGTTTTGAAAGGCATGTCTGTCAAAGAAAACGAATAACTATTTTCTAAAAATATCAATTAATCGTCATCTTTATTTATAATCATAAATAAAGATGACGATAAATATCATTGATTAGTGAAGTATGAATCGTTTGCATCTTTTAGGCATAGTTTAACATTATTTATAAACAGCTTTAAGTAAATTATAATGTTATAATATTTTTAATAAATAAATTTTATATATTTGTCCAATAAACCTGGAGGATAGGAACCGCTGTTAATGGTAAAAAGTAAATGTTTTTAGTAATTATTTTATCATTTACTTTTGGAAATGAAAATTGTCAAAAGTTGTTTTGAAAAGCTTGTCTGTCAAAGAAAACGAATAACTATTTTCTAAAAATATCAATTTCTCTGTCCTCTGCAATCATAGCAAATGAACTTTGCCAATGTACAGTAAATTGATGATCTATAAATTAAATATTTTTATTAAAGCAGTTAAGAGTAAATTAATATTTGCTCGTATTATAGTCGCTGTACCGTGAATAATCATAACCATGTTTGATGAGGTTACTACTGCGCTTAGTTAAGTGTAAACAATGGCCTTTTATTCCTCAGAAGTTTAGAAGTTGTAGCAGTATTTGTATGAAAATGAAGCGTAACTGAAGATTCGTTAGTATAGAGCTCTCAGTCATTAATTAAATGTAAATAGTTTTCTACTTCCAGAGTTCCTGAAACATTTTAAGGCGCGAGATAATTAATTGCGTTGTAACTGTTGGTTCTTTTGTCGGGTCTAATCCTTTACAACAAAAGAAGAAAAGATCTGCTTGAGATTTATAAAATATAGCACGGAAATCTGAAATTAAATGTTATGTATCTAAGAAATGAGGATTTTTTTCGCTTATGTGAGTATTTATTTTCTTGCGAAACAAAATGATTATCTCCGTTTCTTCTTTTTTTTGGCATTCATTTTTTTTCTTTGGCATATCCTTGCCTGAAGGCAGTTTTCGCTATTTTTATCGGGATCATTTCCAGATATATACGTTCTGCGAAAAGGATGAAATCACAAATCCGAAAAATTGCGAACCTCTGGGTAACGCTTGGAAATACGAATATCCAAGAACATTTCGGATATTACAGAAAGCTTTGTGTGCTGGGTTTCACATTTATTTGCTGTCTGAAAAGGGCACGGAATGTTTTCACTCGTGTAACCCACAGAGGAGATGAGGTTTAATCAACGTTTTCTGCAACAAAATTGAACAGCACCTGTCTTTGTATTCAATGATGATAAGATTTTAATTATAAGTGTACCCTTGTATAAGCCATGCTAAAAGAATATGAAATTATGTAAGATAAAAGGATAAAATATCTTAAATCAACCAAAGTACAGTTTTAAAATATGCCACCCGCATCGTGTAGTGGTTAGCGTCCCGGGGTTCCCCGGAGTGGGCTTGGGTTCGAATCCTCACTAAAGCTCGGACGTTCTTGTGTTTTCTCCACATAGGGAGTTGTGTTGGTTGGTTCGCTTGTGGTACTCCCATAGGGTAGAAATTAACATGTATGCGGTTTGGAATTGGTGAATTTCGAAAAGACAAGTATCTTTCTCGTTAAAAATTAAAAAACTTTTTAAAGATGTTAAGTCTGTAAGCAATAGTTTACATCTGATAACAAAAATATTTAAAAACTACAACGGTCGGGACCATTCGTTGGTATGTATGCACATTTCAAATTCATCACCAAAAAGTAGTTTTTTCAAAAGTATGTCACATAAATAAATAATTTTAGACGGTTGTTGCACGTTAAAAATATTTATTTTTGTTTTTATGTCATTTGTTTTCAGACATCATGTCACGTTTCATTTGTTTCCATTTGTTTCTATTTTCTCCATTTGTTTTCAAACTATGCGACAAGTTTGTGTAACATTTTATATTCCGGGCTACGGAATATTCCGCGTTTATTTTTATTCTACGCTTTTTTTACTTGATTTTTACTTCGTCTGCTTCGTTTTAAGGGAGTCGGGGGAATTTCTTGCGCTTAAAACTAGTTATTTATGTGCGACGCATTCCCAAACAGTCATTCACTTTATTTAAACTATTTTTTATGTGATAATGCCAATAAACAGAAATTGCCGATAACACTGATTACGAATAAAAATCATTCATTAAATTCCAACACCAACTTCAAAGGTTATCTGGGCCTTGTGGTAACGTGCTGGCTTTCAGTGGTGAGGGTCAGGGCCTGCCTGTGGATCTTTGCGCTTGTGTGCGCATATTGGCTCACAATATGCGCCAAACTGCGCCTCATTTCCAGCCAATCTGCGTCCCACTGATCATTCTTAGAGCAGGCGCCTGTGTGCGCTGAACACTTCGCACACGCCACGGGTCGGTCCTTCTGGGGGTGCTCGGATCGAATCCCGGCGCGCGCCGTTAAATACCTCCGTGTCTAGGCCGGATAGGGGCACGTTATACGGTCACGTTAAATCCGTAGACCTGAAAGTCCCTCTGTGAAGGTCAGTGAGGTTAGAGGAGGGTAGGATCCCCCCAGATGTCGCCCCTTGGGGTGCTCGGTCAAAATTAACTGGCTTGGTCAAAATTAACTAGCTGGTAACTAGCTAAGACGGACTCCGATCTTTGTGGTGCTATTTAAAAAAATCGGATTACTTTGTATAAGGTCAACACCAGGTCTTTGTATAAGGTCAAGTCTACTACCGCCCGTAGACTATATGGACCTGGTCTTGAACTTCCAGCCGGGGGGGGGGGGGGATGAGAAACAACAACAACAATAACAAATGTTATATGACATTTAGTAGTTGGTGTCTAGTGTAATTTAAGAAATCCTCAGTGCTACATAGGTTAAGATATCCAAAATACTTCGCTTGTAAGGTGTTCAAAGCCATAAATTAAAACTTTCTCGTGATCAAATGCTGCTTTTGTAAATATATATTTTGCAAAGCTATCCATTAGGGTTGTGAATGCTCGTCGCTGACAAATCCACTGCCGTGTACACTAATGGCGGCTGGTGCACGTAAAATCTGTCAGTGCTGCAATGTCCTCCAAGTTCTCGAAATTAACTCTGGAGGTGCGGTGTCAAGTGTTCTGGTCTCGTCACTTGGCTCAAAATTACGGGACTGGTCCTTTGGCCAAGTCGGACTCCGACCCTTTTGGTGCTAGTCAAAACAGGAGCCGCACCTTCATCTCCCATAACCTTCGGGACTTGATCTCATGTTGCTGTCGATCAAGTGGCATGAGCAACAACACAACAGGGTTGCAATTAATGGAACTTGAAATAATATTGGGGGGTTCCTAGTTCTTGGCAGACGTTCGTAGAGCAGTGCCCGACTATTTAAAAAGCGAAAATCCTCCGTAAAGAGAGCAAAAGACCTTCAATTTTTATTTTATTTTTTTTAAGTTTCAATATTTTACTTTGTGTGCAAAATGAGGATAATTAATATACTCTTCTACTACATTGAAGACATTGACAATTCACAAGAGAATATTTTCTGGAAAAATAAGACCTGTTTTTCAAAAATTTCTTCAAAAATGTAAGACCTTTTTCAGAATGCTCCATGCTCATTAATTTTCTTCTAATTTCTTTCAAATATCTCAAGATTGTTAATTAAAGCGTTCGTCAAAACTTTGTGTATAATCCTTTCATACCACAAATATTTTTTGTAATTTATAGACTTGTAATAAAGTAAACACGTGCAAAAATATAAAAAAGTAACTGGCAGATTAATATATATGTATATGGTTTGAGATTCATACAAAAATAATTAATGTACAAATATAAAAGAAAAACTTAAATTTTTTAAATGATATGGAATGCGCATGGAGCATTTTCGAAAATGCTAGCATTTTTGAAAAAAAAAATTGAAAAAGAGGCATTTTTTCTGCCAAAAAAACCTTATTTTGAATTCTAAGGGTCTTCAATGTAGTAAAAAAAATATTAATTATCCTCATTCTGTGTATAAGGTGAAAAATTGAAAATAAAAAATTCGAGGTTGAAAGTCCCTTGTCGCTTTAATGGTATCCTGTGCTGTCAATTAAAATACGATGAAATTTGAATTTAATTTACTATCTAAGTATTAACAATATATGCATGTAATTATTATTATGATAATCACAAAGGACACTTGAAGAGCAAAAATGATGAAGATAAAAGTTTCTTTAATCAGTTGTAAAAGTTAAGAGAGACAACTTTTTTCGGTTCATTATAAGGCATGAAAACGTTAGGTTCTCTAATTTCACCTTACAAATCACGAATTCCGAGAATAGAGCAAAGAATAATATTACATACCCATGATAGGGATATGTAAAAGTAGAAAGATATAGAAAGGACCCTTAACCCTCTGGCATTAATATGAAACAAAAATACTGAAAAACCTTTGAATCTAAATTAATCTATAAAACAGTTCCGTAACTGACTGACTCACTGACTGACTCACTGACTCAATGACATACAACGCACAGACCAAACCGCTGGACCTAAAGGGCTGAAATTTTGCATGGCGATTCTTCTTATAGTGTAGGGGTGCACTAAGAAAGGTTTTTGAAAAATTCTTCTTAGTTTTTGTTTTAATTAAATTTTTAAGCTGTTTTTGTAACTTTTTTTAAGTTTGCATTTAAAATAATAATTTGGGTGTTATAAAATTTATATCGCGAAAAAGATCGTAAAAATTCCTTTAAAATGAGATCTTTTTCGAATCTTTACGTTCATTTTCTGAATTTTGGTGTATTTTTAAAGATTAATTTTTAGAATTTAATTTATTAAATGCTGATCACGTGATTTCTTTTTCTGGTACAATAAATAAATTTATCGTCACGTGCATAACAACTAAATAGACAAAAAAAAAGTTTTTTTTCTTGCTAATGCGGCAGACGATTGGACATTATCCAAAAAATATTAAAATACAGTAAAATATATTATGTTCCTCAAACTGTACTATATTAACTGTACTATATTCTTTAATATTTCCTATTACATTTAATTTGAATATTTTCATCTACATTATTTTGTCTATAAAAATATCTCTTACTTTTTTTTATAAATATATTTTTTGGGGTTTTTTTTTACATCAGTTGTATACATTTATCATCGTATTTATTATAAATATATATATATTTTTTTGGCATTAATTGCATACATTGACCGTTGTATTTAATTTGAATGTACTCCGTAGCGAAGTGCGGGTTTTCAGCTAGTCTCTTATAATCTTTATCTTTAGAATAGATATTCTCTTAAAATCTTTAGAATCTCTTATCTTTAGAAGTAAATCATACAATTTGACAAGGATAATTGGGAAAATAGGGAAATTATAAGAGATTAATTTAGGTTCAAAGGTTTTTCATTTAAAGAAGGGTTTTTATACAAAAATATTATGAAACTGTTTAAAAATTTCCAGAAAAATTATTCAAATAAATAGAACTGGCACGATAAACACCTTTTAAGTCAGAAGTTTTAATTTTTGCTTGAATCCTTTAAAGCGTTTAGAGGTCGTTGACTTGGGACTTTTCTTCATTCATAACAAAACTTATGGGGCTTCCAAACGAAAATTTTATAATTTTTTTATTTTTATTTTTTCGCAGTTCGTACTGATATTCTGTCTCAGGAGTATCTTAATACTATGATAACTCTTCATATAAAAATACTTGAACAATCGAAATTTCGTTCAAAAAAATTTTTAACTATTTAATTTATCATCTTTTTTATATATTTCCTGAACCTATTGCACTACTTAAAAAATTAATTTTTTTCACTTTTGAGCAAAGGAAAGGTTTCAAAATAATTTGTCTCTTTAGGATTTATGAAAATTTTGCTTATAAAATATTTTATTACTTCAGGGGGGAAAAAATTTCGGTAACTTTTCCTTGAGGGAAAAATAAACCAAATATTCCTGAAAGCAGTTAAATGAAAATGAAACAATATGAATGCTCTACAAAATATTATAGACTACTTTGTAGGGAATTCCATATTTATAATTTTCATTCTCCAAGCTTGTGAGGCGGAATTTCCCATTATCTACTTTCAACCTAAAAAGTGTTTGTGACGGATTTTTTCACCCTCTAGTTTTATGCTGAAACGCGTCTAGGATGGTACGCTTCGGACACTTTTGAACAGAACACTGGCTTAGAATGATCTGCCACAAATGCTTCTTTGGTGGAAAAGAGTTGATGGATAAATCCGTCTCAAATCTTTTGAAGGTTAAAATTTGCAAATCAAGAATAATTCCACTTAGAGATAAATGTATTCGAAGTACAAAGGTACAGTAGAGTACGCATAGACAGTAGAGTGCAAAAAAAATTATATCTGCCAACGTAATCATGCTAGAGCGCATGCAGTTTTTCTTTAAATGATTTAAAAGCTCAGTAGTTAGTATTGAGAAAAGAGAAAATTTTTCTTTTTTCTCAGAATTTTGCGTCTCAAAATGGGGAATTTCATTTTTAGTGTGAATTTAAGAATCTTTTAACTTTATTGCTTTGTTTCACAAAAGATTAACGTATTTTTTTGTTCTTCTCCTTAATAACACTTTGCAAAAAAATCGTAGCGTAAAAAAGAAATCAATGCATCATTTTATTGTTTTTTGTCTGTTTATAACTAAAGAAACATCCTTTTTTTCTTTAAAAATGTTTAAATTGTTTAATGGAAAAGTAACATTTGATAAAGATTAAATGTACATTAAAAGTTTAGATAATGATTACTTTCGATTTAAAAATAAACATGAAAATTGCTTTAAAGGTCAATTTATTTTTTTAAAAATTTTTGAAACTCTCCGCCTGTGTTGAGAAAGTAGAAATGAAAGGAAGTAGCATCAACTATTTTCTATAGAAGAAGAGAATTATAA
Source organism: Dolomedes plantarius (assembly GCA_907164885.2). Lineage (NCBI taxonomy): Eukaryota > Metazoa > Arthropoda > Arachnida > Araneae > Dolomedidae > Dolomedes > Dolomedes plantarius. The sequence goes on along the minus strand of OU015493.1, from coordinate 22,693,239 downwards.
AATGCATTAAAACTTTTTTTAAGCCGTTTGAGAATTAAAAGTCTGTAAGCCACTTATATTGTCTCCCCATTAAAGCAGTCTTATATTTATGTAACTTTTAATCTCTCGTCTTATTTCCTTAAGTTTTGAAACAATTTATTATTCTAGTCTGGTTAAATTTCTCAGTATCTCTCGGATGATGGGTATTTTTTATTATGAAGGGAGACACAGTAAACATGGTTTCTTATTTCCTGGGAAAGAGGAAAAATGATAATTCCCTTTCTATTTCATTTTTTAGTTAAATAAACATGTTAAAACAGCGATGGCTTAGTAGATAACCTTTGTGTATAAATGCCAGAATAAAAATAAAGCGAAAAATGTCAGGCTCATCTGTTCCAGATGTCTATGGTTAATAAACAAGAATCAAAATAACTCTAATAAAATCACTTCTATAAAAAGATCGAAGTTCACTTACTTTAACATCTTTATAATGTGTAAATGGGTCTGAACTCTATAATATGCAGTAAAATTGCCTTTTTTGTGTTGAGTTAATTCGAAATCGGTATTCTTTGTTAATATTTGTGAATTCATATTCTACACGTATAAGTGTAATGGCACACTTATTCATATTCACAAATTTTTCCTCCAAAACACTCCTTTTTATCCTGGTATTCGAACTCTAAGCCCTCAGTTTTCTGGACAGTGGCTTCCGACCTTCACACTGTCAGGTCATATTATGATCATTGGTTATGAAATTCACATTTTCCTCTTCTTGAGAGACTTGATTTTCTTTCCATAACCCCTCCTAACCCCCAGACATAAGCATTTGGACCCTGCATCACCTTTTTTTTAATCGAATTTCATAGTTCATGGATCATTATGTTTATACCTAACATGGAAGTTCGTTCTATGTTTATTTATCGCCCTTTGTTGGCAAGAGTAACTTTTTCATGACTGCAAAATGTCGTAGCTCAGTAACGAAACTGCGTTAGAGTCATTACGCGGAAAAAAGAATTGAAAGTACTTTAAAACGTATAAAATTTTAAAAATATCCCCATCGAATGAGTTCTTTGGGCGAGGCTCTACTTTATTAATTAATTAGGAAGAATGAATAAAGACATTGAAATGTAAGTAACGCTAAGGAGTTGAAATATTTCATAAAAGTCCCTTAATCTATACCTCTATTGAAATTAGCTTGAATTTTTCACATCTAGAAAGCAGAGAGGGTCACTTGAAAGTTGTCATATTAAAAAAATCAAAATTTTTAAGTATTAATGGAGCAACTCTAATTATATTATTTTGGCTTTGGGTTTCGAAAATTGGACTTCTATGTCATGATACGTTAGTAGGAGATATTACTATACAAGTGTTAAGCAGTACAAAAGGGCGTAGTTTCCTTTATTTTTGCTCTTTTTGATCTTATATTTTTATGAGATATCCCTGTATAGGAATATTAGTGGTATAAGAGATGGTACTTGCCATTATTTTAACTCCATATGATTATGCATTAATAGATGATATCAGATACAACGAAGAAGTAAGAAGATATAAGCTATAAGAGGTAATAGTCCTCAAGAAAAATTTTAGTTCCATATACACCATTATAAGATATGACTGAATACACTAGTATCCCATAATACACGAGGCTGTAGTTTCCGTTGGTTAAGGTCCTCATAACTATGCACCATTAGTATATATAAATGTGTACAAGAGTTAGTTGTACAGGAAATTCCAGTTGTCCTAATTTTAACGTCATTTAATTATATCTTATTAAGAGATATGATTATATATAAGCACTGGCTGAATACCCGTGCTTCGCTACAGGGTACATTCAAATTAAATACAACGGTCAATGTATGCAATTAATGCCAATATATATATATATATATATATATATATATATATATATATATATATATATATATATATATATATATAATAAATACAACGGTCAATGTATGCAATTAATATGTATGTTTAATATCCATAAAAACATACTATTTTGAATTAAATTCTGAAAAAACTTCCCTCTCTATTAGTCTAGTGGTTAAGTTTTATCTTTTACGTTTTTTAAATTTTTTTGTTAATTTATTTTGTTTTTATGCACGTGACGCAAAATTATTTTTGAGTATCACAAAAAGAAAAGAACCCTCAGATTATTATTTTAAATGCAAACTTTAAAAAGTTACAAAAACAATTTAAAAATTTGATTTTAAAAAATCTAAGAAGAATTTTTTTTAAATCTTTCTTAGTGCACCCCTACATATAAGAAGAATCGCCATGCAAAATTTCAGCCCTTTAGGTCCAGCGGTTTGGTCCGTACGTTATCTGCAAGTCAGTCAGTCAGTTACGGAACTTTTATATATGTATATATATATAGATATAGATATAGATTACGTAATACAACAAGCGGTAATTACCTTAATCAAAAGTTTAGTTCCGTATGACCATGTATCCACCGCCCACTTGGTACAGTTGATAGCGTCCATCTCTTCCATGGTGTGGGCTTGGGTTCGAATCCCGAATAAGGCATGGTCGTCACCGTGATGTCCCCTCATAGGGAGAAACGCTGGCTCACCTAAAATGGTGCTCCCTTGTAACGAAGTAGTCAGAAACTTCGCGGATCTTCGTGGACCAATGTCAGTAGAAGTACCCACCATCAGAAGACAAGTGCCTCCGCATTGGAAAAAAAAGACCATGTATCTTCAAGAAGTAAGATAATCTGTGAGTATTACGATAAACAAGAGGCAAGACTTGCCTTAATTAAATATTTCATTATGTTTCATATAAGTCTATATTCTTTTCTACGAAGATCCGAAAAATGATTCCTTCTAGAAATAAAATATGAATGATAAAAGCAGATGCTTTACTTCTGAAATTCACAAATGGCAGCACGTATCCGTGAGAAACAAAATTTATGCTAAACAATTTCCTCTATGTGCATATATTTCATAGATACTCAGTTTCAGACCGTTAGAGCCTTATATTTTCAATAAATGTCAGACCTTTAGTGAACGCGTCGGTGATAAAACTCGATTTTAGCTTGTAAAGTAATTTCGCATAAAGGAAAAATCACGAGGGGTTTGAAACTCCATAAATATCCCTTAAACCCCTATAGACATATTTACAGAAAATAGAGATCGGATTTCAGTCTCCAGGCACCGTTACTTCTGCCTATGATGACTCTAGAATCTCTGGTATAGTTTGTTTAAAAATGGTATTCTACAAATGCTTTATTTGGATATCCGTGTTTATTGCTATAGAGGAAAAGGGAAATATGAGTGGTAAGCTGATTTGCTTATATTTAAATTGAGCATCGTTAAATTTGATTCCTAACCACTCCAAAATAAAATCTTCATAAAGTGTCGTACGTTAAATAGAAAATATTATGTTTTGTGTATATGTTTAAAGCATATGTTTACATCATTTATAATATGTATAAAGGATTGTAAATAATTACCTTTTTCTATGACCTAACTGACTTCTAGATTTAATCTTTTTAAATTCCAGAAAACAACATTACTCGGTGTAGATAGATGCTGAAAACGAAAACAAGCTGGAATAATTTCTTTCAACTGATATTCATCGGTTCCTCTGAGCAGAAGAACGCTGCTAAATTAGCGGGATTTGTGGGTGTTTTCTCTGTTACAATATCGCATTATCATCTAAATAATCGATACTTTAATACCTTAATTGTTAGTGCAACTTCAAACCATGAAAATCGGGATCCCGTTACTCCTTTAAGTGGTGGAATAAGTTCCTAATTCTTCTGCCTTAAAAGATTCTTTGTAAATTAAATTGTATTAATTAAAATTCCAAGTCACAAATTACATAAGGCGAGAGGGAAAATTTAATCCATTCTCTAGTATTAAATTTTTTGTGTGGGTAGCTTAATGGTTGGAATTAATTCACGATAAAGTATTTCTTGTACAGATTTACGAAACATTAACATAATTGTTTGATGATGATGATTAAAGGTTAAGTATAACTGTGTCTATAGGATATTCTTATTTACAAATAGACTGACATTGAATTAGAGATCATTTTGCATCTTTTTTCTAGTTAACCATGCATGTAAAGAATGCTTAATATATTTACTTTTTACGTAATTAAAGTGATACGTAAAAAAAATTACGTAAAAAGTAATTTTTTTTAATTACGTAAATTTCTTTATTTACGTAATTAAGAAAATTACGTAATTAAATTCTAGTGATTTAACATTTCAATCACTTTTGAATTTTAGAGATTTTTTTTAAAAACCAATAATGACAACTAGAATTAAATATTTGTATATGATTGTTTATGCCTTGTAAAAGAACTTAATAAAAATAATGCTAGTGTAAATATTTAGCCCTGTCTGAAAAACAGGATATCTAAGGATTAAGTTGATTTTTCTTATTGAAACAAAATTTGTGACTGAAAACAATACAACAAAGGTAAGGCCAGGATGCAACCATGTAGTGCCTAACACTTCTACTACCAACTTTTTTTTATAACACTGAGTACCATTGGGGTCACCAGTGACCCCATTAGTTTTTTTTTAATTCTAATATTTATAATTTATGACAATTATATTATTTTCAATAAATTTATTAATTAACAGACACAGTTATCAATACATTGAACCTATAAAAATTGTAATTCGTCACAATTAGTTGAGGGTATATGGAAATATGCATCATGCAGTATTTGGACATAAAGTGTTTGAATGTTGCTTACACACAAAAACTGAACATTTACTGGACTTATCACTATATTTTCGGTCCGCTAAACGTTCACAATAAAAACATCCACCCCTTTTTTTTCCTGTCACGCTCATGCCTGCTTCAAGTGTCTTTGGAACAGGTACCCGCTTCTGCAGTTGCTTTTCAACTAAAGACTTGCCTAATTCCAAAAGAAACATTCTTCTCTTATAATTTGTTTTTTTCTTCCCACTTTGGGTTAAGGTGTAACCAAATAATAAAGCCATTCAATGCACTTATATGAAACATATTGTAAAAGATGACCATTGGCCATCTTCTCGTCATTCGCTTTGTTGTATATGTTCGCACTAGCTGATCCATCGCATCAACTCCTGATTTTTTCTTATTATAATCTTGAATCATAGCTGGTTTCGCTGCCTGTGTATTTAAATTGTGTATTTAAATGTGCTCTAAAAAGTTGCAACTTTTCCTTTCTTTGGACAATAGGATACAATTGTCGCTAACTTTTGAAATCCAAATATTGAAGAGTTGTCCTGTCTTCCTTTGCATGAGACGAACTCCTGAGGTAATTCGGATCGATTTTTTTATCGTACCCAAAAGTGTAAATTTTTATTCTCTAGCTTTTTTGCTAGATTTAAGCTAATAAAAAAGTTGTCTGCTGTGATATTTCTTCCTCTTTTCTCCATTCCTTTCACCATATCCAGAACTACTCTCTTTACTTGATTAACTTCTCTAGGCATATTTTGTCCTTTCCCTGTGTATACCTGAATATTGCATACATAAAAAGTTTTACTGTCACAAGCAGCCAACATCTTTATTCCATATTTTCCTGGTTTTGACGGGATGTACTGTCTAAATTGGCATTTGCCCTTAAAGGTAACCAATTGTTCATCGACGGTGATATTCTCATGAGGAATGTAAACATCTTGTAATGTAACTGTACAAATCTCAAATATATTTCTGATTGGTCACAGCTTATCATCAGATCGATTTTTGCGCCTGTTCTCAGCATCATCAAATCGAATGAAACGAAATATTCCTGTAAATATATTCCTAGCCATAGATTTATTGAAAATTGGCCGACCATCATTTGCATTCTAGAGGTTCGTCATTGTTTCATTATGTGCTTTATACACTCCAGCAAGTATAAGCAGTCCAAAAAAGCACAAGATTTCTTCTTTATCTGTGTTAGCCCAACTCTCCCCATATACTATTTTTCCTTCTTTATTTGTTCTTTTTAGAATTTTTTCAATGATATTTGCTTTTATGAAGAGTTCAAAAGTAGATTGTATAGTGTCTACATTTCTTACCAGGGCCGTGTAACGTGTAGGCCCTGGTGGAGTTTTCATCACATTCCGATACGGCTGTCTACCTTGTATGTCTCTTTGTGGAGTATCATACCACATTTCATTTTTATTTCTTGACCTATAAATAAAAATATTTTTTTTCTAAGATTTCTTAGTTCGGATACAGAAAATTGTATGAAATATATTTTCTACCAAGTTCTCAACAATACGGTAAAGAATATCGATTTTTTAAAATTTTAGATACTTTTAGATACTTTTTATATATTTTTAGATACATTTTATTTGAAATATTTTATTAGAATTATATAATTATACGAAAGAAGTTTTTTACTAACACAAAGCTCTTCTTTTCAGCGACATCAGGTTCTTTTGTACTTGATGATGAGTCATCTGAGAGATCATTGTCATCGTCAATTATTATGCTGTATCGTATATTCAACAAAATCGACCATTCCATCATCATCTGAAACTTCGTTGATGTCTATTTCATCAGCTGATAATTCAGAATCATTTTCTTCATTCATAATTCTCGAAATTTCGTCTTCAGTTATATATTTCTGCTTCATACGTGCCACTTTGATACACTTCTAACTGAGCATGCTATGAAACTTTCTATATTGATTAAAATTGCTTTTACCTGATTAGTGCTACCATCTATACACAGAATCAGAAATCTTTTATAAATATCCCTCAATTATAATAATACTCTAAATAAATTTGGTTGCTTTTGAAATTCATACTAAATTTTTTGTGGGGTCACATGTGACCCCAATGGTACTCAGTGTATAAATTGGCAAAATTAATTAAAATTTATGAGTATAATGAAATGTTTATGTATGAATGAGATGTTAGGGTCAAAATGAGAAAAGTCAATTTTTTTCAGAATTTTAGAAATCATACAGTAATCACAGCTGTTTGACAAAGACACAGTGGGGTCACTGGTGACCCCATGGTATTAGAAGGGTTAACCATGTCAGGAACTATATAAAGCAGTAACGTCGAATTCTGATGTCAATATGTTTTTCCCAAAAGAACAAACTTATCTCGTAAAAAATATTACGTAATCTTTGCTTAAGAAGAATATTTCATCCTGTTTCCCAACGTTAAGAGCCTCGAGAAACTTGAATTCCGTTTAAAACATAAGGTAAATTCACTGTGACCTTGCAAAGTCGGGTTAGGCCACTTTGACCCAGTATTAATTTGACCCCTGAATTATCTTGGCCCAATAATAAGTAACTCACTCGTTCATGAAAGCAGTTTTTGTAATAAAAGCAAAAGCAAATTTTAACTGCAGTAAAGGATTAATGAAGGTTTTGAACTAAGAACATCCTCTGTTTATTTTTTACGGTTTCTCATTTAACCTCGTTAATAGCACTTCCTTGGGATGTTGTTGGTTCCGCAGACACTTTTTTGCTGACGCAGCCTTTGCAAAATCCACAGAATCTATGACGTCTTTTGGACAGTGTTAGGAAATACCTCTTTTATACTTAGAATTCGCTCTTACGTTTTTCATTATAAATCCAACATTCTGCCCACTCTGTTATTCCTCCTTGCACAACTAGGTGAAAGTGGCATGATCTATTAGGTTGGCCCAAAAAGTTTGTTCCGTTTTTTAGTACAAATTAATGACATATTTTTGATTTTCAACTGTCACTTTATTGTACAACATGTTTACCTTCTGTTCCACTATCTTGTGCCCTCTTCCAAGGAACTGCATTATTCCATCGTTCCAAAACTTACACTGCATAAACTTTTTTTTGCGTTTCCATTTCGCTTTTACCTTTCTTGAGATAATAAAGCGTAATATGCTGAAAATGTTGTAAATCTGTCATCTTCAATATTAAAATGGCTACAAAAGGCACACTGATATGACAGCTGTTACAGCACAATCTAAAGAAATTGTTTGTAATGACGTTTAAGACAATTAAATGCTATTAGGGCCATCTTATCTAAACCCGAACGAAATTTTTTGCCAATTCAGTAATTGTGGAAGATTTTGTAAGAGAAATAATGTTGAAAAAAAATAGCGAAATAAATAAAATAACCACTTAGAAACCGAAAGAAAGGTGAAACTAAAGCTCACAATATGTAAAAACTGAATTCTTCTATATCATATTCTAACAATGAAAGTATAAGTGAGAAATTATACTTTATTGAGATCAAAAAGTAACTTAAAATTTTCATGTCACATCATATATCTCTTTATATCGTTAAAACAAACCTAACTACGAATTATCCGTTCAGCTTGTAATCTTCAAAGTAGCTTCTTTCTTTAAAGAAATATAACCTTAGTTTAAGTATCTCAATTTATTTTATTGGTTTGGAGAGCAGAATGAATTGTGGTTAGTTTTTCATTCGTGACACATGTAGAAGCCCTTGCAAATTAGATTAAACAGCGTAGAAAATCTAGTTATAAGATGGTCGGAATAGGACATAAAAAAATTAGAATAATAACATTTTCCTATTGTAGAACAGTGGTAGGAATTAATAGATGATATAAAATTTTGCTGTAGAAGATACGAACTTCGATTTTCTAATCTTATTCTAATCGAACTCTTATTCTAATAATACTATCTACTTATATGTGAAAATTTTCTTAATAGAACATTTAAAATGTATATAAATATAGGAATTTATATGTTCATCTCTTGCTTAATAGAATTAAAGGTATTGCATGTTTTATTCGTGCTTTTAATGGCATAACTGGTGCGGGTAAAAAGAAGCAATATTTCACGTACACGGTTTTTGCTAATGGGAGCAATTAAGAAAGTTTCGTGATATTTGTTGGTTTGAAGTGTTCAACTCGTTGGAAGATTGCTGGTATAGTGAATAGATAAAAAGGATATATAAATGAAAAAAATAATTTTCTTTTATAAAAACGTTGAGTATTTACAATTAAAGCTACATTTGATTTTAGATTACAGAAAGGACAGATAAAAATTCCCGCGGCGGGCGCGCCCGTGTACAAAGCGGAATATTTTCGTAATTTTGAATGGTTTGTGTTGGGATTTTCAATGCTCATTCCCCGTTTGTCGCCAAAGGCTGCTATAGAGCTCAGCCGCCGCCAAGGTTGGCGCACTTATGTCTGCACTTCGCCTGTTGTCTCACTGGCGAGCGGATGTGTTTACATGAGCGGTCAGTAATTAGGCGCTCCTCGTTTAAAACCTTTTACTAAATATGTATATAGTTGCTGCTGTAAATAAAGCTTCTGTAAATAACTCTGCTAGTCATCTTTCCTAATAACCTAGCAGTTTGTATTTACATGTAAGGTTTGAATGTTTCCATTTATAGCTGCACTTTTACTTACGCAGGTCTCATTTTCTGACCCTTGTATTCCTTTCCATTCATTGTTAGTCGTGATTTAACCGTGGTAAACGAGCTATGATACTGGATTACAATGCGACAAAAGCAGGAGTTGCTGTAGTCGATCAAATGTGCAGATATTACACGGTATCCCGCATATCAAGAAGATGGACAATCTCATTGTACTTTTAGGGTTTTGGACATAACAGGAACCAATTCGCAAGTTGTCCTTAGATCCAATGAACCGGACAGTTTTGAAATAAGGCGATTGTATCTGCATTCTTTGGCCTTTAATTATAAATATATCTCAATATTATCAACATTTTATATCTTGTCATAAAACACTGAATAATTATTTTCAATTTGATAAAAAAAAAGTTTATTACAAAAAGAATAATCAAGGTTGAAAGAGACGTTGCACTTTGTGCCTCGCGCGCAAGCTGGTGTTCCAAAAATTGGCGCGCCTGCTGAAGGGTTAATCGAAAAAAAAAATACATGGAACATTCAAATTGTTTTAATGTTTAAAAATACAATTTTTTTTTTACTGGATAATGTTTTAAACGAAATTTACTTAATGGTTATGTGATTTTATTGCGAGTAGCATGACCAAAAGAAATTTCTGAAAATTTGAAAACATTTTTACGAAAGTTCATAATAGATAGCACATCTTACTAGTAAGGGCTGAATGGAAAGGTTTTTCTGAATACCTTTCTCATAAGAATTTCGACATATTTCGTTATATGCAGTCTCACTCTTCAAAAGCATTCGAACGAACTCTTTACACACAGCAACCACGTTTAGAGGCGATAACTTCTGGGATTTTTCGGAATCTACTGAGTACGAAAATAAAATTTTAGTTTTGAGCAGAAATCTTTAGTGTCCATCCCTTTTACAAATGTTACGCTTTTGCAAAACATAGTGAAATACCAGCGAATATATCTAGTCCACGCCATAGTTTAATTCTCAGTATTGTTGCCTATGTTCAAACCACAAAAAAGTAAATGTGCTAGACAGTAAGTTTTAAGAAATCAACGTAGGCCACACGCAGTACATCTTTGTATCACATAGGGTAAATGACTAGTTATGGGCATCCTACCAGTTATGAACACACTTATCTATATACTGTCAACAATAAAAACCAAGTAAACTTGAAACAGAGGATTTTTGTTTATGTTGTTTCCTATAGTTACCCCATCCACACCCCTTTCTCTCCCATCTTTACTTTTTGTCTACTCTTGTGTCCATAACTCATCAAACTGAATAGACATAAATTTAAAAATATCTAAAACATAAAAAACATTTACTTTGTGGTTGGAGATAGACATTTTATAATTCTTTAAACAAGGGATAACAAAAATATACCACCACATAATTTGAAAAATGATTAATCTATATACAGTGTGTAACAAAATTATAAGACCACTGTGGATTTTGTGATTTTTACTATAAATAGTATAATTTTTTAAAAATTAAATTAGGTTGATGATAATAAATGAAATATAAAATATATGTATATTATTTTTAAGAGATATTTGACTATACTAATTATTTTATCAACAATTTCAAATTTTTCCAATCAAATATCTGTAACAAAATTATAAGACCACTAGTTAAAACAATTTTTTTTAATAAAACTAATATGATGTTGATCTACCATTTTTCTGAATAACTTCAAATACTCGATTTTTCCTTGAATTAATTAGGTTTTCGGGCAAATATTTGGGAATTTTGTCTCATTCATCCATGATAGCTAGTTCCATTTCATACACAGAATCATACTGACGGTTATTTGCACACACTTGATGAGCCAAATGGCCCCACAAGTTTTCGGTGGGATTCAGGTCTGGACTAAGGCTTGGCCAGTTTAAGACCTCGATTTTTTCTTTTTGAAACCAGTTTTTAGTTGATTTAGACACATGGCATAGTGCATTGTCTTGCTGAAATTTCCAGTTTGATCCTCCTAAAAATGGGCCAAAAGGTATAAGGTGTTGGTAAAGCAGTTGTTGATAACAAATGGAGTCCATTTTTCCAAGAACTCGCTGCAGATCACATTTCCCATCATGTGCAAAAGCTCCCCACACAATCACAGACCCACCACCCATCTGTCTACTGAAGAAAACCCGAGGTTCCGTTCGTAAATCATGCCAGTAGAAAATATTACCGTCCGGGTCATCCAAATTAAATATTTTTTCGTCGGAAAAAATAATATTTTTCCAAGCAGCATCCCAGGTCATGACTTCCTTTGCCCTCTTCAGCCTTCCTTCTCTATGATGCTTTAACAGTCTTGGTTTTCTTTTTAATTTCCGAAGAGCAACATTTGAATTTGATCTTAAAGTGCGCCAGACTGTCATATGTGAAATAGTTTTACTTGTCTGCTGTGTTATTTTACGAGTAGACAAGTTCTGTTTCGTTGCAAGCTTGAAAATTCGTCTATTATCACGAGCTGAAAACTTACTCTTTCTGCCAGATCTTTTATATTTTTCATAAAAATCTCTTTTACTTAAAACGTTATGAATAGCAGTTTTAGAACGTTTAAGTATCTTACTTATTTCACGTTTCGAGTTTCCAGAGCCCTTATAAAACCAAATTTTTCGAACTTTTAGTTCAGATAATTCTCTTCCACGTGGCATTGTGAATTTCCTCATAAAAACAAACAAATTAAATTCTATTTTCCTTTACAATATTATCGTTTGGAATTTTTTGTGATGAAAGTTACGGTTTATCTACGATTTTGAAAGAAAAAAAAATAAAATTGTTTTAAAAACTCAAACGATTTTAAATAAATAAAATAAGTGGTCTTATATTTATGTTACACTGAGATTTCAAAAAATTGTTTGCTGTGTGAAATTAACTCAATTTTTTTTCCTTTAAGCGATTTATTTGAGAAAATATAACTTTTTTCATTTCCTTCAAATTTTAAAATTATTCATTTTATGCAGTGTAATATTAAAATGAGTGATATTTTGGATGGTCTTATAATTTTTTTACACACTGTATATAAAACAGTTACGTAACTGACTCACTGACATACAACGCACAGACCAAACCGCTGGACCTAAAGGGCTAAAAATTTGTTTGGCGATTCTTCTTATAGTGTAGGGGTGCACTAAGAAAGATTTTTCAAAAATTCTTCTTAGATTTTTTAAAATTAAATTTTTAAGTTGTTTTTGTAACTTTTTTTAAGTTTGCATTTAAAATAATAATTTGAGGGTTATAAAATTTATATCACGAGAAAGATCCTAAAAATTCCTTTAAAATGAAATCTTTTTCGAACCTTTACCTCGATTTTCTGATTTTTGGTGAATTTTTAAAGATTAATGTTTATAATTTAATTTATTAAATGCCGATCACTTGATTTCTTTTACTGGTACTTTATTTAAATAAATTTATCTTCACGTGCATAACAACTAAATAGACAAAAAAACTATTTTTTTTTCTTTCTAATGCAGCAGACGATTGGATATTATCCAAAAAAAATAAATATCCCTTACGATTTTTTTCTAAATATATATATATATATATATATATATTACATCAATTGTATACAGTGATCGTCGCATTTATTTTAAATATATATATTTATTTATTTTTGGCATTAATTACATACATTGACTGTTGTATTTAATTTCAATGTTGTCCGTTGCGAAGCGCGTGTTTTCAGCTAGTCTATATATATAAAACAGTTCCGTAACTGATTGACTCACTGACATACAACGCACAGACCAAACCGCTGGACCGAATAGGCTGAAATTTTGCATGGCAATTCTTCTTATAGTGTAGGGGTGCACTATGAAAGATTTTTGAAAAATTCTTCTTAGATTTTTTTAAATTAAATTTTCAAGCTGTTTTAGTAACTTTTTTTAACTTTGCATTTCAAATAATAATTTGAGGGTTAAGAAGTTTATATCACGAGAAAGATCATAAAAATTCCTTTAAAATGAGATCTTTTTCGAATCTTTACCTCCATTATCTGATTTTTGGTGAATTATTATAGATTAAATTTTAGAATTTAATTTATTAAATCCTGATCACTTGATTTCCTTTTCTGGTACTTTAAATAAATTTATCGTCACGTCCATAACAATGAAGTACGCAAAAAAATATTTTCCCCTTGCCAATGTGGCAGACTATTGGATATTATCCAAAAAAATATTAAAATACAGTAAAAGAGATGTTCCTCAAACTGTGCTATATTAACTGTACTATATTCTTAAGTATGTCCTAATAGATTTAATTTGAATATTTTCTTCTACATTATTTTGTTTATAAAATAATACAGATCTCACGATTTTTTTATAAATATATATATTTTTTTACATCAATTGTATACATTGATCGTCGTATTTATTATATATATATATATATATATATATATATATATATATATATATATATATATATATATATATATATATATAATAAATACTAGTAAATTTTAAGGTGCTAACCAAAAAAATTGTCACCTTAAGGGTGTCCATAACTGGTTATTTACCCTATGCAAATATCGTTTGATAATTGCGTTCAAAAATAACGATAACGACTTTTTTAAAAGTTTTTATTCATTTTTCTACAAAATGTCCTATATGGTCGATATATTTGATTCAATGATTTTCGACTCTCTTTTTTTTACTGTTCCATAAAGAGTATGTGCCTGTTCACATAGAATACGTCAGCACCAGCGTTACTCGTATTGGCATATTTTAAACCAGTCGGAACAAGTAGTGGTCCGTGGAGTCCAGATCTGAAGAACACGGAGGATGGAAAACAATTTGTAGCATAATTCTAACAGCTATAGCGTCGCAATTTCAGATGAATGAGAAGCAGCATTGTCATGACGGAAAAGAACTTTTTTCTCCTAAATGAAGCCTTATTGTCTTAATTTTACTGATAAAACGATCCAGTAAAGATGCATAGTACTCTTCCAAGATTGCTTTGCACTTTTCCATAAGAGTCAATAAAGGTTATACCATGTGCGTCCCGAAACACAATCTGATAACTTTTTCAGCTGATTGAACCGTTTTGGGTTTCTTTGGTTTAGTTTCAGCTGCCTAACCTAAGCCAAACTTTATTTTTTTCGTTTTTGATTGGTAGTGATGCGTTCATGTTTCATCAAGAGTTACGAAACAACGCAAAAATCCATCTTGATTTCTTTGAAACAGCTCTAAATTTTGAATCTAAGTGTTTTCTCTTTCACGTTTCTGATCGCTTGTTAGCAAACGTGGTATCCACCTTGCCGACAGCTTTCTCATATTCAAATATCCATGCAAAAGATTATCACGTGTACTAATGAGATGTCAACTGCCTCAGCACTTTTAATCTACCCACCTTCATCACTATATCGTGGATTTTTTATATTATTTCCGGCGTGCTGACCTCAGAAAGGCTAACAGAACATTCTGAGACACTTGTGCTCATTCAGACGCAAGAAAAATTAACAAACTACTTGTTATTCTTTCTAAGCGAAGGTGCAGGCTCACCATAATATATATAAATATTGAATTCATTTTCTGTCACACTTTTGCTTCTTAAAAACTAATGTCAACGCGCGAAATTCCTCTTTCTCAATGCTGTGAGCAGTAACAAGAGTTAACCGACAATCACACACTAAGAGACAAATCTGTTTACAATTTGGCATGTGTACCTTTGAAGCATACCATATGAGAGAGCACCGACTATTTCCGGGCAGTGGCGCCATCTCTCGGATTTTGCATGGACCTGATCATATAGCATCAGTGTTCAGTAATTTGAATTCCCTTTAAAAATATATACAGTTATGTACAGTTCGGTACTATGCCTAATGAAATTTAGCTATTTAATAATAATAATACTGGGTTATGAAACACTAAAACTAACGAAATCAGGGATCATTAAATCTACGAAATCCGAAGTTCAGCTATGGTTAATTATACAGTCTTGCAACCTAATAGATGCAAACCCTAATTATTTTCCTGTCCTCTTATTTTATACTAACTCTCCTGTGCTCGAAAAGTATCGAGAAAATTACATCTGTCCCTCTCCACAGGAAAACCTTAATTTTTAATACTGTTTACCACATTCAGCTCGCAGTAAAATAAAACTACACTCTCCTTTCTCTGATATGCAGAAGTGTGTTTCATAAATTTTAAATTATTGCCTCATGATTTCGGGGTAATTTACTGTAAGTCTTCAAAACACCAGAGTAATCGAATCGCGGATAATTAAATCCACGATAGTCGAGATTCTACTTAAGTTCGTTTCGAGCTGGATGACATTATTTATCTCATCTTGCAATCCAATAAATGAAATCTTCTAGTCATTTGAGATCCGACAGTTCGTTCCGAAGTAGATGACGTTAATTAACTGTTGTCCGATCTAGCAAGTGCAATTTTCTGGATCTTTCTCTTATCTTCTTTATTTATAATAAGCACACTCTGATCTGTAAAGATGGTAAGAAAATTGCATCTAGCTTACTCAACCCGGAAATCTCAGTATTTTATTCTGATAAATTCGTTCAGCTTGCAAAGAAGTAAAACAACTGTCTCTCTCTGTACAGCAAAAGTGTGTTTTATAAATTAAATTTTGCTGAAATATCGATGTAGACTAACATAGCGAGAGGCGCAGTAGAGTGCATGTACGTGATCCAATAAATATACAGCAATTTGATAGCAACAAAAATTTAACATTATAAAATATGTTATAAAGGGTAAAGTTCAGTCTTGTAATGTCTAATAATTCAGTAATAGTAGGCATTTAAACTTCAGAAATTAAATCGCAGATAGTTAAATCTGCGAAAGTCGAGATTCAGCTTTGGTTTGTTCAGGAAATGACATTAATTTACCTATCTTGCAATCCGATAGATGCATTTTCTTGCTTTTTTTCTAATCTTCCCGCTTTATGATAAACTCACCCGTTTAGGAAAAATTTCGAGCAAATTACAACTACACCTATACCTCGCTATACGGCCGCTCTTTACACGGCATTTCGCTATAACGGCCTTTTTTAATGATGGCACTTTTTTGATTTACGGCCCACAATATTTCGTTCACAACAGCGGAAAGTGTTGATGGCAACATATCATAGCTTAGTGATTCTTCATAATAATGTTCATCATCAGATTAAAACAGTTTTTAAACATTTTATTTTATGTTTTTTTATAATATGTAGGCATATGTGCATATGATTTCTTTCGTTTTTTATTTAATTGTTTATTTTTAAATTTCTGTTTATTAATGCATTGTTTTGTACTTTTATTTTTATGTAAACATTTTTATAGGAAATAAAAAGAATAAAGTGCTTTATGAACTAAAAACTATATTATTTATAAATAATTAGAACAGATCCAATTAACCTTCTCCTTACGGGGGTGGGACAGCATGTATCCCAAGAATATGGGCCCAAGTATATATATATATACATACATATACGTGTATATATATATATATAATATATATATATATAGATATATATAGATAGATATATATATACATATGCATATATATACATATATATAGATATATATATATATACATATGCATATATATACATATATATATATATATACATATATATATATACATATACATATATATATATATATATATATACATATGCATATATATACACACACATATATATATATATATATATATATATACATATACATATATATATAAATACATATGCATATATATACATATATATATATATATACATATATATATATATATATACATATATATATATATATATATATATATATATATATATATATATATATATATATACATATACATATATATATACATATATATATATATATATACATATACATATACATACATATATATATATATATATTTATTTATTTATTTATTTATATATATATATATATATATATATATATATATACATAAACACACACAAAATTTCCCATTCTAAAGAGGGAATAGGAAAAATGGGTCCCGTAAGCTAAAGGTTAAATCTGTATGGGTTTGTATCAAAATAATTTATTCGTTATACGGCTTTTCTCTTTACGGTCAACTTTTCCGGAACGTATCTAGGCCGTAAAGCGAGGTATGGGTGTATTGGATTGCAACATATAATTTTTTAATTCCACCTACCTTTCAATTAACCATTAAGCTGTGTTCGATGCAAAAAGTTTCTCTTAAAACTAATCAGACTGACATTAAACATTCTGAGAGTATCTATAATCAGATAAAGCTTAACTATTACCACTCATCTCACATTTATTGCTGGTGCGGAAGTCCCACGCGCTTCCCCTTTTTACTTCGGTTAATTCGATGCATCCCGAAACGGCATTCGGGTACAAAGTGCAACATTTTTTGCCTCTTCAGTTGTAAATAAATAATCACATTCCGCGTGTCAGACAAATTACTATCTGCAGCTGAGAGCAGACGGTGCATTAAATCTAATTAAGCTGGCAGTCGTAAAACTGGAAGAAATCAACTTCACATTTCGAGGATTAATAACTCATTCCGGGTCACTGAGGTTGCTGCCGATATTTTTATGGCAGTATTAAATCATTTGTAAATTTAACTGATAAAAAAATTAGCTTCCAGTTAATTTCGTATGTTCATAACCCCTAAATGTTTGATTTGTTATCAATTTTTCTCATGGGCTGTGCAAAATAAATGTATCAATAAAGCAATTACGCGGTGCATGCCACATCTCAAAATATAAACTAAGGGCAAAACGCTTGCTGTGATTCGCTTTGATGACTTAAATTCATAGGGAATCACCTGATTTAACAATTGCACAGTTTCAAATTAAAGACAACAGAGCTCCATGTGCATAAACGACGTTGCATAAAACTGCCTTTTACATAAGAAGTGTCCTTTAATTATCTTTCAGCTGTTGGAAATAACTTGAAACATCGCATTACTTGAATTTCGAAAGTCAATTTCAACCTCGCATTTGTTATTGTAAAATTAACGTTATAAATAGACAGTAATATGCATCTCTAGCACAGTTGTCACCAATTATTTTTCCTATAGGTCCATTCCTTTATGGCCAAGCTTTGAGTTCTGGATACATTTTTTCACACATTTTTTAATTCATAATTGGTCACTCCCAAGAGTTTTTGGAACTTGAGCCTTTAAAAGAACATCTTCTTGGAACTCGATTATTTCCATCTGTTGGGCAGCTTTGTTGCTCTTGAAAACATCTGCCGCTTCACTGGTCCATACACCATTGGTCATAAGTGAAAAACTGTTGTTAACCAGCTGCACAATATCCTCAATTTTTTCAAAGTCAGTAAATATTTCTTGAAATTCAGATTTAAGTTTTTCCAAAAAATCTCCGAATTGGCTCCTGTCAATAAATCTCATTACTGTCACAAACTGACTCAAGGCGTGAAAAGTGTAAACTTTCTCCGCTAATATCTTCGGAGAAGAGGTCAATTATTTTCGAAAAACTCTTTACTTCTGAGAGAAGTTAGCACACAAGTTTACCTTTGCCTTGTAGTTTGAGGTTTAAAAGATTCAGGTGCCTAAAAAGGTCAGTCAAAAATGCGATGGTTGCCACGTTTTCTTCAACGTCAGTTAGGAAGTCTAAATGCTCACTTACTACTCCTTGATCACTAGTTGAAAATATTCTTTGATGTCTTCCAATATTGCAAAAATTCTTTCAAACACCAAGCCTTTACTTAGCCATCTTACATTGTTGTGGAGAAGCAAGTCGTCAAATTGACCATCAGTCTCTTCAAGAAATGATTTAAATTGACGGAGCTTAAGAGATAATTTAGCCCGTATAAAGTTAATTATTTGTATCACTGTTCTCATTTTATTCTCAAGACTGGGATTCAGACTGCAGCACAACTTTGATGAATAATACAGTGGTAGGATATCAAATTTTCATTGTATTTTGGATCACTGCTGAGTCGCAATTTTCTGAAAATACACAATTTCGTCATGGTCCG
Source organism: Dolomedes plantarius (assembly GCA_907164885.2). Lineage (NCBI taxonomy): Eukaryota > Metazoa > Arthropoda > Arachnida > Araneae > Dolomedidae > Dolomedes > Dolomedes plantarius. The sequence continues at coordinate 22,674,031 of OU015493.1, read as the reverse complement.
TACAAAACTTGCCTTCGGTCTGGATACGGACCGCGGTCCTTCATTTGGTGACCGCAATTTTGACTGCTCTAGCGCATACAGTAACCTTGAACTTAGATTATACATTCGTTATATGTTCCTCAGATTGCACAAGGCCTTACTTGATATATTCCGGCTTTGCTAAAGGCTTGAAGTACACTTGTAAAAATCTGAAAGTTACAATCGAGCACGGTTGACAAATTAAAAGAAGTGGGCGTGGAGGTGTGTGCGCAACATTTGAGAGAGGTAATGTGTAACATATACACAGTTTTGTCTTTGTTCATTCAAATTTTATTTTAGTTGAAAACACGTGTTCATATTATAGGAAAAGACAATTCCCGATACGTAATTAATTACTTGATGCGACTTTTTAGGCTTCCTGGGGAAATTTGAAAACATAAACTCGAGCTAAGTCACAATCTTTTGAAGTTTGCAACTTACAAAGTATAACATGCACAAAATAAGAAATTAATAAAATTTCATCTAACTCTTGTAGCTATACTGGAGTTTGATAAGTTCATTATATTCCTGTATATATATATATATATATATATATATATATATATATATATATATATATATATATATATATATATATATATATATATATATACAGTGGAATCTCGATCGATCGTTCCTCGAATCATAGTTTTCCTGTATGTGTCGTATTCTTCATCCTGTCCCGATCATAATATACCTTTGTTATGTTCCCGCATCTATAGTTTTCCCGCGTTTATCGTTCAGTGGAATAGATCCCTTGCAAAACGATAGATCGGGGTTTCACCGTATTACCTAAACTAATTAAACACTCATGAACTAGTTATTCATCGATAGATTCACCAGTTCCATTTAATTCGTCTTGTTCCGAACTGAACTAGAGTTGTTGCCATTTGACTCTACTGACGAGCTTCTGTGATCGTAAAGCATCTAATCTGTTTAAACACGGCCAGCGAGGTTGTCTCGCTCCATCATCCTATTTTTTAACAGTTTTATCTGCTTCTTGTGTCTCCTTCCCAAATCACCATGTCTTGCCCTTTTGTCTCGAAAGATTTTTCCATTTTTTAAGTAGTTTTGTCTGCTGCTTGTGTCCCTTTCCTTAATTAAAATACCACGAGGCCTTCTTTGGACACGTCCATGATTAAAGCTTGATTGGCGCTCTACGAAGAAGTTTGCTAAAAATTGGCGGTTGGGAAACGAACTTAAGTAAAGAAATTGATACTAGTAATACAATATCTCACACGTGGCTAGCAAAATTGTAATATTTAATGTATATTTGACTTATTTTGGTACGTCTGTACCTAGGTATTCTTATGTTGGAATAATTAGGTTGCACTTTGAATACGTTTTCTGAAATTTCTCGTATTAAAACATTAAAAGCCTCATTTTATGTCACAAACCACTTTATTCTTAAAACCCATTAAAACTCACAAATTTAAATGGCGAAATTTTAGAAGAATGGAGGAATTCTCAATTGATTAATGGGTATTATCTCAGCCGCACAGCTCGACCTAATTTTGTTACTTTTCCCACCGGAAAGAAAAATAATCCGTCCTGAAGAACACGTATGGCCGAAAATGCACTTTGATTGTTCCGCGTCAATGGCTGAGATTGTTAGGGGGTAATGCCCTGTACTTAGGGAAGGGGGTGCAGAAGGCAGCCTCCTACGCGGTTCGCTACGGATTATTTATGATCCCCGCAAAAGGAGGCGGGGATTAGCCGGAGTAATTCGCTTGTCAATGCTACTTACCGCAGCCGGTTAGAATGGGAGTCATTATAGCTATTAGATACAACAAATAAAATGCAGAGCTGAATTCAGGAAGCATTTTACCTGAAAGAGAGAAAAAATGCGAACGAAAAGGTTTCGAGATTTTTAAAACTGACAATTTACTTATACAAGCTTTAGTTTGCTTCTTTATTACAACAGGCAACATAACTTCTTATTTCAACAAAGTAGCAGTGTAATGTAAAAATGATGGGACGGTACTATTCTGTAGTGGAAAATAGGAAGGGAGATTTGAAGCTCGGAATCACAGTTCATGCTGACCAAAAAAAAGGAACTTCACCATAGTTTGTACTAGGAAAAAGGAAGGAGGACGGCGCTATGTCTATCTTGACGAAAATTTACCTGTCGGACAATGTTCATGGAATCGAATTTTAATATTTCAATCAGCACAATAAGTCTATGCAGGAGAACTCGATGCCAAACTGTTCGTAAGGGTAAAATATGGCCGAAAGTAGATGTCGAAGAAACCACCGATGAACCTAGTCTAGAAACGTGGATAGTTCGTAGAGCTAGGAATAAGCAAGAAAAATCTCTTCGATGATAATTACCGCGTCTCAATAAACTGTGATACAGGATCTTGATGCCTAAATAGCTTCAGTTGATATGTTGGCCGATATCGTCATTGTACAGTGGTATTCGCGAAGTGTAGCCACAGTAACCGCAGACAACTCCATCGTCTTCTGCAATCCGGGAATAAATTCAAAAAGAATAAAAAGAGATCGAGCCAATTATTAGGTCGAACAGTTATTTATTGAAGTTCACTTCGGAAGCTTTCATCGTTAGTTGCAAATACATAGAATGACCATGGTGGTTCATAAAAATTATAGATCGAAAATGTTATAGCCTCCTCACAGAATTAGACAAGAAGGGCCACATTCTGGAGGGGCTTCTAAAAGGCACGACATATATATCTAGCAAAAAATCGTGATCTCTCTGTGTATTCAACTTCTTCTCAGACAGGAGTATAGGGAGCGAGGGTTACACGAAAGTTGTGTGCCAAGATGCCAAGCGCCGTAGAGTAACTAGTGTGAAGACAGGGCGCGCATTAAGTTAAAAGGGCGATAACAGGCGAAAAGTTGCAACCATCTGCCTATGACGTAAAGGCGCGGCAAATTTAAAAAAGCGTTGATTGGCTAAGCAGGTGAGACCTGGCGACTTTTAAAATTCACCAAAACTTGGCGATTTATCGCTAAAGCGGTTTTCTCAGAAGTTGCACAGATTCCATTAACGGTACTGCCTTTGGGGGCTTGTGAAACTGCGTGCATTATGGATACGTCACCTGGAGCGCCGCGTAAATGACAAACTGCTTTCGAATGGGATTTTGATAGATGGTACGCTGCATGTTAGCCCGTAAACAGGAAACCGTAATTTAAAGAAATCCTTGCAACAAGAGAACCGTAATGGTTTCTTCAACAATATCGAGCTGATTCTATTTACGCATAGATGTGCATGAATGAACAAAGATGTCGTTAAGGAAGACCACCCGGAATTCAAAGCAAGGGCTTAATAACACACCTGTTAACGTAAATATTGCTTGACAAAGTGACTGAATTAAAGTATTTCCTGATATTAAATACATTCTAAATTAAATTGGGACAAAATTGGCACACTTTAACTGTAGCGTTAAATTCCACGCTACAAGCAGATTTACTAGAAAAGCGTAATCTGTTGTTTTTGTTCAGTTTAGTAAATTGGTAGCTTATTTAAAATGCAGAACCAAAAGAGTTCAAATTTTAAAAACTAGTTATACAAGCTTCAGTTTGCTTCTTTATTACAAGAGGCAACATAACTTCTTATTTCAACAAAGCAGCAGATTTACTAGATAAGCGTAATCTGCTGTTTTTGTTGAATTTAGTAACTTGGTAGCAAATTTAAAATGCGGAACCAAAAGAGTTCAAATTTTAAAAACTAGTTATACAAGCTTCAATTTTTTTTCTCTATTATAAGTGGCAACATAATTTTTTATTTCAACTATTCACTAAGAAAAATGTAATTTGGTATCTTATTTTAAATGCAAACCAAAAGGGTTCGAGATTTTAAAAACTGACAGTTCAGTTATACATGCTTCAGATTGCTTTTTTATTACAAGAGACAATATAACTTCTTATTTTAACTTTTTACTAGACAAAATGTAATCTGGGTTTTTTTCAATTTAGTAACTTAGTAACTTATTTAAAATGCAAACCAAATAGTTTCCAAACTTTAAAAACTTACAGTTTAGTTATATACAAGCTTCAAAGCTGTTACCTTATTACAAGATGTAAAAAAGAAATTCGTTAGTTTATAAAAAATTTTAGTTTTTAATAAACTAAGTGTAATTATAAAATGACGAAAATTAAGTTTTCGTCATTTTAAAATTGACAATTAACTCATTAAAGGTTCAGTGTTGTTTCTTTGTTACAGAGGGCTGTGTTATTTCTTATTTGAGTTGTATAGCAGAAAAACTGTAATAACCTTTTATTGTCCAAATTCTAGCTTTTTAACGTAGGATTACGTTCCTCCATAACGGTCCTGCGGAAAGCAAAATTTCAGACGTTAAAGTCCGTCCGCCCATCCTCACGAGTTATAATTTTGGCAGCGCACCAAACCCAGTCTATCGCTTGGACAAGTTAAACAGAAAAGTACCAAGATGCGTCAAAATTTTGACATACATATATATATATATATATATATATATATATATATATATATATATATATATATATATATATATATATATATATATATATATATATACATACATATATATATATATATATATATATATATATATATATATATAAATATATATATATATATATATATATATATATATATATATATATATATATATATATATATATATATATATATATATATATATATATAATATAGATACATATATACATACAAAAGATGTAAGCAACGATAAGTAATCCTACGTTAATAACTCGCGGTACTTTCGTTAGAAGAGACTACCTGAAATTTTTTTTCTATCTAAGCTTTGTTTGTCTGCAGGGATGAGGATTGGTTCACGACCTCCTAATTTGAAGCATGGGGATTAATTAAATGAAAAATCTCAGTGATGGGAAGAACTATAATTTTTAAAATCCAAGTTTGAAATCTTGTTTGAAATATAAGGGAACCTTATATCTATTCATTATTTCCCTCTTTTCCATTTGGAAGGATTTTCCAAATGGACATCATCCAACATCCTAAGTGGATTTTCCATTCCACTTAGGATGTTCAGCTAAAAGGTTTATTTATTTATTTAGATGAACATTGTTTAGTAGTTAACGTAGTATGCTTACCGCATTAGAATCCCGGTAAAGATGTGGATGTTCCTGAGCTTTCCCGTCACAGGGAGTAAAGTCGATTCCCGTATAGGAAGCCATTATGAAGTATAGAAGACTAATCACAGTGTATGTGAGAGTATCCTCAGGCAAAATGCATCACATGCAGGAAAAAAATTGTCTATACGATACTGAATATTTCTCATTATGAATATTTTACTTTGCATTAAAGATCCATTATCTTTCTTTGCAATGGCTTTGATCAGAATTGGATATGATGACCGGAGTGCCTTGACCAACTGGTTTTAACTCCTGTACGCAAGATGTTATGTAATCAAAGATAATGTGCTCAGTAGTTAAAATATTAAGGCTAGGTTAAAGTTAAAAGTTACAATTACAATCATTGTACAAAAATTTAAAGTTTAACATCTTCAATAGTTGAAGGGGAAGAGAAAATTTAAGATAAAAAATTAAGCAATTATTAAGAATAAGAATTTAAGTTTATAAAGTTAAATTAAAAATTTGGAGAAGGTAAGATGAAAAAATAAACAAGTTTAAGATAAGGTGGCCCTCAGCAAAAGAGAAAAAAAGGCCCTCTTCAGGGTCATACAATACGTAATGCAGATTTCTGCGGGGGGAAAATGAAAATATCAGGGTAGGGAAATTTGGAATAGGCGATATTTTTTTTTTTTTTTTTTTTTTTTTTTTTTTTAATTAAAAAATACACATAAAATTCCCGTGTACCACAAAGTATCACACGGGACTTACAGAGGTAAGTATAAAACACTAAGAAAACATAAGAAACAGACAAAATAAAACAAATAAAAGAAACTAAGAAGAATTACAAATATTTACAATAAATTTACAAAATAAGCCGAAAGCACACTTCCCAGAAACGAGCAGAGAGAAATTGGGAGGCCAGTTAATATTTAAGTCCTTAAGAGCCAATTTAAAAATATTTCTCTCCCTGCGGTACTTCGAACACAAAAACAGAACATGTTCAGCATTTTCCTTGCCACCAACGCTGCAATCACAGGGGGTCGCCGAACACAATTTGAATCTACTCAAATAGCTCTTAAAATTTCCATTTCCTGTGAGGAACTGAGTCAGTTTGTAGTTAGCAAACAAGTGATGGCAAGAGAGTCTCATTCTAATGGACGGGAAAAATTTCTTGGTTAAACTACCATTATTTGAGCTGACGTATTCTTGGTTCCATGACTCCACCATACTCTCAAACATGGCCTTCTTAAAAAAAGATTTGGGAATATTGACACTAATGTCAATTTCACGCCTTGTAGCGGACTTGGCAAGGAAGTCGGCTCGCTCGTTACCAAAGATACCAGTATGCCCACGAACAAAAGCAAAGAAAACAGAGACGTTTTTACTTTCAAGGGTTCTGAGTTGCCTTTGAATTTCGACGATAATGCTATTGGCAGAAGAAATACATTTTAAGGTCTCCAAGGATGAAAGTGAATCGGTACAAATGAGATAATCTTTGTCAGCACTATCGCGATTCATGATCCATTTAATGGCAAAGTTTAAACATAAAAGTTCAGCTATAAAAACAGTGCATTCATCTCGAATTCTAAATTGAAAATGCTCGAATTCAATGCCATTCTTGAAGGCAACAAAAGCGAAACCAACCTTGCCATCAATTTTACTGCCATCAGTATAGCAAGTAACAGGGAAATCACCTGCAGTTTTGTTGCAATAATTAATAACATTGATAGCCTTTCTCTCCGTGGGATGAGGAAGATCAGATGGAGGTAAAACATAATCACACGATTAAAATGTCTGAGTCTTTTTGAAAACCATTTATTTAAATCATTATGCAGGGGAATATATACCTTTAGGTTAACGCCTACTGTCAAACTTTGTTGAATAACTTTAATGAATTAGAGAATATTTACTACGGGCTGCTCGATCAAAAACTGCGGATTCAACTCAACAAATTTCAAAGGTATGACCAAAATAATCCTTAAGTTTTATAACTCTGGAGTATTTAATCTGGGGTTAGACATCTTTTAGCTTCTGGGACAGGTTTGTATTTTCGACACAAAAATCAAATTTGTACCTGTTGACTTGTAATGGTTATAATTTAATACAGTGTGACAATTATTGAGCTATATGAAAAAAAACCTGATAACTTTTATAAGAATTTGGCGAGATTCGGTGAAAACTTGGCGGTTGAATACAGGGCATGTTGGAGTTGAAAAAAATAAAATAAAATAAAATAAAATTGAATAAAATTTTTGAACTCAGTAAATTTTTAAAATTTGATTTTTTATTTCATATAGCTCAATAAGTGTCACTCTGTACTATCTTCTTATAACTGTTTCCAGGTGATGGCCAAAGGGCTAGGACGTAGGCATTCGGTTCAGATCCGGTGGGTTCGAGTTCCACTGTTGGGGTGGATGTTTACAGACGTTCAAAATCGGGTTTAAACTGTAGGTCTAAATAGTACTTGTATAGCAAAAATTTGACCATAGTGCTCCAAACCAAGTCAATCTTAGAATTGTTGTGTTTTGATTATATATTCTTGTAGAAGTCATATTGTACAAGAAGTATTACAGTTTTTATTACCATGTTTTTATTAACTCGGTTTCTTGTTTGTGTGTTTGTGTGTTTGTCCGGTAAAAATCTTGCAATCGATTTTTAACTAACTTCCCGACTAGCTAGACATTTGAAACTTTTAGAATAGCTCAGAACACGATGACATCGCATTATTTTAATACTTTTAGCCATCTTTAAGATAATTGAATTCATTTTCAGTTAATTTTGTTTTGTAGAATGGTGCAGCCATCTATCGACCGGGACGGGAATGAAAAGTTAATTGCAAGTTAACTTCCAATTCTCGAGCTAAAGGATTGATTACACGTTTGATACCTCTTTATTACGCATTTGATAATTTTCTTTTAAGTTGATGGGATATTTCATCAAAAAAATTTTTTTAAATATTTATTAGTACATAGAATTGTCAAGTTTATATGATTCAACAGAAAATTTAAAAACATGGTATAAAAAAGTTCTTTTTATCTTGTAATTATTCTGCTACGGTGTAACTATCATGTTTAGAGTATTTGCCTTGTAATGGTCACAGTTTGGTATTACAATCTCTCTATTTCATCTACCGTGTTAAGGGACGTATTCTGGTATTACTAACCTTTCCGTTTTTTAACATTTGTGTTTCAAGCCATGGGCTCCTTTGAGTAAGGGCACGCAGAACATCCCTGATTTTCCTAGAAGTGCAGCTGTGGCACTTTCCCGTCTTACTACAGGCCGCATATTTGCACCGGCTCAAATTTTGGAGCTCCCCCTTATGTCCTTTGTGCGGACAAGATCAAATTTTTGATGCTACTCACCTGGACTCGTGCTCTGCACTTGTGTTCTTAAACTGTAAAGTTCGAGGTAGTGGAAGGCAAGAGAAATAATGGCACCGTAGCCAATTTTCTGGGCATTTGTAATAAATTACTTTCGTGTTTTGTGTATAGTCTTGTTTTTTAAATGCTCATATTTTGTTGTTCTCTTCTTGCATAGGTCATTTTTTATTAGCATGATCACCCAGTGTTAGTCATATTTTCGAGATATTATCTTGTAAATGTTACAGTTGTACGTATGATTTTCTTTTCCGTAACTTATTATGGCATTATTACTTTTTTCTTCTTTTTTGGCATTGCTTTCTAACGGTCATATTTTGGCAATAAGTTTTCATACTGGACCAACCTGTATGCATTAACATCTAGTAAGAGTCATATTTTGCTTTTACGATCACCTTGCAAATACCATATTTATGTGTAAGGTCTTTTACGGATTATATTTATATGTATTACTATGAGACGGTCAAATTTTAGAATTTCTTTAGTGTTATGTGTCTATAAACACATTTTACTGTTTCATTACATCTTGGTATCATTAAATTCTTCTGAGCATCACATTTTTACTTACTGCCATACTTTTATTTATTGTATTTATTGTATTAAAATACGCTTCAGTCGGTATTTTTCACTATCTATAACAATTATACTTATAGAGTTTTAGCTCACTTCTACCCGCACTTGGGTGTATATAATTTGAAGTGGCACTCTAAATGAATTTGATACAAACACAGTTTATACATGAAACAATGTTTATTGAATTCGTTGCACATATAGAATTTGCTTTTACAGCAATAAGCATACGTACTACTTCTACGGAATATATATATTAGCATTCAATAAAAATACACTTTGACTTACTCACAAACCAGCAGAGAGTCAAACCAGCAGTTCTGCCACGTAAACTTTGGGTCTCCTAAGCACAAGCGCCGGTTAACGCCTGGAGCTGCTTACCTCGTAGCTCCCTTAACTCGCTTATCTATCAACCTTAACAACCTTTTTACTTAATCAAGCTTCTTGGTATTTATACCAAGCGCGTATGCCGAAATTAGCATATCTCAAGCAGCTTCTTTAATTCATTCACTCAAAAGTTCGATTCTTGTGAATCGAATCTTATGTATACCTTACATACTTTCTCTAACATTTTTCTCGTCACAATAATCTTTTAAAATATTTTATGGCTCATTTTAAATTATATATTTATTTAAATTTAATTTTCGTTTTGTCATTCTAAATGTAGGAAATGGGTGGAATATACACATCAAATCTTGAAAAATATATTTTTCTTATTTCGGGCAAATTTAAAACGTTGAAAATACATCATCCAAATGTATGTATATATCCGCGGAAAACATTTCCTTATTCCTCGTCTACAAGAACGGCACAACGTTTAAAAGCCTGCTTGCTCACTTCTGGGACTTTCATGAACGTAATTACCGTGTAATCTCATTTAATGCATTACTCGACGTTTTTGAATATAAGAAAATATAATTCACTCAGCAAGGCACGGAAAAAAAACTTTCTTTTACCTGCATTGTAGCGCCATTTTTCAGGGGGGTTTTTCTATCTATCCGGGATAACCTTTTTGTAATATCCTCTGTTTTTTTTTCTTTGCCGAGCACTTACTTGGCTTATTAATTTCCATCACGATGAGAAAGGACGGGAAATTAGAAGTCGGTGGTTTCTCCTATCAACAGGTATTAACGTCTATCACTTTCTGCTTCCCTGGTGGTAGGAACAAAAGCTGTCGGATGCGGTGCGGTAAAATGAAAAGAATTATCTTTGGCTTATGTTTCGGGCTGCCAGGGATGTGTACAGTGTTTGATATGTGTTATTAAACCATAAATGTTTAGGAATTTTCAAATTACCTTGCGCTTATGCATTTAATATACCTAAGTAAATGTTTGTAAAATAACGGAATTTCACTATATTAAGCCCTAAAACGCCGTATAGTAGGTATTAGCGAAGATCAGGATATGGCTTCGTGATGTAATGAATGCTCAGTATATCCAACCGAAAAACCGAATGATTCTCATGGTATCCAGTGGTAATTTAAGTGAAGAGAAAAGTTATAATTACAAGTTAAAAAGAACTTTTTATATACCATGTTTTTAAATTTTCTGTTGAATCATATAAACTTGACAATTCTATGTATTAATAAATATTTTTTCAAAATTTTTTTGATGAATTATCCCATCAACTTGAAAGAAAATGAAGTTAATTGGAAGTTAACTTGCGTTTAACTTCTCGTTCCGTCACGGCCGATAGATGGCTGCACCATTCTACAAAGCAAAATTAAGAAGCAAAATAGAAGAATTCCAAGGGAGGCGTGAGTTTTTTTTTTCAAGATTGAACGACCTCCTCGGTGATAAAAAATATCTCCCATTGCAACAGATAAATGAATTGAAGGACCTTATATCAGAGCATTTGGTAGCGTTGCAATATGAAATTGCAGACTATTTTCCAGATGTTAGTTCAGAGAACTGGGAGTTTAAGTTGACAAGAGATCCTTTTAAAATCGACGTGGATGTACTTCCTGATCATATTCAGGAACAGGCAATCGACCTACAATGTGATTCTCAAGCAAACGCGAAATTCGAAAACATGGATGTTAGAAATTTTTGGTTACGCTATTTTCCTGTTTACCCATAAGTTTCTTTGGAAGCTTTGAGGTTGTTAGGGCAGTTTTCATACACATATCTTCGTGAATCTGGATTTTCAGCATTAGCATACATAAAGTCAAAATATCGAGCAAAGCTGGACATTGAAAGTGATCTTAGGTGGGCTTTTTCAAAGTTAAACCTAATATTCAAAAACTTGTCAAGGACAAACAGTGCCAATCCTCTCAGTGATGTTGTGAAAGTGACTGGTATTACATGCCAACGTCAGCTAGATCCTTGATTACCTCAAACACATTTGATCTGTATTTGATTCTTTGTTTTCATATGTTCTAATAATAATATGGTCCAAATTAAGATATGTGTAGTAATATTAAATTTTGCGTATGAAATTATCTATTCTATATTTTCTTTTAATAACCAGCTTCATTTCAAATTTCGATTGTAATACTTGTATTGACCACATATGATGGTGGTGGTGGTGGTGGTGGGAGAGGTGTGACCTCATATCGGTGTTCAAAGGGGGGGCACAGAGCCTGAAAGGTTGAGAACTCCTGCTTTAGAAGACGATGGCTGGAGTAGAAGCACTCGTAGTAGCATACCTCGGAAGAAACGGCTAGCTTCTTTTATCCCCACCGAAGTGATGGCGCGAGCAGCAGTGGTGAGCTAAATCTGCCTACGCTGTGAAGCTTCTTCTCGGGGAAGCCATTTCTCCAGAGAGGGAACTCATTAACACTTTATGACGTTATAACGCCGCACCTTTTTCTATATTTCTCTGATTTACACATAAGTACTGTAGAGTAGAAAGTAGGTTTACCTTTATAAATTATTATACGTAAATGAGAGATGTAGAATTTTCCACTTGAAATGTCAGGCTCATTAAAAAAGACTCGGAATTTAGGATAATTCCTGATTTTGGATTTATAGATGCTAATCCTGCATCGACAAAATACGGAATACAGTCGAACACCGTTATTGCGAATCCGGTATATAACGAACGAAAATTTTGATCCCGCCATTTTCCTATTGTACGAAATTTAATTAGTATTCTGTCAGCTTAATGTAATTGATTTTAGTCGATTTAATTCATAAATGATCATTTTTACCATGTTTTTATTAACTCCCTTTCTTGTTTGTGTGTGTGTGTGTGTTTGTCCGGTACAAATCTTGGAATCGATTTTTAACTAACTTCCCGACTAGCTAGACATTTGAAACTTTTAGAATAGCTCAGAACACGATGACAATGCATTATTTTAATACTTTTAGCCATCTTTAAGCAGAATTGAATTCTTTTTCAGTAAATTTTGTTTTGTAGACTGGTGCAGCCATCTGTCGACCGGAACGGGAATGAAAAGTTAAACGCAAGTTAACTTCCATTCCACTTCATTTTCTTTCAAGTTGATGGGATAATTCATCAAAAAAATTTTTTAAGTATTTATTAATACATATAATTGTCACGTTTATATGATTCAACAGAAAATTTAAAAACACGGTATATAAAAAGTTCTTTTCATCTTCTAATTATTAATAGATTTTATCATTTTTTAATACATCATTATTGAATTCACAACGAGTTATACATTTTGCGAACTCTAGCATTTTCTTCGGATATAGCGAACCATTGGATAAAACGAACAAAACCTTTGGTCCCTTGAAGTTCATTATAGCGGGGTTCGACTGTATATGAATTTTATCCATATTTGCATAAATGGGCATCAGCGCACTTTCGCTCGTTCGTGGCATCAGTAAGACACTATCAAGATGTTTGTTGTTATAAACATGACAAATTTCGCCATCAGTTAGAAAAGCTAATAAAGTTAAAAATGAATTCGTCGAAACACTATCGTAACATTACATTTATCATTTACTTTAATAATATTACTTTAGATAAAAGTTCAAAACGTATTTAAAAGTTTCGAAACACCATTGTTCGTAATAAAAAATAAACAGACTGCGGTAGATTCATATTTATTCTGTAGAAATAATATTTATTCGCACTAGCATTCTAGTTCATTGTCGCTCACATCAGGGAAATATTATACTTGAGTCCTGTAGGGCGAAACATATTTAATGCTTTAGATAACGAAACATATTTTTTCACAGATAGTTGTGGTTAAAATGCAATAACTCTAATGGTTTCCTGCGCCCTTCACTAAATTATTAGTGCTTCCTTTGTTTAATTACTCAAATGCTGTTTTGGATATTTTTCCTTTTACGAATGTTTTATTCAAATATTCCGGTGTTCAGTGTTTCACAATATGTACTGTCTACTTAATTGTCTTTTTTATTATAATAATTATGTTTATTGTGTTTTCCCTGACTTCTATTGATTACATGCTATGGTTATTACTATCTGTAAAAAGGTGCATCGAACAACATCTATTAAGCTGTCTTTTATTCCAAATTTTGCCTTTGTTCCTATATTTATTGGGTTGAAACCATGAGATCTTTGATTAGAAGTTGATTGTTGACGCTTCAAGATACCCGAGTAGCATATTAGTTGCTCACTGTCGCGAAGTGAAGCCGAAATTATTGCCTAGTGCTTTATAGAAATGCTTTTCTTTATAATACTAAGGGCTTCGCCCCTAGGCTCGCTACGCTCGTTTATCTGTTATGGCTAATAGGGCAATCTCTCGCAGCATGTTACACATCTCAACTCTTGCAGATTTTACTTCTTGTTTGGCGAGGAGTGGCAAATCATTGCATAATTTAACATGGCGTTCAATGAGCATTCTTACAGCTTGTTGAATAAAATGCTCTCAGATTACGCAAAGTCTTTAGATACGGTATCTAAACAAAGGTATATCACTAAATTAAACATTCAGGTACAGCCCGGAAAGGTTTATTCAGTATGTGACCCGAATTTATTGACAGAGGAAGACTGGAGTTACGATACAAGACGCTGGCCTGAAGTAACTTATCCTGATATCTATACATATCTCAACATAAAAATAATCATTCTCAATGAAAGAATGATTAAATTCTCTTAAACCTTGCGAAATATTAAAAAAAAAAGTGTCAAAATACCTGTTACATACAACTAATATGAGGAATTTTATAAATAAACTTATATTATTTAACTCAAAATGAAGGTATCGTCCAAAAACACATGCAAACGCATAGGAACGGCTTCTGTTTTCTGCCACCCGATAATGACGTCATCTATAGCAGAAGAAAACTGACGTCGGCAGTGACGTTGCGACGTTTCGCCTTATAGCGAGATACATAGGGGTGATTCTCGGGCAATATAACAGCTTCCATCCATTTACTGTTGTCACCCTTAATGCGAAGGGCGTTTCACCACTGTTGAATTATCAGCTTTAAAATTCAATTAAAATTCGAAGATTTAAGTTATAGACTTGAAATGAGGTTTATATGAATAAGAAAGCTTTCAGCTTCCAGATGATATAAATATTTTCTTTGTAAGATAAAAACTCTAGGAGCATCGATATTACATCCACATAGGGGACGATATTTCTTGAAAAACTGTGTTTCATTTTTTGATGAAAATATTAGTCTGTTTTAAAATATTTTTAAACAAATGAGGTCTAGTTTGAAAGAGAAATGTGTGTAGTCTTAGATTGTAAAAAGATCAAAATTCTACGATCATTTTTTGGCGAGTTATCGTAATATGAAGATGAAAAGGTCAATATTTTCCCACACAACATAACATTAAAAAAAACTTAAAAGTCCGACGAAGATGAGACATGCCTCACTTTGGTCTCCCCATTTTTCTGCATCCATTGGTATCGCTCTTGACCCCCATACCCCTAGTGGTTTCGGAGGAGATAGCGTGACAATCTTTTGACAGCGGCAGCGGTAGTTACTTTTTTTTAGAATAGAGAGATTTTCTGAAAGGATCTTTCTTGTGAAACCTGAAGTATTTCTTTGGGAGGTACAGCTTCGATAAAGGACTCCATTGGCGATATTTTGTATTGGCGACTTTTTACGTTTGGCGCATATGGCATCCCAGAATTCGTTTCGTCAACTCTACCACTGTCGCGTATGTAACTGAAATAAACCCTTTTCCAGATTGTAACCCGATGGAATACGCAATTTTCAACTTCGTATCCCGTTGGAACAGCTTTGGTATAGTAGAATTCGTATATTGGTAATATTTGGTATACACAGAATTCGTTTCGGACGGAAACCAGGTTGTACCTCTCTTTTCTTATTTATTTTTTATTTTGATTTAACCATGCCTTTCCGTGTAGATTTCGCTATAATTTCTGCATCTACAAAGTTTACGCTATTTTCCTTATTGTTGAATTATTTTTTATTTATATTTTGCAAAATTAAATTTCTATGTAATTCATAGGATATTAACAATGCGATGTTTGGCTAGGCGACAAAAAAAAGTCGCCAATACAAAATATCGCCAATGGTGTCCTACATCGAAGCTATTCCCTTTGGGATTTTAAAACATATTAGAGAGGGGGAAATTTCAATTCATATGCCTCTCTACAGTTCTAAAATTTGTTATAAATGAGTTTACTATCTTTTTAAAGTTTATTACGCTTAGAGAGAGCCATCTCATGTCACATTTTCCTTTGAACTGCATATTCACACATGTGTGAGAAATTAATTAGTTGGGAGGGACGGGTACTCGAAGTAAAGTAGCCCAGACAGTAAGATCGATGTTTTGGTAAACATATGACAATACAGCAACTTAAGTGTTGTATTTGCGAGTGCTTGGCGAGAATGGGGGAACGAGATGAGTGATCCTAAATTATCTCATCTGCTCATGAGTTCTATAACGTTTCCTACTGTAAACACATATTGCTTTAACTTGTGAATGCGTATTACGTATGCCTGAATGTTTCATTAATATTTCCTTTTTACAATTTATTTTTATTTTGCTCGTTACTTTCCTTGTCGATCCTAGATCTCAGTGTGAAAATAATTGCAAGATTAAAAGAACTTTTAATATACCATGTTTTTAAATTTTCTGTTGAATCATATAAAATTGACAATTCTATGTATGAATAAATACTTTTTCAAAATTTTTTTGATGAATTATCCCATTAACTTGAAAGAAAATGAAGTTAATTGGAAGTTAACATGCGTTTAACTTTTCGTTCCCGTCACGGCCGATAGATGGCTGCACCAGTCTACAAAACAAAATTAACTGAAAATGAATTCAATCCTGCTTAAAGATGGCTAAAAATATCAAAATAATGCATTGTCATCGTGTTCTGAGCTATTCTAAAAGTTTCAAATGTCTAGCTAGTCGGAAAGTTAGTTAAAAATAGATTGCAAGATTTGTACTGGACAAACACGCACACAAACAAGGAAGCGAGTTAATAAAAACATGGTAATAACAGGTACAGTGTCAATTGAATTTAGTTGGCATTTGTAAATTACCTTTGTTTCCTTTTCATTTAGCGTTACTTAATTATTTCCCAAAGCTAGGGCTCCATGGTCAGAGCAAAAGAGTTGTAAGTTAACCACATTATTTATTAAAGACGAGTATAATACATCTGAAACTATATTTACCATTAACATAAGATTAGCATGTAACTTAGTAATACCAAATACAATTCACAACCTAGAAAGTGGCATAATCCCAATTTTCTATTTAATGAATATCTCAGCATAGTCTATTCATAATATTTTTATTCGCTCTTTTCTGGCTTCGACATCAGTTGACAGTTTACCTCACTTATAGCAGTTGGCTTCATTCATAGCGGTCATCTCAGCTGATTTCAGCTTGGGAACAATTTCTTGCATGCTGCAACAATATCCCCAAAACTTTTAAGATTTGTTCGACTTTTTTTTCGGAAATTCTTGCTTTTATTTGCGAACCACGTTCTGCCGATACAATACAATAGAATACAACTTATCGCAGGGCTCGAGGTGGTTTTGCGGTAACGTGCTGGCTTTTGGTTCTGAGGGTGCTTGGATTGAATCCCGGCGTGCTCCGTCAAATACCTCGGTGTCTAGGCCGGATATGGGCACATTAAATCCGTATACCGGAAAGTCCCTCTATGAAGGCCACAGAGGGTGGGCAAGGGTACGATCCCCCAGATGTCGCTACTGGGAGTGCTCGGTCAAAATTGAGGTGGCAACTAGCTAAGACAGACACCAACCCTTGTGGTGCTATTCAAATCGGAGCAGCACACTTCAGCCTGAAGCCTATATGAACCTGGTCTGCAATTACATTCCAGCCAAGAGGCATAAGAAACAACAAACAACAACAACTTATATAGCATAAGTCCGGCGCAAAGGCACTGATTTCAGGATGTCTTCTGTAAACATTTAAAGCAACAAACATATAAAAAATCTGATAAGATAAAAAAAATAGCCTTAGAGTCATTGAGGCTAGACGGTAAATCATTAAAACAGTTCTTTCCGGTACTGTGGTGAAGTGGTCCGTGATCGTATAAATGATATCAGAAATTATGAGCAAAGACATACCTGTCATACTTTCTTTCATTGAAGTCTGCTGATAACTATGGGATTGGAGAGTGTACTGTCGAACAAAAAAACTTATGCCAAGCACGGAAATTCAACACGTGCTTCTTCCACGTGTAGGCGCATCTAGGCCAACCAAAAAAACTCCGTCCACGTTATTAGACATTCAACAACCCGACTGTCGAAATTCGCGCGCAGGCGAAACGGGGACAAAAATCTTGCCAATTTGGCGCTCTCCACAAAACCCGTTCTGGTGGAAAATCGCAATGCAATTGGTCAGCGGTGACAGTCTGAGGCGACAAAATGGACAAAAGAACTTTGCAAAATAGGCCATGTGACTAGACATTTATAATTACCAAAAGGCGCTGAAAAATATTCGGAAAACTTATATGGAATAATTAAAATTCAAAATTGTGTAGCTTTTTTCTACATGTACATAAAAGAAGAATATTTTCCAGAGTCTCACGATCTTTAGAGCATACTGGATAAATATCAGTATCTGCAAGGTTGAAGCGATCATTCAGTGATAAAATGGCCAGTTCTAGCTTTAGCTGCGAAAGTTGCAATCCATCTGGGAACCCTCTCAAAATACAAAAGGTTATGAGGTTCTTTCAGGAAATTGTTTGCTCCCAATGGGGCAGACGGTTTCATTTGGACAATAAATATCCTTACCGCCATAGTACACCGCATTTTTTGCAGCCATTTTATTATAGGGGCACCATATAGGCGGATTAGCATTACCCCCTATGAAGGGACGACACAAACGGAGGCTTTTAGTGGCACAACGCTGGGATTCAATCCGAGCACCCTCAGCACCAAAATCCAGCGCGTTGTACCACGGGGCCGCCACAATCCATCTTTCAGGAAATTAAAAAGAGGCCTCTGACCACCGGTGGCCCTCCGTGAATCGCACCAGTTGCCTTTAGTCTCCCTTTGCGTCTTGCTAATGTACTTGACCCGCGAGCATTTATTTACGCGCGTTCAGCTATAATCTACAATTGTTAAAAGTTGCTGGTGCTAAGTTTCTTCTTGACTGTGTTGTACCGTAGTCAATAATAAGACAAGCGTTTCGCTTCAACTATTTGCTACGATACGTTAAACATACTACGGCTACTACATTTAAAGCAAGTATGTATAGCAAGTTAGACTATATAGTTAGATCATCAGGTTGGCTTTTCGGGTTCCTAGACAGCTCTGGCCTAACAAGCCCTCCGACCAGGGGAGCTCCGTCTCCCCTGGCAATCTAAAACAGATCTCAGCCTCGTGGACTCTTGCCGTCTATCTTTATACTGTCGGCGAATTCAAAGAAATTTCTCTGGCGTTTGAAGTGTTGGTAAGTGTTTGAAGTTTATGAGATTCCAGCCGTCACTATAGTGTCAAAATCTGAAGAGCCCTCTGGGATTTATGCGTTCTATAACGTCAAAAACCGCACATTACAAGAACTTTATGGCCTCTTATCTAAGAGTTTATGAGACCTCTCAGATCAAGAGTTCGCAGATAGACGACATGTTGAGGGGTAGGAAAGGGGCATCACATACTTATATAAGTACTAATTACGTGTAACAATTGAGACAGTGTCACAGTGTGTTCGTGTAAAACGGCATGGCATAATTAGGATGGAATTATCACAAAATTCGACATGAATGGTCACTTAAAAGTCTGTATTAATTTTAAAATAGGAGTTAAAACACAGTCGTCTGTTGAACACAAATAAAATTATTTTACTCAGTTTCAATCATTTTTTAAAAAAATATTACAATTCTAATCGACATTCATCATTTTGGCTCACAAGTACTGCATAAAATGTTACTTTTGAAGACTGATTTTGCGTCTATTTTTATCTTCCAACTTGTACCACTTACATTTCCATATACTTAACTCGAATAATCTTATTAATATCTTACATTCATCAAAATGCGATTTTCTATTTGAATTTAATTCAATTAGTGAATGTGCACTTAAATAAAACAATTTTCCTTTCAAGTTTAAAATCTGAAAGAACTCGAAATATATGATTTTTGATAAAACAGATGACTTTCAAAGCACTTCTTTTGTCAAAAGCTCTATAATGGTATCTTCCAATGCGTTTTAAAAACAGAATTTCAAAAGAACTTCTTCAACTAGCGAGTTACTATCCATTATTTTTCATGAAATGCATTATGAATGAATATCTTTTGAATATTGCATTTTCATTTGCTTAAGTGTTACTAAAATCCTATTTCTATATTTATGCAACGAATTCACCATCGCTTTTCTATGTTTTCGTTTGAGAAAAGTGAAGCTTTAAAAATATTCAACATTTATTTGTAGTTAAATAGAATTATTTGCCTTTACGATACTTTGATTTAACATCATAATGTAATTTCATAATGTATCGTAATTTTAATTTATCTATTTTTGCATATTGGTATGTTTGATGTCAGTTAATTTCAGCTGCTTCTTTTAAGATTTGAAGGCCTTAAAATATAATTGGACATTGAGGGAAGATTTTTTAATGTTTGAATGTATCATCCTGAATGGCGTTTCTGTTAATATTTCAGAATATTTCACAGTTACGATTCTTAAGCATTGCGCTTTCAAAATGCACTGCGCAGTTAACTTAAAAATTAAGATTTAATGGGATGGATATGATTTATTCATAAGCGTCTGCAGTGAGCATCATATCATTTAATATTCCATAACATCTCACAGTTACCTGAAATTCCCATTCATTTATTGTGTATCTGTAAGTGCGCAATGAACTTAAAAATTAGATTTAAACACTGAAACATCTTTTTAGGCTTCTGTCATGTGCATAATAATTATCTGATTGTTACCTAAAATTCCCATTTTATATGCATTTAATTTTTTCTAACCGCAGGCCAAACTTCAGAAACAGTATTAACAAAGTGGACTATACCTTTTAAGGTTTTTGCAATGCGTTTCCCTCGTGAACGTAATGTACTAACCCTCAACTTCTGCCGTTCCTTCAACACCTCTGGAATTTCAATAATGACCCATGGAATCAGTTATCACCTTATGAATCTCTTCGCAAGACCTAACCAATTAGGATTTTTTGCTGATATCCCATCCATCTTTAGCCAAGTTTTGACCGATGGTAGCATCTTAATTTTCCATCCAATTATTTTTAATTGACAGATCACGTATTTTTACCTCCTGATTTAAACTTTAAACTGGCGTGTCTTAAATTTAAAAAATATTCAAAAACTTCTAAAAAGCCTAATATTCGGAAACTTTAATCAACTCCTGATCTGATCTAATTCTTAAACTTTTAAGTTATACTGAATTGGCCAGTTTGGTAATTCTTAATACATTCTTATTTTTTTTTTATATTTGCTTAGCTTATTTCTTGATAACTTCGATTTAATTAATGCATTTTCTATAGAAATAATTATATAATTTAAATTAAGGTGCTATCGGAGAACTAAATTAGTATAAAACTTAAAGTCATTTGTTTTAAATAACTAAGGAAAGTTGGTGTAACTGAGCTCAAGAGGTAACTGAACCATCCCCTCCCGGATTTTTCCTTTACAAATTTGGTGGGAATTCTACTCTGTTGTGGCAACACTGTTGTGGCAATCTATCTTACAACATTAGTAATTGCTTTGAAAAATCATTTTTAAATGGGGGTAAACTTTTTTTTCTTTTACTACATATACAAGCATTGGACCCAGTTACCCAGTCACAGATTCTGTTGTTTCTTATGAGAAATGGACCTGTGTGGTCCACTTACCCCATTTAACAGAGGAACTGGGCCCAACTGTATTTAAAAATATATAAAATATTTATGTATAATATCTATCCTAATAATAGCCCAGTTCTGTACCTCTGGAACGCTTCCGGAACGACCGCTTCATCATAAATATATCAGCCTATGGCATCCATTTAGTTTTATGAGTTAGGCTTAGCAAGTTAAAAGTGAAGTTAAAAAAGATTTGCTATCTAAACGCAAATAATTTATTAGAAACAACGTAATATAGACACAAAGCAACTTTATTTTGATTTTTACACGGCTGTAATAATCGGTTATGACAATTTCAAAACAGATCGCCAACGTTTAAAACTGTTCTCAGCATAAAATATCCTTTCACTGTAACGCATTTTCGATGTGATATTCCTATTCATTAGAAAATTATCTCTTTTCCGCCACCTTTCGAGTTATCATAGTGTTTCATTTAAATTAATAAGAAGTATTCATTTTATATACTCAGAACTTGAAAATGTAAACACGAGTGAGTCATTCATTCACCGTGATTCATTCATCGTTGTTAATTTAAGAAAAATTGAATCAGAGAATCTTTTTCACAGTAAAACAGTTGTTCATTATATTATTTTTAATATATATATTTACATTTTTGACTATATAATATATATTTTAACCAGATATTACAATAATGTCAAATTTAGCATTTTCGGAAAGTTGCAAACTCGACGCATGCGTAGTGATATGTTCAAAACCGTCTACTTTCAAAGCGTGCTTTTACTTAGAGCGCAATGTAATACATTAAAATGAATGTTGACTAAAGTCCCATTGCTAAGAAGCATCGTAAGGCCAATGAATGGAAATGTAGATAGCTTTCAAGACAAAGTCAGGAATGGCTAAACCGAATACGTGCAGCAGACTGTTAACAGGCAGAATTTAATATTTCATAATTAACACATGTAATAGAATTAAGTAAAGTGATGCTATTATGTGGAGTTCAGATTTTATTTCAATTTTAAAAAATTGCATCTTAAATTGATCATAATAGTGCTGATATTGCATAATTTTAAATAATTAAAAATGTGTATAATTTAAATGAAAGAAAGTAGAGAAGCTATTAAGTATACGAATAATATTGACTTTGCAGATGTAATTCATAAAAATTAAAATTAACAAGTCATTTTTGACGGGCTAACCACTAGTATAATTTAAAAATCAATATATCATAGTTTAAACAGATTCCCTAAGACTTACTAAAAATGCATGTAATACAATGTTTTTTGAAAATTATACATGTATTATTTTAATGTGTTAAAAGTATAGTATATAAAAAATTTGAAAATCCATGGCCCAGTTAACCCAACTTACCGCATACATTGTGAAATTTTGTAAATAGCAAACCATTTCATTTAAGACGTTTTTCCTCATAGTTAGGCAAAGTAGATTTGAAAGTCATATTTTAAAATTATAATACTGCTCATCGTCATT
>OU015493.1:22561361-22646361 GCA_907164885.2 Dolomedes plantarius | reverse complement strand
TATATATATATATATATATATATATATATATATATATATATATATATATATATATATATATATATATATATATATATATATATATAATATATATATATGTAATATCATAGCAATAGGCATCGTTGGAACAGCTATAAAAGAATTCTTGGGACGCAGTAAACAGTCGAATGATTTAAAATAGTTTTATTGTTGTTCATATGGAGTTCCCCATAGGGAGGGAGTTAGACCGTGTGACATATTCTATGTACAATCATTATAAAGAAGAGCCCGGCTTCATGCCGTGTTCACATTTTATATCGGGAACATACAGAAGACTTGGTGTAAGCAATAATCCCTATGACGCTATGCTACGTCATGGACTAGGGCGTGTCCGATGATTCTTATCGGTTCAGTCTCCCTAGACAGAGGCTGTTCTAAGTCTATCAGGATATTTCTCTGTCTATAGGGGAACGAAGGGATTAATTACTGCAAACTTTAAGAGCTATTATATCATCATTAGAAATGGAATAAATTATGTTTTATAGGACTATAGACAAGTCAGATAATTAATATAAAAATTATTTTTATATTACATATATACATACATATACATATATATATATATATACATATATATATATATATATATACACACATATATATATATATATATATATACACACACATATATATATATATATACAGATGGAGTAAAAAATGATACGAACAGCTGTGAAAAAGTATGACGTATTTCACGCCTGCAGTACAGCCGCGCCACCTGTAACAGAAGTCTGCCACTTAGTGAGCGTGAAGAGGAAGGTATCAGTCTCTCAACAGCAGTCACCTGCGTTGCATGCTTCTATCGAACTGTCTGTGATAAATTGAAATGTCAGACCTCTCAGAGTTCTAAAGAGGAATGATAGTTGGAGCTCGTTTAAGTGGAGCGGAACAAGCAAACCTTTTGGGGTTTGCAAGGAGTACGGTATCAGCCGTTATGACAGCGTACACGAAAGAGGGTAAGACGACGTCTTCAAAGCACAACAGTGACCGAAAGTTCAAGCTTGCTGATAGGGATAGACGGGTCTTGAAGCGCATAGTAGCCCGAAAGCATAAGCAATCGTTATCCGAGATAACATCCGAAATGAACAGTCATCTCCAGGACCCCGTTTCAACAAAAACTGTCAAAAGGGAACTTCATGCTGTGAACATTTAAGTCATAGTGGCAATTCGTAAACCCTTGGTGACAGCAACTAATGCTTTCAAGTGACGCCAATGGTGCAGAGATCACAAAGGCTGGTCCCCACAGCAGTGGCAACAGGTAATGTGGTCAGATGAATCGTCATTCACCCTATCTCAGACGACCGGGCGCGTTTATTACTGGTGAACGCCCAAAGAAGCGTTTCATCCCGAATGCCTCTTTCCGACTGTGAAGCATGGGGTGGCTCCATTATGGTATGGGGTGCGATATCTTGGCGCGGTCTTGGGCCACTTGTTATTCTGCATGGGAGGATCAAATCCAATCACTATCTAAGCGTTCTAGGGGATCATGTCCATCCTTTTGTCCAGACTGTATTCCCTGGAGAGCGACCGCTATTTCAAGACGACAACGCCCCTATCCATACTGCTAGGTGTGTTCAAGAATGGTTCGAAGAGCATGACGATTCAGTTGAACATATCGCCTGGCTCCCTCAGTCTCCGAACTTGAATATTATAGAACATTTATGGCAATATTTGGAGACCAAACTTCGTTCCCGATTTCCACCTCCATCCGGACTTTCGGAATTAGAGACGGCTCTGCAGGCGGAATGGCTTAATATTGCTTATATATAAAGATGCTTATGTCAGAGTCGTCTCTAGACGTATCAGGGGTCCCATATCATGCCAACTGCACACTCCCCATGCTATCACAGACGCTCCACCAGCTTGAACAGTCTCCGGTTGACATGTATGGTCCATGGATTCATGAGGTTGTCTCCATACCAGTACGCGTCCATCCCCCCCCCCCGATGCAATTGGAAACGAGTCTCGTCAGACCAGGCAAAGTGTTTCCAGTCATCAGCAGTCCAATGGAGGTATTGGCGGGCCCAGGCGAGACGTAAAGCTTTGTGCCGTGCAGTCAACAACGGTACACGTGTGGGCCTGCGGCCCCGAAAGCCCTATATCAATGATAGTCCGTTGAACAGTTCGCACGCTGACACTTGTTGATGTCCCAGCACCGAATTCCGCAGCAATTTGAGGAAGTGTTGTACGTCTATCTCGTCTAAGGATTCTTGTCAGTCGTCGACGGTCCAGTTCTTTCAAGGTCTTTTTCCGGCCATACCGCTGTTGGAGATTTAGAGTTTTACTGTATACCTGATTTTCACGGTACACTCGTAAAATGGTCGTGTGCGAAAATCCAAATTGCATCGCTACCTCGGAGAGGCTATGTCCCATCTCTCTTGCTCCAACTATAACGCCACGTTCAAAGTCACATAAATCGTGATAACCTGCCATTGTAGCTGCAGGAACCGATCTAACAGCTTCGCCAGGCACCTGTTGTCTTATATAGGCATTTACGACCGTATCGTGTTATGCTGATTGGTTGCATATCTCTGTTATTTGAATACGCACGCCTGTACCAGTTTTTTGGCTCTTCAGTGTATATGCATGTATACATGTATGTATATATGTATGTATGTATGTATGTATGTATGTATAAATAATACACGGAATTCGGGCACTCATGCCCCGAGGAAGACAAATGCGAGCAAAGTTCTTTCAAAACTTTTAATTTCCCTCATGGTGACGGACATAAGCAAAAGACGAACTAGCAGTAAGAGAAGGCAGAAGCGATGCACCAGCGAAAAGAGTAATAAATTGATATTTACGATCAAATCCTTTCACTGCAAAGTAGACTGCAAGTATACAACTTTAGATAACAAAATAGCTTCAAGGTTGGGAGAATACTTTTCCTAATCGTACAGAACAAACCACTAAACTTCTTTCTCCATGACTTGTCATTTGCTTTAACATTTGCGGAAATCAATTCCACAAATGAATTTGATTTAATTCTATAATTACTTTCCAATAATTATTTTCAACAGATAAAGATAACATCTAAAATTTAATTGCACCCTTTGTCGTCTCTGAACAGCCAATTAGGTTTGTTATGCCACGTGCCTGGAACACATGTCGATGATGAATTCCGGTAAACACGTTTGTCCTTTAAAGTTTGTCTCGAAACATTAGAAGCTATTCATTTAAAAAGAATTTTTAACTACCGTAAAACGAAAGTCGAATTCAGTTTCTGATCCATTTGCTGCAAAATACAGAGATTTTGCTCGCTGTAACCTTCATGCTGCAATGATCCAAGACAAGTAATTAGGTCCTATAAAAATGAAATGTAACAAATTGGATAAGATATTTCAACGCCCTTCTTGGCATGTAACTGCCGTGGAAAGTTATTTTTACATCATCTGTGCAGGTTTCAGATATTTAAGGTTTCTTAACAGCCTCTTTCATGTTGTTTTGCGAGCTTGGTTGATTTCTGTAACTGCGAGATGTTAAATATAAATTACGTACTTTTTAAATCTTTTTTAAACATATGATTGCATAGAGTTCTTATAAAGCTTAGTAATAAAATTGTATAATTTTATTTATCGTTCCTCTTACAAATTAACAAAGAAAATATGAAAAAGTACTATTATAACATAATCAGTACATTTAACATTATACAATCCATTTCACACAATACATTTTAGATGTTAAACTAGAAACATTTACATAATTTATTTTAGATGCATACATATTGAAAAAAATCGTTTTTTTAACTCTTAACAGAAAAAAGAGATCTTTTTATTTTTAATTTGGTAGATCCCTTACAGACCTTTATTTACTTTGTTAATTTAAATAGGTATTAAGTTTCCGTCGATATGTACGAAACTCGTGTCACGTTTAATATCCATTTCATTTTAACGTTGGATTACGTTCCTCAATAACGGTCCTTCGGAAAGCAAAATTTCAGACGCTAAAACCGTCCGTCCATCCGTCCTCGCGAGTTATAATTTTGGCAGCTTGCCAAACCCCGTCTGTATCGCTTCGACAAGCAGTAAACAGTTAAACAGAAAAGTACCAAAATGCGTTAAAATGTTGACATACATATATGTATATATATACATACGTACATATATATAGATAGATATATACATAACACATATATACATATACACGTACAAAAGAGGTAAGCAACGATAAGTAATCCTACGTTAATAACCCTCGGTAGTTTCGTTAGAAGAGTCTACCTGAAATTTTTTAGCAAATATTATTAAAGAAACATTTTGTAAAAAACTGTTATTTTCTTTCATAAAGGTGTAAATCTATAAATTATGAAAAGTAATTTCTGAAAATCACCTATAGAATCTAAAAATGACAACTAACTTAGGAGTGACAAGAATAACATTTCTTTGGGTTTATAATTATCCTCCATCTATTGTGAACTGTTTTAGATGGAATGATAAATTTGACTTTGTTTACATTACGGCTGTATGTTTTGATCACAATAAGCCTGATTGATATCAATCACGATGAGCTTGAATTTTTAATTGTTCTGCAACAAAGTGTTAGAGATCCTAGTGCTTTTTTAATATTACAAGTCTAATAGTCTATCACAGTGTTTCCCAACCTTTTTCAGCTGGCGACCCACCTTTCCTTGTCGGAATACCTCCACGCTCCATCCGTCCATGGTGGAGTAAAAAACCGTATTTGTATCGTATCCCTTCCTTACCTTTACTTATATAAAAGCCTAGAGTAGAAAAGTCTAAGTAACCATTCCAGGACGGACCAAATCAGGAACATCTTAACAATGCGACGCCATTTTCTGAAAATTTTCTTGAAAAATAATACCACAAAAGTTACATATTTTGAAAGCCCTTTAAAAAATATGAAAATTTCAAGTGAACACCCTAGCTCAAAACCGTTTAGTTTTATAAATATCTTCAAATTAAAATATCGATTGAAAAGAATCATTTATTCAATTGAGTCATTCACGTGAATTTCGAATTCATTCTACTTCATGGTTTTTCATATTCCCTTTAAATAACTACATTTTTAATGTTTAATTTTAATGTTAATTAAATTCTGGTTCAATTTCCTAATTATGAAAAGAATCATTTATTCAACTGAGTCATTCACTTGAATTTCGAATTCATTCTACTCCATGGTTTTTCATATTCCCTTTAAATAACTACATTTTTAATGTTTAATTTTAATGTTAATTAAATTGTGTTTCACTTTGCAAATTATTATGTAATTATTATAAATTAATGCAGAATTTTACACTTAAAGGAAAATTATATTTTTCTGGAACCTGTATAACATTATGTACCTGTATTCATCGTAGTATATGTGTAAAATCTTTCTTCATTACATTCAAAAATAGAATCTTCATGCTTTTTTTTGTTTGTTCGTATGAACTCTTATGAAAAGGAAACGCTGATCAACATTCCGTCATTTTTGACGGGGGTTATATACTATTGTATATATAATTTACCATCAAATATTGCAAAAATAAATAAATAAATTATAAATATATATATATATATATATATATATATATATATATATATATATATATATATATATATATATATATATGTTGTGTATTTGAATTTGTGTTCTGATTTGAAAATGAATGACAAAATATAAACACTTTGTAGCAAAAGAGTTATTTATTAAACAATATCTATACGTTTGCAATATATGCAACAAGTGGTTTCATACTCACTAACAAGTGTTCCTAGGTGCAGATAAAAACCACAATTATAAAAGTACACAAAGACCATTTTAATAGTTTTAGGATCGAGTTGCGACCCACCTGTAACCCTTCCGCGACCCACCGGTTGGGATCCGCTGGTCTAAATGATTACTATTTATTTTTGAAGAATATTATTATATTTTTAAAATGGATATTTTTCATAAATGGGGATATATTTTAACATGTAACTTTTAAATATTTAATATGACCATTTAATTCTCCCTCCGAGTGACGTAAAAGGAATTATTTTTTAAAGAAATAATTTTTTAAGAATTAGTTCTTATTTTATTTTTTGGGAGGGACTTTTTTATGAAGTACATGTAAATTTATACATTTTGATGTAATAAAGACAAGTCTGCGAATAATGTTTTTTTTTTCCCTTTTTCAAAAGTATCCAATTCGTTCGAATGCTTTTTATTTATTAAGATTCTCTCCGGTGATATAATTCAAATGGGGTTATTTAAAGATTTTAAAGGGTATTTTCTGTGTCATTTTTCTATGCATATAATTCTTTCTTCTTCCAAGGTACTCCTCATATTTCAATTTAATTGATTGTCCAGTCAGAGGAAGATAACATTTATCGCAATAAAATATGCAAAACCGGTTTCTTACTCGATGCATTAAAGTCCATTTGCATAAATTGATTTATAGTGTCTGTATGTTTTCTTTGTTTTATTTAACACTTTCTTCCTTTTCAGTGTTTATTTTTCCTAATGTAAAACTTTCTAATGTAAAAACGGAAGATTTATGAATTTGATTTTTTCCGTAAAGAATTAAAATAGAGTCAATATGTCATATAAAACCATTTACCAAGTGACGTTAAAGCAAACGTGATAAATTTGACCAAAATTAAGCTTTTTAAAAGAGATAAAAATGGGGGGGGGGCAAAAATTATTGAAATCAGTCAAAATCCTTAAAATGAAAAACATTGCATTTGAATACATGCCGTATCGTATGAATACGAGAAACAAGCTTATTAGTTGAATCGTTTTGAAAAGGAGTCATCTCCATTTTTTACCATGTTTTTATTAACTTGCTTTCTTGTGTGTTTGTTTGTGTGTGTGTTTGTCTAGTACAAATCTTGCAATCGATTTTTAACTAACTTCCCGACTAGCTAGACATTTAAAACTTTTAGAATAACTCAGAACACGATGACAATGCATTTTTTAATACTTTTAGCCCTCTTTAAGCAGAATTAAATTAATTTTTAGTCATTTTCAGTTCATTTTGTTTTGTAGACTGGTGCAGCCATCTATTGGCCGGAAAGGGAACTTGTCAAATGCAACAAGTCAAACAAGTCAAATGCAAGTTAACTTCTAGTTAACTTCGTTTTCTTTCAAGTTGATGGGATAATTCATCAAAAAAAATTTTTTTAAAGTATTTATTAATACATAGAATTGTCAAGTTTATATGATCAACAGAAAATTTAAAAACATGGTATATAAAAAGTCTTGTAATTATTAAAATTGTAATTATTAAAATTTTTCATGAGAAGCAAAAAATTATAACACTACAGTTAGACTAAATTTATAATTTATAATGTTTATAAGGCATCAATCCTGATGCAAAAATATAATTTGTTAATATTTTTTTTAACTTGGAGGGGGGGGGGGGCAGAAAAGTGGAGATTTTTTTTTTTTTAAGTGGAGATGACTCTTTGAAATTCAAAATGACCGATTCAGTTAAATTATGCTATAGAATCTATACCGTATACCAACAAAGAACTATTCAGATCTACCTTCACTACTACTTTCCTTTAAGATAAAATACCTAATCACTGGTTGTTTGATACACAAAAGAACTATCTTACTTGCAATGGTAGTATTCATTCCGCTTGACCCAGTGAATATATTCCTCTCCCTGTCTTTTATTACCATCCCATTGTGCTCATTCATGTGCTCATAACATGCAGCGCTTCTTCAACAAACGCTATGACGTCATGCTTCTCTGGATACCGGGTAATTTAGCGACGCTTATTGCTAATAAGTGTCTCTTTTGTGTCTTATCTGCAGCGTACCATTTACCTGGCATAAACAGAAAAACACGGTGTGTGTGTTTTTCCATTAAAACTTCCGGATACACCCTGGACTATTACTGGATGGCTCCCTTGAGACCCTGCTGAGATATATCTTGGCGAGGAAAGGAGAATCTTGAGGTCGTCCTATTTTCCCCGACGTACTTATTTCTTGATGAAGGTGGCAATTAACAAAGTCTGCGGGTAATAGCGTCAAATAGGCCAGCTCCCGCGTGTATCATTTTTAATATTACGCAAGAATAGCGTTCAGCCTTTTTTTTATCGTGACAAAATACATCTCATTTTGAAACTCTCATTCGAAATTTCTTTGTGATGGGATAGTTTTTTGGCCTTGTTTCAGAGGCAATTATTTAGATATTTAAAACTTTTATTGGTATATATCGGACGAGAAAGACACGTATTGAGATAAGAACTTCATTTTTAAGTTATTATCGTTAAATAATACTTTCGCAGTCGTTACAAAAGAGCATAAACTTATTTGCAATGAAACCCTATTTGTTCAGGGTGTCCATAATTAAACTTCCCTACTTTAAAGTTGTCTACAGTCTAAACTATTGTACTTCAGAAAGTTATGAAATTTTGTGTAGGACATATTGAAGGGATGGGAATTTGTTCCAATAAAAACATTAGTTCAAAATTTCACCACCAGAGGGCGTTTTTGATGAATTACACATTTACGACTGGTTCTTTATTTAAGATTTCACCATCTTTTTATCCACAGGTCACCCTAACACAATTACTCACACTCATTAAATTTTACAATCTTTAAAGTGATTGCAAAGTCGATCGGAAACTTGTTCGATAACTAATTTTCGCACAAAAGATTTGAAGAAACGAAGAAGAAAGAAATATGCCAATTATTTTTTATCGACGTAGAGCAGACGCTGTTATAAAACCTAGAAACTTTCATGGAGATTTTGTTTTCAGCGTGCTTGCTATTGCTAATCAGAATGTCATCGTTACGATTACGAGATCGCGATTTGTTAGTAAAATTGTTTTACCAAAACGCTAACTCAGCACTAGTTGCTCTACGAAAATTCGCAGTTTGAAGGGGATACGAAAAGGTCCATTGACTGTTAAAGGTCTTCGACAAGACAGCATTTCACGACATGTTCTCACCATTTCCCCGGACACACTGCGGTCAACTGTAGAACATGCTGTCTTACGATTTCAAATGGTAGCTGGAAATGATGGCCGTCATGTTGAACGTGTCTGGTTGAAATAATTTTTTTAACTATAGTAAATGTTGGCTAAATGTGCAATTCATCCAAAAACGCCCTCTGGTGGGGAAATTTTGAACTAATTTTTCTATCCGCTCAAACAAATTCCCATCCCTTCATTATGTCCTACACAAAATTTCATAACTTTCTGAACAATAGTTTCGACTGTAGACAACTTTAAAGTAGGGAAGTTTAATTATGGACACCCTGTACATGACTAATATACTTTTAGGGAAGAACATTCGTAAAACTTCGAAAATTTGAACATATATGAGTAAAAACATCGTTAAACGTATTAACTCCAAAAATAAGGGACTGATTTATACATATTTTAAAATAAACCCAAAATTAAACAGTTTCGCCAATATTTCAATGTACAAAATATATTCTTAGTTGAGGGTATGTAAAATTTTTAAAACGAAATACCAAATTAACTTTTACTCGTTATTTCACTCATTGCACTTATCGTAAGTTCTCCAGAATTCAAGCAAACTTCATTACTGACCCGGAATGAACGTTTATTTTGAGATAATTTGTTTAAATATTTCGATCTATTCGGGTCCTTCATTATTCCAGTATCCGAATTCCTTGTTCAAGTGGTTTTTCCGTGTGCTTAATGTAAGAGTGTCTGGAGGACATTGTAGGTCGATTTGCCATCTTCGAATAATGTTTGAATATTGTCGAGTTTGATGTGGATCCAACTTTTTTTCTGAACTGAATGCAAAATGAAATATGATTTAAAATGTCTGTGTTTCCAATCAGCTACTGCTTTAATGGCTGCGAAATTTTGTGACTTTTCCTGAAAACTCGCAGATTTTGGATTATTTTTAGGATGATCATCATGTTATTTTAAGCAAGGCACTTTTTTCTTTTATTTGTTGGGACGGGGGGGGGGGGGTGTTCGCCGAAAATTCGTGCAAACCAAAAATATAGGCAGTTGGTAGCTTGCTGGAACTACAGACTTGAGCATAAGTATAGTTATGTCAATCTCTGTGTAACGAGGAATTCGTTCCAGAAATAACTAATTGGTTGAGCTAATAACGCACGTTAAATTAATAGAAAATCTCTAATACTGAATAGTTGTTCCATAAAATAAAATAGTGTAATTTCTATACCGTTCCCTCGACGTGTGTTCCTGAGAATTTAGCTATTGCCCATTTCTCTTAAACCGTAAAAGCTTCAACTGTAAATTGTTTAGCCAGGTGTTAGTCTCCGGATTCCCTTGTTAAGTTTGTCTAAAATGCACATTTTATGGCTGGTAATTGCAGGGTGTTTCTTGTGAACATCCATCTAGCATTTGTCCACGCCATGCCGTTTTACGTTCTTCCCCTAAATTGGACCATAAAATCTGTTTAAAGTTGTGATATAAGTGTTGTCTCTCGCCCTTCCCTTGTCCGCAAGATTGCGATCTTGGAATTTTCCCACGAATGAACTTGGCGTCAGCTTGGTGATAAAGCGCTTTCCGAATAAAGTCTTTCTCCCCTGGTTCAACCAATCGAGCAGAGGCGCGAAGTACGTAATATCGGGTTTAAACCATTCACGGGCCCCGATTTTCATTCACGGGCGCTCAAAAAGTTCTCCTCTTGACAAGGTATCGGCAAGGCCGGGTTCTTTTTGTTGGCTATCAAGCGCTCGCGTTGTTATTTTTACCATCTATTTTCGTCTGCGCTGAGGTAATATTGAGTACGCCTTGCACGGCTGGTTCGCTCTTTGTTGGGTTTGGCGTATTTCTGGCTATTGTAACCCTCGCTCTCCTTGTTTGCACTTCTGTCCAGGGATGAGAAAAAAATATGAGTGAGCCATTTCTTCCTAAGTGAGAAGTTTCTCTTTAAATTGTATACGTTTAAGCACCCCTTCAGTTCTTGTCCCTGGCCTCGACTGTATCGGGGAGTTATTTTTATCATATCATTTTGGAGTTCACTTTTGACCTGAACGGTCATCCAACGTATGAGCTCATGTAAGCTTCGAACTCATCTTTTACTGTGTATATAATAATTCATTTGTAATCAAGACTGGCTCCATGTTTGCTGACACAGAATAAAATATTTTTTTATTTAAAAAAGAAGCCTTGGCAGATTATTTTAGTTTTCCAGCTGCTTTCAGCTTTATTTAAGATGATGACGGTGATGTTCTTGTGGGTATTGTGGTAAACGCACTCCACTATTAAGCAGACGATCATCAATTCTTCAGTCCCGATCCTGAATGCAGTGTGCCGACACCACTTTCCAGCCTCCCGAACTAGGGGACTCCTGCTTCCGTAGGTAGAACTTTTGTAGTGCCGTAGTCTTTCGTGCCTTAGAGAACTTTTTCTGTAGCGTTGTACACCTCCTGATGTCTTGGGACAATTCTTCCGCTGTCAGCCGTATATAGAGAGGTGCCGGTTCAACATCCACAGAGACTCTTATTGTTCAACATCCACAGAGACTCTTATTGTTCAACATCCACAGAGACTTCACGAACTTTACCTTACAGAAAGAAATCCTCAACAAATTAAGTACTATACTCTGGTTCAATTTTAATGATATTTTTTTAAATTTTGTTCATACTTTTGAAATGAGCAGTCTCGCCTCATAAGCCTGAGTGTTAAAACAACGCTAAAGTATACATGTCCTTGTGTTGTACCCTCACAGGTAATAATGTTTGTTCACCTATACCAGGGATGGGCAGACTTTTCCTGGTTACGGGCTACTTCCAATTTTTTCAAGGTGTTGCGGTCCACCCAATGACGTAGGTGTGGTGAGCTAAAAAAACGGTCTACAATATTTATTATAACTTAATAATAAATACGGAATATGTACTACTTACCTACATAACTACAAGAAAAAAAACTTACTCTTTTAAAACTGCGTTTAAAGCAAATCGCGTCGGTGTTCCATAAATGTTTCTTTTGGTATGCGCGTCTTAGATCTTAGTAAAGGCGGTCACCCCAAAATGTCTTGGTGGTCCACCGCTCGATCGCGATCGACTTAATGCCCGCCCCTGACCTATACAGTGCTCCCGCAACAAAGTAAGTGGTGTGTATGAACAAATGTTCTCAGGGCATTTTCCTGCTGCATTTTAAGTGAAGCTAAGTTTCGTCTTAACTTAATCCTAAGTTATAAAGTACAGTTAACAGTTACTGATTCTTCGTTTAGGTCGAATTATGTCTTTATCCTTTTTGGGAGCAATTTCTTTTCAAAACTGGAAATCTGTGTTGTTTTTGCTGTTGTTTGTTTACAAAGATTACTCGATTTTTTTCTATTCACCAGGAAATCAGCAAAAATTAGAGAAAAAAAAACGCCAATTAGTGGTTAATTTTAATTACAACTTAAAATATGCTTATTGTAAGGTAACCTATCTTTCGATTTTAAAGAAACTTGTTTTATTGGTCTTCTGCTTATCTTAAAATCACAGGTTTTCTTAGAAAAAAGACACTATCATACTCTATATTTTGCTTTGAATTACAAAGGAGCTCAAAATTTTAGGATTATGTAGATTACTCGGTTACCATACCCTGTGAATTTGTGAGAAATTCAGACTATCCTGTTATCTCTGAAAAAATTTAAAGCACTCCAAATAAAGAAAATTTTACTATATATATATATATATAGTCTAAAACCAAACTGATTTTGTCTTCCGGAACACAAAAACAACCTTACAATCAGTTCAATAGAAATATAAAAATGTCCTCTACATATTGATTGAAATAGTGAACGCGATGGCCCAGTTGGCAAGGGCAGCGGGCCAGTGATCTGAACGTCTCTGGTTCGATGCCCGTCTCTGAAAATCCACCGCCGTGTACACAAATGGTGGTTGGGACACGTAAAATCTGTCGTGGCTGCAATGTGCTCAAATTTACCTCTGGAGGTGCGGGGTCAAGTGTTCCGGTCTCGTCACTTGACTTGGTTCTAAATTACAGGATCGGCTTGTAGGGGTTAATGCTGTCCGTCTGTACGGTGCACCCATTAAATGAATGGCCAGCATTCTCGGCAGTGTATAAATTGTATGGATAAGTTCCAAAAACAATTGCCATATGTAACAACATATTGACTGAAATATAAATAAGATCTTCTGTTAAAAAACAAGTTTTCTTATTTTTTATATTAAATGCTGCGTTTTCTTTTGCTCTATATTCTTACCATTTACGTCCAATATTCGGCTACTCCCTGAAATTCGTATTGTGGAATACCCTCTCTCCTGCATGTCTTTTTTTTTTCCTTTTTGCTATCTCTGCAGCTTATATAACCTAATAAGTTCATTTTACTCTCAGAGAAAATTAGACTCTCATCTTACCCCGAATTCGAGAAAGAAATATGTTCTGAAAACTGCCCCTAGAGCTCAAATTCTTCTTCGCGGGTACTTCGGTCCTGGATAATACGTATCGTAAAATTCCGGGCCTCTGGAAATGGTCTTCTCAAATAACCCATTAAGGAGGGCCGTGGGCTAAAAACAAACCCATAACGCATTTAAATGGACTTTCCAGCCAATATAAAAAGCACGTTGTTACATAATTACTTTCATATATTTGTGGTATGTTAATACCACTTATATATGAATGTAATTATATTCAAAGTATAATGTATATTAATACGTAATGCGTAAAAAAATTTTTTTGTTTCTGGTAATATCGTCGAAACATGTGGTTTGTGTAATTTGTTTCTGAAAATTCTGTAGTATGTATTAAGCCAGGAAAAGGAGAAAAATTTTGCTTTCGGGGAATTTTGGGTCATTACATCAATTTTCTTTGTAAATAATCATTAAAGTTTTAAAACCTTTACATATCTGTTACATTCATAAGAATCCAAAACTAATTATACAAAGCCGAAACATTCACCTTCTGAAAAGATACAATTATACAGGATTACAGACTGCGCGCCATCTTTTTTTTTATGTTAAAAGCGGTATCAGGAATCCATATATGTTTGAAATTTCCTCTAAGAATGATATGTTTTCGATTATTTTTTTTCTCCATTTGCTACGTAGTTAAGATGATAATGAGATGGCCTTTAACTAATGCATTTTTCATGGGTCTTTTGTTCGATGTATGGGCACATCCAATTCAACAGTTTCCGCTGCTTCGGAAACTGAAATAGAACTGTAATTAGTCTGCACAATTTTTTTTCCTCTGAGAACCGCCGTCATTGTGATTAGGAGATTAGTTTTCAAGTCTCTTCTTAAAGCTAAGTCGTTAATGAGACATTTCTACAACTGTACGGAAAAAGGCGTTTATGTATTCTGTCTGCACATATTGCTCTCGTAAAGCTAAAAATATGACAGAAGCGCTCCGAAATCATCCAACCAGCCAAGCAAAATATATTTTTTTTATTTTTCGTACCTTATTGGATATTTCGTGACATATTCCTTTGACGTAATTATATACGAGTATGCATGCATGTGTATGTTTATGCATGTATGCGTGTATTCATATATATGAATGTATGTATATGTATCTATACGTGTATGTATGTATGCGTGTGTGAATGAATATGTATGTGCGTATTTATATATATATATGTATATACACTGAAGTGCCACTGAATTAGGGATAGCAAAGCCTATGCAAATTGTGTAGCGCTGCGCATCATGTATGCGCAAGTGAGGGTGCTGTGGTAACTGCATATATAGCGCGTACTGTGGTTGTTCTGAATTAGTTGTTGGAATTGTCAGTATGGTGAAACTGCCTGATTTAGACTCCTTCGATCGCGGACAAATCGTAGGTGCGCTACGCATGGGCCATTCAATTTCCGAAATCGTCAGACAGCTAGGATTTTCAAGGTCGACAGTGTCAAGAGTTTACCAAGAATACATGGATGGTGGAAAAAAAAACTAGCGATCGGGCAAACTGCAAAGGACAATTAGCCTTGACAGTACGTGGTGAGAGACGGCTCAGGCGTATTGTACGTAGCCAGCGAAGCCAAACATTAGCTCAAATTACCACCCAGTTTAATGACGGTGCCAGTCGTACAGTCAGTAAACGGACTGTGCAACGCTCGCTTCACCGTATGGGTTTCGGGAGCCGTCGACCTACGAGAGTACCATTGCTCTATACTCGCCATCGGGCTACACGTCTTGCCTGGGCAAGAGAGCACAGAGACTGGAGTGTAGAGGACTGGAAACGAGTAGCATGGAGTGATGAGTCTCGATTCCGACTACGTAACGCCGACGGGAGGCTGAGAATATGGCGTCAGGCTCATGAAGCCATGGATCCTGCATGCCTGGCTGGAACTGTACAAGGGCATGGTGACTCAATCATGGTCTGGGGTATTTTTTCGTGGCACAGTTTGGGATCTTTGGTGCGTATACCAACCTCCCTCAATGCAATTCTGTACGTAGAGTTGTTGGGTGATCACCTCCATCCGTTTATGCTGTTCTGTTATCCGCACGGTAATGGAGGTTTCCAGCAAGACAACTGTACCTCTCACAAGTCCCGGTTGGCTAATGGCTGGTTGGATGAGCATTCCTCTGACTTCTCTGTCATGAATTGGCCACCTAGAGGCCCAGACTTAAATCCTATTGAGCATCTTTGGGATGTTTTGGAACAAGGCGTGAAAGGCCATCACACAGCACCAAAGAACCTTACTGAATTATGGACAGCTTTAACCAATATTTGGCAAGCCATTCCCGTGGAACGTTTCCAGAAACTTCTTGAATCTATGCCTCGTCGTGTGGCAGCCGTTATCAAGGCCAGAGGAGGCCCAACTCGTTACTAGGTAGGTATCCCTAATTCAGTGGCACTCAGTGTATATGGTGTGTGTGTGAGGTTTTTTTTTAGAGGTTAGAATTTAAGGGGCCAAAAAGGGGTTTCTCTACAGAAAATCGGACTATAAAGTTAAACGCCGGGATTATTCACGTACTGCGGAAAGCGCGTGTATGCGGCCAGCGAACGCCGTGGGAGCTATTAATAGAACTAAGCAACCTTGAAAAAATTGACGGGAAAGGACTACGTTGGAAAATGATGAGATCAGCGTAGAAAGTTCTCGAACAATCTAGACCCGGGTTAGCGCGCATCTTTTCGATGTAGCGGAAAAAGAATAAGCACAGCGGGAAAGGAAGCCGAGTATGAAAAACGCATAGGAGAGCGCTCCGTAATTTTGAGATGGCCAGGTTTTCAATATGATATTGGAGAGTGGTTTAACTCTGATATGGAAGAATAAACGTAAGAAAATGGACATTGTTGTATGTATTTAATGTGTTCGAGTGCCTTACCACGACGCCACGGACTTGTATGAGTACGAAAGACTGCAAAACCATTTTAGAATAGCGAACGTGAATCGACGCTTGAAATGAATATAAATATATATATATATATATATATATATATATATATATATATATATATATATATATATATATATATATATATCGGACTTGCTGTTTACGCCCATAGTTTAATTATGTAGTCCAAACTCCTCTTAAATTTATGTTGCTGTCGACGGTGGTCCGGTGGCTAAGTTTTAACGTTGAATCATTCCAGTAATTGCAGTCATCTCATTTCTCATCAATATCAAGACAAATCCAGTACTATTTAAGAATTTTTATTAAATCTTCTCAAAACTCTCAGCTCCGTAGTTAAAGGTTTCCCATCCCTATCCAAAACGAGTGCCTGCCAAGTGGCACGTCTTCCCTAGTCATTCATCACATTGCCTCTGACGTTTCAATTCTTTGTCTCAAGCTTCTAGAAATACTGCGCATGCACACAAGAGCTCTTACATATGCACCCGAGATGAGGCTGGGGTGGAGTTAAGCTGTCAATCAAATACAACCCTATTATCTATTTTCCCCGCAATGTTTCTTTTCCGATACTTCGTAAATTAGTAGAATTTAATTGATAATTTCCATTTTCTCTAGCAAACCCCCTTTAAAGTTTCTTACGGTTAGATCCCCCCCCCCCATTAAATCATTACACACACACACACATATATATATATATATAATATATATATATATATATATATATATATATATATACACTGAAGTGCCACTGAATTAGGGATACCTACCTAGTAACGGGTTGAGCCTCCTCTGGCCTTGATAACGGCTGCCACACGACGAGGCATAGATTCAACAAGTTTCTGGAAAAGTTCCACGGGAATGGCTTGCGAAATATTGGCTAAAGCTGTCCATAATTCAGTAAAGTTCTTTAGTGCTGTGTGATGGCCTTTCACGCCTTGTTCCAAAACATCCCAAAGATGCTCAATAGGATTTAAGTCTGGGCTTCTAAGTGGCCAATTCATGACAGAGAAGTCAGAGGAATGCTCATCCAACCAGCCAGTAGCCAACCGGGACTTGTGAGAGGTACAGTTGTCTTGCTGGAAAACTCCATTACCGTGCGGATAACAGAACAGCATAAACGGATGGAGGTGATCACCCAGCAACACTGCGTACCGAAATGCATTGGGGGAGGTTGGTACACGCACCAAAGATCCCAAACTGTGCCACGAAAAAACACCCCAGACCATGATTGAGCCACCATGCCCTTGTACAGTTCCAGCCAGACATGCAGGATCCATGGCTTCATGAGCCTGACGCTATATTCTCAGCCTCCCGTCGGCGTTAAGTAGTCGGAATCGAGACTCATCACTCCATGCTACTCGTTTCCAGTCCTCTACACTCCAGTCTCTGTGCTCCCTTGCCCAGGCAAGACGTGCAGCCCGATGGCGAGTATAGAGCAATGGTACTCTCTTAGGTCGACGGCTCCCGAAACCCATACGGTGAAGCGAGCGTTGCACAGTCCGTTTACTGACTGTACGACTGGCAGCGTCATTAAACTGGGTGATAATTTGAGCTAATGTTTGGCTTCGCTGGCTACGTACAATACGCCTGAGCTGTCTCTCACCACGCACTGTCAAGGCTAATTGTCCTTTGCAGTTTGCCCGATCGCTAGTTTTTTTTTCCACCATCCATGTATTCTTGGTAAACTCTTGACACTGTCGACCTTGAAAATCCTAGCTGTCTGACGATTTCGGAAATTGAATGGCCCATGCGTCGCGCACCTACGATTTGTCCGCGATCGAAGGCGTCTAAATCAGGCAGTTTACCCATACTGACAATTCCAACAGCTAATTCAGAACAACCACAGTACGCGCTATATATGCAGTTACCACAGTGCCCTCACTTGCGCATACATGATGCGCAGCGCTACACAATTTGCATAGGCTTTGCTATCCCTAATTCAGTAGTACTTCAGTATATATATGTATATATATATGTATATATATATATGTATGTATATATATATATATATGTATATATATATATATATATATATATATATATATATATATATATATATATATATATATATATATATATATATATATTGTTCCGTTTTCTGGGTTCGGTGGAATTGAATAAATTCTTATCAGAAAGTGCACTCAAAATACAATTTATTATTCTCTAAATTCTTCAGGCGCATACACAAATATTAACAGAAAACACGTATCAACTGTCTTCTAAACAACAGAAAACTCTAAAGACACAAGTCAGGATAACAGAGTCTTCAATACAATATAGGCCTAACGCACTTTGCATACATTCAATGCGCAACAGAAGAGAACACTCACCCTCAATGTCAATCTCACGTAAATTTATAGACTTCCAAAGCGTCCCCTATTGGCCGCCAACTATCACTGGAACAGTCCAGAAAGGCCTGGAATGTTGGCGACTATTTGGCGCCATATCGCCAAATTTGGCGACCAAAATAAGTCTCCAAATCCGTCGCCAATTTGGTAATAACTCTTATATTTCGCGATATTACCATAGACTGGCAAAATTCGTAGCATTATATATATATATATATATATATATATATATATATATATATATATATATATATATATATATATAAATATATATATATATATATATATATATATATATATATATATATATATATATATATATCTGTGTGTATACGTGCGAGTGTGTGTGTATTACATAAACTAAATTTCAGAAGAAAATAACTTTCCTGTTAAATTAATCCATTGTTTGTTAATGTCATCGCAAATCAATATTTTTCTTTGAGCTTATCCCTGTGTTAGCCGTGGAGAGATGTCAGTACTCTACTGTGGCACAACTAGAATCATTTTCTAGAAAACGTTTTCTCATTCCAGTTGAAAGATTTTGGCATATGAGTAAAGGAAGTGTTGTGGAATTAAATAATTTGAATTTTCTTTTATTCTGGGTGATTTGTTTAAATTGTCATTCTCCGAAAAGTGAACCCCCAAAAGTCGCCAACCGCTAGATAGAGTAGGTGTAAGTAGTCTCTGTTCTGTTTTAAGCATAGACTTTTGATAGCTTAGACAAGTACCGCTCCAGTACGCTCTAAGTTTGAAAAAGCATACCGGCCAACAAATATAAATCTGTGATTTTTTTTAGAAAGGACTGAAATCATTTTTTCTCCAGTATGTCAAAATGGCAATGCAGTCACTAACTGATACATTAAAGTATGAGTAAAAAATATCTATGTTTATTTTTTTTCCTTTAAGCTAAAATCACTGCTATTATTTCATCTGACGCTCTGTTATACAACACATACCTGAAATGAGTGTGCTGATGAAAAATAGCACCGTTACAGTGGAAATGTTATACAGGTGGCTTACTTCTACCCTAACTTGGGTATATGTGAATTGAAGTGACCCTCTAATGAAGTATAAACGACACTTAATAGATATATATAACAAAGTTTATTGTTTACTTGATACATATACTTGCATTTCAAAACAAAACTGCGTACTACTGGTACAACCTGTATAAACACTGTGCAAGTAAATACAGTTCGATATACTCACAAGTATAAACACTATGCAAGGAATATTATTTCAAAAATACTCACAAATTATTCTACAGTCAAACCAGCGATGCTGCTCAGTAATCTTTGGCCTATAACCACAAATAACCTTCGTCTAACGGGTTGA
Organism: Dolomedes plantarius; assembly: GCA_907164885.2. Taxonomy (NCBI): domain Eukaryota; kingdom Metazoa; phylum Arthropoda; class Arachnida; order Araneae; family Dolomedidae; genus Dolomedes; species Dolomedes plantarius. Next base: position 22,626,441 of record OU015493.1, on the reverse strand, counting down.
GAAGAACTCGCGTAAGTTTGAAGCAAACTAGCTAATCGCCACAAGCGGCAACTCGCATCAAATCACTACAAACAAACCAGACTCTCTTCTGTAATCTAGCTGCTCGGTATTTATACCAACTGCATATCCTGAAATTAACATAACTTAAGCGGCTTCTTTAAATTTATGTGCTTAAAGGTTCGATAATTGTCAATCGAATCTTATGTCGACCTTACAACGCTGTTAATAAATTTTAAGTAAAACTGAAATTCTGTTGAAAATAATCGTGCGTTTGTACATATCATTTATTATTTACCCGCGTAAATTTTCCTAGAGAACATCAAAAAGCTCTCTTTTATAATAAATTAAATATAATTAATGAAATTACTTTTAATCAAGAAAACTTTTCATCTCAGACAAAAATATAAGTAGGTACACGTTGTTTGAAAAGAAAATTAACTATTCTATGAAAATTAATATTTTTATAGTGGATATTCACAAACATTCTCATTGTTTCCAAGAATATGGAATAAAAAATGTTTTGGGAAAAATGTTTTTCACTCAAGTAATTGCTTCTTTTGTTCTTGGGGAAATCACATAGCTCCTGTAGAAATTTATTGATTCTTTTAATTTTTTTTTTCATAATATTTAAAGGAAAAATATCAAAATTTTTTTTGTAATCTTACTTGCTGTTATTTGAAGCCTTTCATATTTCGTATTGCTTTGAAAATAATTCCTTGGTAATTAGAAATAAGAAAGAAAACGAACATTTTACCTCGTTAATGAATAGTTCATTTTATAGGTTTTTAAAGTTATTCATTGTCTCCTGTTTTTAAAAAGATGAGACAAACAATTAACAGAACAACGTGCTTTTGAAATTTCTTTAAACTGTGCAAAACAGATTTTTCTGTCATTTCACAAAGCAGTTAATATGAAACTGACAAATATTGTATTTTGCTTAGTTGTATTCCGGTATCAACGAGAAAGTTAATTTTTCCTGGCTAATGCGAAGGCATTTGATATAAGACATTCGCACAGACCAGCGAAACTCTTGACTACTTTTATCTCTCAGCACCATGCAGGGAAGTCAACAGGTGCAGCCTTAGTGTTGATCGAGCACTTTCAGGAGCGACATTTGGAGGGCTCGCACCTTTTTCAACCCACTAACTTCGTGGAAGGCCTTGATTTAACGTGCCCATATTCGACTTAGGCACAAAGGTATTTAATGACGATCGTCGTGATTCGGACTGAGCACCCCCCCCCCCAAGTTCGAAGCCCCAACGCGCCACCATTAGACTATTTCGAACCTTAGACGAGAAATTTAATCAAACTTTTAAAAGATATCTATAAAATTTCAGATCCTCATACCGAATATGAAGTAAAAATATGTTTAACATTTAGCCGTACAGTGGTACCTCGACTTATGAGTGTCTCGACTTACGAGTTTTTCGAGATACGAGCATTCTCTCGATAGATTTTTTGCTTCGAGTTACGAGCTAAAATCCAGTTTACTAGCAAGCTTCAGATATCCCACCTCTATATTGAGCAGCGAATGCCATGCTACGTGCTCATCAAATGAGAACACAAGAAGCATATAATATTTACAACCTTTACGTACAATTAATATACAATTGTACAATATTATTCTGAGACTACTATCCAGTCTTAAATCGAGAGATTGGATTCTGAGAAAACGTTCTTCGGATTCTCGGAAAGAAGAATCTGGACATTTCAGCCACAGTGAACGATGCAACAATCGCCCAGCTTCCGTGTCTCACTCGTTCACTTTAAGAGAGTAGCTGGTAATAAAAGCGAAAGTCAGGAAAGCGGGGTGAAAAGATCAAAAATCAACAAATAAGATTTAATTTTTCAGTTCAACCTTTCTCCTCCTCTTCCATCAGCATCTTTAAGTCTGATCTCCAAGGTAAATGTTGTACATTACACTCAATAAAACAAATTTATTGCAGTACATTCTATTGTATTGCGTTTTTATACAATGTTCGTCGTTTATAAGCACTTTTTTTTCTTATTTAAAAGCATGTAACAAAAAAAATTGCGGTGTTTTGGGGGAGCCCGGAACGAATTAATGGCATTTCCATTCATTTCAATGGGGAAAATTGATTCGAGATACGAGTATTTCGAGTTACGAGCTAAGTCATGGAAAGAATTAAACTCGTATGTCGAGGTACCACTGTATTGTCAATCTGGATATTTAAACCGCTATAAAAATTGCTCAATGCTTCTAACCGTTATTATACTTCCTAGCTCTAACCAATGTAAAGTATAACAATTCAACGCTATTCTTATCGTTTTTTTCTATTCTAAAATGTAAAGAAATCAATATTTTTTTTACGTCTCATGTGAAACGTAATTTTTTCCGCATTTTTAAAATCGTTTCACTTAACATACTGCATGCAAAAACTCCACTATAGCGCACCCACACTATTTCATCTTATAAACAAGCACTCTAATCACATGTGTGTTTCGGTATGCTGCTGGTTATTTTGATTAAAACGGTGCCTTTATCTCTGCAGAATGGTTTACTTCCAACCTTAATCTCAGCACGACCCGATCGTGTAATGTCTTTCATAACACAAAGAATGCCATGTCCCCAAAAGACAAAGGTCGGAGATAATTGGATCAAAGCGTTAAACTGTCCTCAAGTTTGGGGATATCGTCAAAAATAAAACACTGAAAACTATACGCGTTATTGGATGCAGTATGCGTGTGATGTTAAATATGAACATAATATGCAATGATATAACTATTATTAAACATGCTAATGTAAATTCATATCTGTACATGTTATTCATCGTTCAGCGCTGATTATAAGTGAATGGGAAAGCATTCATACCTTAATACTGTTCCTATTGAAAATAAATAGTTTTTATATATGTTTGAGATCTTATATAATCGTACTAGCTGAAAACCCGCACATCGCTACGGAGTACATTCAAATTAAATAAAAACGGTCAATGTATTCAGTTAATGCCCCCCCCCAAAAAAAAAAATAAATAAATAAATAAAAAAATTATATATATATATATATATATATATATATATAATAAATGCGACGATCAATGTATACAATTGATGTAAATATATATATATATATATATTTATAAAAAAAATCGTAAGGGATATTTTTATGGATAAAATAATGTAGAAGAAAATATTCAAATTAAATGTAATAGGACATACAAAAGAATATAGTACAGTTAATATAGTGCAATTTGAGGAGCATAATATCTTTTACTGTATTTTAATATTTTTTGGATAATGTCCAATCGTCTGCCGCATTAGCAAGAAAAAAGAATATTCTTTTGTCTATTTAGTTGTTATGCACGTGACGATAAATTAATTTAAAGTACCAGAAAAAAATTCACATGATTAGCATTTAATAAATTAAATTCTAAAAATGAATCTCTAAAAATTCACCAAAAAATCAGAAAATGAAGGTAAAGATTAAAGAAAGATCCCATTTTAAAGGAATTTTTATGATCTTTCTCGTGATATACATTTTATAACCCTCAAATTATTATTTTAAATGCAACCTTAAAAAAATTACAAAAACAGCTTAAAAATTTAATTTAAAAAAATCTTTCTTAGTGCAACCCTTCACTATAAGAAGAATCGCCATGCAAAATTTCTGCCCTTTAGGTCCAGCGGTTTGGTCTATGCGTTATATGTCAGTCAGTCAATCAGTCAGAGTCAGTCAGTTACGGAACTGTTTTATATAGAGAGATTATTTACGTTGTATGTTTACAACGTGAACAATGCATGTTTACATACAATGCGCATTTTTAGATACTGTGTTTATAATCATCTTCCTTAAAAGCAGATATACAATATATAACCGAATAACGTATACCTAATCGCTGACGACATGAAGAATATGTACCATTAAATAGAGATTATGAAAATATGCATACGCATAAAAATATGTCCCAAAATTTTTCTTTAAAGAAATATACATATAATATAAAACATTCATAATCACTATTCATAGGTTTGGATGAATTGAAAGTAATTTCAATTTTAAATATGAAGCTAGGGGGATTTTTAGAAAGCTTTATAGAATATTTCAATCCATCCGTGTTATCCATAATGCAAGAAATGGATTTAATTATTCCTAATTATTTTAAGAAAAAACTGTTTAGTTCTCTTCAAAAGAATCCTTTCGATAATAGCAATTTTTTTATGTTTATCCTCTTTCGAAAAAAAGCGGACATTTCCCGTTCTCTTTTTTTTTATAGAAAAACTTAGCATCACATAACCATTAAATCTAATAGTTTTACTGAAAAGAAAAGATTCCCTCTTTATCAACCGTCAAATGGTGGCTATAAAATTTGAAATGAATCCACATTTCGGTAAAACCCAGGTGATAAATATGTGTACCATGAAGTATAGTTAAAAAATATTTATAACTCGGTCACCAATGAAAGCTGTACAGAATGTTTTAGTTGAGAAAATAAAAATATGCTTTGTAAAAAAAAACTTATGTCCCAGACCAGCTTATTTTTTTAAATCAGTATTTTAATTTTTTTTTTCGAAATTGGTGACATTAAAAAATACACGCTACGAAAGGAAAGAAACATATAGTATAAGTTAATTCTCAGGTAAATTTACATCATTGAATATGTACAAAGAGATTAAATGTTTCCTTTGATTTCAAAAGACTTAAACTCTTTGATTCTCGACCTTTGTTTCATTTATGACGAATATAAAGTTACGCCTGGTAGTTATTCTTTCTGATCTCCTAGTAATTTTATCCTTTGATCTCTCTTAACATGTTCGCTCGCAGAATTTTATCCTTGAAATCGTATGTTTATAAATAAATATTTTACAATGAAGTCAAAATATAAGAAAAGAGTTCAATATATTTTGTATCTCAGATGAATAATTGCAAGATAAAAAGAACTTTTTATGTACCATGTTTTTAAATTTTCTGTTGAATCATATAAACTTGACAATTCTATGTATTAATAAATACTTAAAAAAATTTTTTTGATGAATTATCCCATCAACTTGAAAGAAAATGATCAAATGCGTAATCAATCGTTTAGCTCGAGAATTGGAAGTTAATTTGCGTTTAACTTTTCGTTCCCGTCCCGGCCGATAGATGGCTGCACCATTCTACAAAACAAAATTAACTGAAAATGAATTCAATTTCTGCTTAAAGATGGATAAAAGTGTTAAAATAATGCATTGTCATCTGGGATATTCTAAAAGTTTCAAATGTTTAGCTAGTCGGAAAGTTAGTTAAAAATCGATTGCAATATTTGTTTTGGACAAACACACGCACAAACAAACAAGAAAGCGAGTTAATAAAAGCATGGTAATAAATGATGGTAAATATATATGAGTCGTTTAGAGTTTCTTGTACATTTGGGGAAACGGAGATATTTAAGTTACTGCATTATTTTAGTTGCATTACATTTTAGTTCACGCCATTTAACGAAATTATTCCAGAATCTTTTGTATTACCGTTGCATCTGTAATGATAAAAAAACTCAGATGCATTCTTTTGTCTGTCGGCACTTTCACTGGGTAATAAACTGGGTTATACAAAAGAGATTTAGTTAAAAGCTTTCTTATGCATATGTAGAAACTTTTTACAAGTAAAAGAGACCTATGTTTAAATATAATAAAAACTACGATGTTTTCCTTTTGGAAACGATGCCTTTGGGGACAATTTACAGGGTAGCAGAACTTCTTTACTGCCTGTAAAAATCACTTTGAATTTATTTTATATAAAAGGTTGTGTGAGTTTTTTTTAAGTAAATTTGGACTATATTTTAACAGTTTTATAATTATCCTCACATGTCATCTATTGTTTCAAATATAACAGCTCGTAAAGAACCTGATGTTCTTAGCAAATAAAAGAAAATTACAGCTCTATATTTTACTACAGAATGTAAGGTTTTGTCTTTTACATTTTTTTTTTCAATTCATACGACAGCTGTGTTCTATGTTATGCTTCGATTTCTAATTTTCCATGCATCACACGATGTTTCTTGGAAATAAAACAGAAAGTAATATGGTGCTTAAGCCAAGCAAAAGATAGAGCAATTTTTTTTCGTTTTTAGAGATTAAACAAAAAATTTTAACTTCATTCTACAAAATTACATATTTTTAAAAATACTTATGGTACAGCTGTTACCTGTATTATAATTAGTAGATTTCACTATTGTTTGATTTAATAAAATGCATACTAACTTAATAAAAATAAAAAAATGAAAGTGTTAATCTTTTAATTAAAAACTGAAGACTAAACTTTGCTCTTATTTGCAAATTTATTAGTTGAAAAAAAAACTTGAAAGCTTTTTTTTGTAGTATTTTCTATAGTTGATCGTTAATAAATCATATAGCAACAAAATCTGTAATTAAGATAGAGAGTAGGCCATGTACTTTCAGTAGAATGCGACTTTCATAAGGTTGACATTCTTCGTGTATTTTTCACCAAACTTCATTAACCTTCTAAGCGTTTGACACATCTTCTGTCTCTTTCTTTCAGCTGTAAAAAATCGTTTCGGGCGAATTATTTCGTTCCCTATCTTGGTATTCAATGTTGAATCATCTGAGACACTTTTGAGCACCAAATTAAGGATGGGATAATCTGTCACAAACACTTTTCAAGATGAAATGGGACGAAAAAATATGTCTCAAATGCTTAGAGGGTTAATAACATCCGTATCAAAGTTTTTTTTTTATTCTTTGGAGATATTTTGCTTCCTAAATGCTCGCTATAAATTTCAAGTAAATCTCACCATATTTGAAAGTTTACCTAAACAGTTAGTAATTTATCTTCATTTCATCACTTTTTTGACTCATATATTTACTAGCTGAAAACCTGCACTTCGCTACGGAGTACATTCAAATTAAATACAACGGTCAATGTATGCAATTAATGCCAAAATAATTAAATATATATATTTATAATAAGTACGACGATCAAGTATACAATTGATGTAGAAAAAAAATTATATATATATATATATATATATATATATATATATATATTTATAAAAAAACTGTAAGGGATATTTATTTATTTTTGGATATTATCCAATCGTCTGCTGCATTAGAAAGAATTATATTAGATTGTATATTTAGTTGTTATGCACGTGACGATAAATTAATTTAAAGTACCATAAAACGAAATCACGTGATCAGCATTTAATAAATTAAATTCTAAAAATTAATCTTTAAAAATTCCCCAAAAATCAGAAAGTCGAGTTAAATATTCCAAAAAGGAATTTTAAAGGAATTTTTATGATCTTTCTCGTGATATAAATTTTATAACTCTCAAATTATTATTTTAAATGCAAACTTCGTTGTATGTCAGTGAGTTAGTCAGTCAGTCAGTTACGGAACTGTTTTATATATATAGATAGTAGTGTAAGTAGGAATTTTTTTTTCTCCCTATCGTATGTGTTAGTAAATTACATAGGAAATATATCAAAAAATTCGCATGCAAAGTTTCCAACTAACTTACTTTCCCAGTCTTGAAGATTACGTAAGAAGTTCGTCCCGAGGTTGTCTATAGGTAGCGCGTCTGCTTTCGGACAGAAGGTGCTCGGATCGAATCCCGACAAGCGTCATTAAATACATCGGTGTCTACGCCAGATATGGGTACGTTAAATCGGTAGGCTGGAAAGTTCTTCCATGAGGTCAGTGGGTGGAGGAAGGTGTTAGTCCTCCAGATGTCGCCCCTGGGGATGCTTGGTCAAAATTTAGGTGTCCCCCTGTGAGCAATGTCGACTTATCTGTGTGCCTCCATATGAAAGAAAAACTTGTCAATTTTAAGTATGTTTACTGTGAATTATTTTAAAACGTGTCTTAAAATTATTGAGTAAATGCATTGTTCTTTTTAGACTAATTTCGATCAAAAATACGAAAGTAAATGAAAAGTAAATGATAAGAAAATGAATGAAATTGATATTATATCATTTAAGTCATGTTTTGTACCAAAAATATTCAAATTAAAGATATTTTTATTCTAAAAAAAATTTTTTATCTGTAAGTTAGGGATAATTATGTAAATTTAGAGTTTAAAAAAGTATGTTTACTCTGTTGTCAAACAAATTTAAACTTGTATGCATTTAGTCGATCGCTTCCATTTTATGGAACAGGAAAAGCGATCGCGGGAGTCTTTAACTGAGTGAGAGTTGATCGCATTTGACAAGTTATAGCCATCCATGCCTGAATTTATTGATTTTTCATGCAGTTCAGAAGATTTAATATCTCGGGATTACATGGAAGGGAATTTATTTTGAAATGTGTGCAAATTAAATTTAAATACGAGATTTTTACGTTAAAGAGTAGCGAAATATTTTTGTTTACTTTGTCAGTTATTAATTAATAATAAAATGCTAATGTATATATTCTTTGTCTGAAAATTTCAAGTATCGCATTTTAAATAGGGAAATTGCTGTTGGGGAAAATTTAATTAGTAAAAATATGTTGATAATATGTTTCAGTGAGGAATTATTCCATTCTATGACTTGGTGTCGTAAAGCGTTTCAGACACTCTTAGACACTTTTAAACATCAAACAAGAAGATTGAATTTATTATTGCAAACACTGTTCAAACTGAAAGTATGTAACGGAGAAATTCGTTTCAAATGCTTAAAGGGATAAGGTAATGTAATAAAGTATTTTAATAAAATATATTTTATACAAAAATTCAAGCATCGGAATTTTTTTTACTTTTCGCTATTCATCAAAAAATACTTTCTATCAACATTTGATTTACCCTTTTTCTTAATTATTTAATGTAAATTAAGGGTATTATGCAGTGCTACTATCAATTTAAAATCAAATTTAATTTAGTTTGATTATATTATGATAATTAGTAATTGAAAAATTCAAACATTGTTATCTATGGAACTGTTCACGATAGTGTAAGCTATTAATGTACCTGGCGAGTGTATAACTAATAATTATACTACATACGTGTATAGTTAAAATTAATTTAAAAAATAATAGTGTCTAATTCACTAATTGTTGTTTATTACTAAATGTTCATGTTTAATGTACAAAGTAATGTTCATCATTACGGTTTATTTAAAATTAAAATTAGTAAGCTTACGCATTGGCGTGTACATTAAAATAGTAAATGATAAAAATGTTATGTGTATGTTATTTAAGATACTGAGAAATTTTATGTAAAACTAGCTGAATACCCGTGCTTCGCTACGGAGTATATTCAAATTAAATACAACTGTCAATGTATGCAGTTAATGCCATATATATATATATATATATATATATATATATATATATATATATATATATATATATATATATATATATATATATATATATATATATATATATATATTTATATATATATTTATAAAAAAATCGTAACGGATATTTTTATAGACAAAATAATGTAGAAGAAAATACTGAAATTAAATCTTATAGAACATACTAAATAATATAGTGCAGTTAATATAGTACAGTTTGAGGAACATTTCTTTTACTGGATTTTAATATTTTTTAATAATGTCCAATCGTCTGTCGCATTAGAAAGAAAAAAAATAATTTTTTGTCAATTTACTTCGTTGTTATGCACGTGACGCAAAATTAATTTAAAGTATCACAAAAAGAAAAGAAACTACGTTATCAGCATTTAATAAATTAAATTCTAAAAATAATCTTTAAAAATTCACCAAAAATCAGAAAATGAAGGTAAAGATTCGAAAAAGATTTCATTTTAAAGGAATTTTCAGGATCTTCCTCGTGATGTAAATTTTATAACCCTCAAATTATTATTTTAAATGTAAACTTTAAAGAATCTTCCAAAAACAGCTTAAAAATTTTATTTTAAAAAATCTAAGAAGAATTTTTCAAAAATATTTCTTAGTGCACCCCTATAGTATAAGAAGAATCGCCATGCAAAATTTCAGCCAATCAGCTCCAGCGTTTTGGTCTGTGCGTTATCTGTCAGTCAGTCAGTCAGTTACGGAACTGTTTTATATAGCACAGGGGTGTCCAACCTTTTAGCTTCCTTGGGCCACATTGAAAGAAGACGAATTGTTTTGGGCCCCACAAAAATCTACCTAACATTATAAATAGTTGATGAGTAAAAAAAAAATATAATATATAGTTATCATATTTATGTCATTATAAATTTTATTAAAGATAACTATAGGAGTCATAAAATTTATGGGATATTTTGCACTGAATTCGAGAAACTAATGCATCAATATCTGGGTCAATTGAAGAGGTCGCAATTCTCAGGGAGTTCTCGCGATGTTCATCCGATATTTTTGCTCTAATCTGACTCTTAGTGTGCTTCACTATTATGCATACTAATTTTAATATCATTACAAATATGAATTATTAAATCTGTAAAAACTTCACTTTTCATCTTTGTAATGAAACTGGTATACAGATCTAACATACGGAATTTTGTATAAAATTAAAGATATTTCAAAAGATGTATCGATTTGTTGAATGAACAAAGTGGGATCTGTAATGGCCGCCTGCCATCAATGCCGAGGTGGGCTACGGATATATTTTTTTTTTTTAGCTTTGAGCTGTCTTTCTGGGCCGCACTAATACTTGCTTTGGGCCGCGGGTTGGACACCCCTGATATAGCATATATTATGGAAAATTGTAAATGTTGTAACGAGAATACTGTAAAATATGGAGAATATGTGAACTATGTAAATCTATAAGAAAAATTGTAATGTTTAGTTATGTATAAGCTAATGCAGTTGTTAAGAGTAAATAAAGAGAGAAAAGCTGAGTGCAACCGGGAGCGGGAAACAACAAATAGAAACTAACTAGTATGTTACTGGCGTTGACACGAAAACGTTAAAAGATAAATAACATTGAGAGAATAGAAATTACACTTATTTGCATGTATTTACGAGAATGGAGGCTCTGATTCTGGTCGCAGGCTTGGAGTTGATTTTTTATCGTTGCATTAGACTATAGGATTAAGGTTCGGTATTGGTTTGGAGCGCTACGGTCAACTTTTGCTACACGAGGGCTAATTAGACAGGGACCTACTGCTTAAAGCCGATTCCGAACGGCTACAAACGTCCATGCCAAGAGTGGGACTCGAACCCACACACTTTGGTACCGGATGACAGCGCTCTAGCCATTTGGCCATCATCCGGCCATATAGGATGAAGGTCTTGGACTCATTGGACGTTTTCGTCGAACGCGGGTCCGGGTGTTCGGATCTGCGGAACTGACGTCGAGAGGAAAGCTGTCGTAGCGACTGGGCATCATTAGTTAAGAGAATGCCGTATATGCTAAAGCAGTGACCGGCTTACTTTTTGAACTTACCCTTTTTCTTGGTCTTAGAGTAGCATGCAGCCTTATTACCGAGTTACTCTCTTTTTTTCTGAAAATGTAACGAACTTTTTCGATAAACGAAATATTCCTCTTTAAGCCAGCAGATGGCACCAATGGAATTCGAAATAAACTCGACGGCTTTCGTAAACTTAATGAGTAATCTATGAAATGTAATTAACCCCTTCAGCGGGCACGCTCGTTTACAAAGTGCAACATTTTCGTAATTTTTAATAGTTTGTTTTTATGAGTAAGGTTTGGATGCTCTAAGCAGTTTCTATTTATAGCTATACCCTTTCTAATGCAGGTCTGATTTTCCGACCCTGGTATTCCTTTCCATCCATTATTAGTCGCGATTTAAACGTGGTAAACCAGCGATTATACTGAACTGCAATACGACAAAATTATAAATTGATGTCGTAGATCAAATGTGCAGCTATTACACGATATTCCGCATATCACAAAGATGGACAATCTCATTGTTTTTTAAGTGTTTGGACATAATAGGAATCGATTCGCAAGTTGTCCTTAGATGCACTAAACCACACATTTTCGAAATAAGGCGATTGTACTGCATTCTTTGGCCTTTAATTATAAATATATCTCAATATTATCAACATTTTATATCTTGTCATAAAACGTAGAACTATTATTTTGAATTTGAAAAAAGAAAGTTTACTACAAAAAGAATAATCAAGGTTGAAAGAGACGTTGCACTTTACGAACGCGTGCCCGCTGAAGGGTTAAATATCTGTTATTCGGCAATGTTTTGTCAAATTTAAATAGAACTTATTTTATTCTATATCATCTAATATCAGGAAAGCCCTATTCTTGTAAATACGACACCACTGTGGGCATTTTCTTTTTTCTTTTATAACTTACACACAAATTCAGTTTAGAATAGCAGGGATATTTTTTTTACCTTTTTGAAAAAATTTCAGATTTGCCAAATGCGTGTACTCAAAACATCATTCAGCATAAAAATCTGAAATAGCTCATAAAGTCTTTGCTCTATTCAGAGCTTATAAAGAAAAATAAATAAATGCTTGAATTTGAGGCTTTAAATATTCTATTTCAGTTTGCTCTCAGTCGCATTTCTAACAACAACAATACTAGCCTCCGGAGAAACAATTAAAGCGTGAATTATCGTTATTGGGGCCCACCTGAGGGAAAACTACCCCTTTACCTATATTATATCCGCGTCTTGTTCCGTGCGAATGGTTTTATTACGAGTCGATTTCTGGGAACGGTCTCCCGCGAACGAAATTTAAAGAGAGGAAATATTTTAAAGCATTTTGGTGTTGTCATCAGATTTAAGCTTATTTCGCTGAACCGTGATGTTGCCTCTGGAAATATTTGCGTTCAGATCGATTATGTTCGAAGAGTAATTTTTATTTGCTTGTATTTTAGAGTAAATGGGGTGAAAACTGAAAATCTGGGGAGGTTTCAAAATCGATTATTTTTGGTTAAATTGGTTTAAGGCTCCACGCGTTTTTACGAAGATTCCTGTAGCCTTTTCTATTGGACAATGGGAGAATGAGGCTGGGGATTCTCAAACAAAGTCTGTGGGTTCAAACCCCGTGATTAACAAGGGTGTTTGTAGCTGTTTGGTTTCTCTTTCAAAACGTAGCTCCCCGTCTGTATTGCTCTCGGGTTTCAAAAGATAACCGTATCTTTCCAAATGCTCTCATTTTAAACGAGCGATTGCCGAATTCTGCAGCTGGTACCAAAGTCAGCGAGTTCAAACCCTACGATACACAAAGTTTTAACGTAGGATTACGTTCCACCATAACGGTCCTCCGGAAAGTAAAATTTCAGACGCTAAAACCGTCCGTCGTCGTGAGTTATTTGCGACTGGAATTTGGCAGCGCGCCAAACCCAGTCTGTATCGCTTGAGCAAGCAGTAAACAGTTAAACAGAAAAGTGCCAAAATGCGTCAAAATTTTGACATATATATATGTGTGCGTGTGTATCATGATTTGGATTCAAGGCAGAAATCAGCTCGTTTTAATTGAATAAGTTTATTAATTCCATTAACTTCGAGACAAACATTCTAGCTTAGCGAACAGCACGTGTCGCGATCACATGCCAAGTAGTACAGAGCAAATCTTGAAAACGCTCATCTACATAGTACAACGATTGCCACCCAGGGACAGGAAAAACGTGTCCAGCAGGTCATTCTGCGAGAAATCGATTCCCCTGCAAACTCTTGACTCTGATTCGTCGGGAGTTGTACTCAAACTGAGGGACGAGTCATTAAAAATAATAATTACTAGATCTGATTCTTATTTATATATATATATATATATATATATATATATATATATATATATATATATATATATATATATATATATATATATATACATATATATACATATTATATATATACATATATATATATATATATATATATATATATTTATATATATATATATATACATATATATACATATATATATATACATACATATATATATATATATATATATATATATATATATATATATATATATATATATATATATATATAATATATATATATATATATCTATAGATACATAGATACGTATATACATACAAAAGAGGTAAGCAACGAAGTAATTCTGCGTTAATAACCCGTAGTAGTTTCGTTAGAAGAGACTACCTGAAAATTTTTATAACCGTTTGGAATTTGCTTTAAACTGTAGGCCTCAATCGCTTGAGCCTTTGTGTAGCAACATATAACTGTAGCGCCCGAAAACGAAAAATAAAAATCCCACTGTCATTTTCTCGGCATCATGGTTTCGTAAACCTAACACAGCTCTCATCCGAGACGAGACGAGACCCTGACTCTCTCACCGATATGGTAATTAGAAATTATGACGTAAGTACATAAGAAGTCATTTATAGGAAGAAGTGTTGTTGTTGTTGTTGTTGATTATGCCACTTGACCGACAGCAAAATCAGATCAAGTCCCGAAGACTATGGGTGATGAAGGTTGAAGGTGCAGCTCCTGTTTTGATTGGCTGCATAAAGGTCAAAAGTGCCAGTTATAGAGTATCTATACTCACTTCTACCCAGACTTGGGTGTATATAATTTGAAGTGGCACTCTATTTGAATTTTAAACAAACACAGTTTATACATGAAACAATGTTTATTGAATTCGTTGCACATATATAATTGGCTTTTACAGCAGTAAGCATACGTACTACTTGTACGGAATATATAAATTCAGCTTTCAAGAACAATATATTTTCAATACTCACAACCCAGCATAGAGTCAAACCAGCAGTACTGCCACGTAAACTTTGGGCCTGCTAAGCACTAGCGCAGGATAACACCTTTTCAACCTTAACCACCTTTTTTTTATTAATGACGCTGCAAGGTATTTATACTAAGCGCGTATGCCGAAATTATTATATCCCAAGCAGCTTCTTTAATTCATTCACTCAAAAGTTCGATTCTTGTGAATCGAATCTTGTGTATACCTTACACTGGCCTCCCTCGAAAAAAAAATTAGGTAACTGAGGTCTGAACGGCTTCAGTTAACTAATTGAAAACGCGTGCTGGTCTGACTTTACATAATGGGTGGCAAAGTCAAAAAACCTTCCACACGCTGTGTGGAGGAAAAACGCCACTACCATTTTACAAAACTAACCCCGAAGGGTCCAGGTGACACCATCACACAGTGGATTTGCAGAGTTGCAGATACTGGGCTGGCCAACTGCGCCCTAAAAAATCTGTTTTAGTTAAAAGTGTCAACACAATTGCACAGCATGACATTTCTTGACTGTTTGTATCTGCTCTACCCCCAATTCATAATGTACATGTGTTATGTTTTGTGAAGTTAGTATGTTAGTTAGTTGTTATCTGTAGTTAGTATGTATTTTTTTTGTCACTACATGTCCCCTTCAAAAATTTATAAAACAACAGTATGCCGTTTTTTTTTCAGTGGCTCACCCCTTCCCCTCAAAATGTTTACACAGTATATACACTGGGGAACTTCAAACCAATTTGGTTCGGTTTTATTGAAGGGTGGGAGTTAGAATAAGAAAATTGATACAAGACTTGTTCCTCATGAATGCAGCAACTTCCTTGCACCAGTCTGTCCATTCCGTGGAACCTCTCTTGATGATCGCAGTCCTAGCAAAGGGGTTCGTTGACCGTGTGGGCATCCTTCGTGCAGCAGGGCGTCGGTCCTGAGGCGCTGGTCCGGATTGACGATGGACAGGAGGTCTCTTGGGAGGAGGCCAACCTTGCAGGGCGGCTGATATCTTGCGTTTCCTGTACTTATGCAAAGGAGCTTTAAAACTGCAATTCCTCCTTTTGATAACCTTGTGTACCTTATGTGTGCCACGTTCATCCTTTGATGGAGGTTTTGCAGTACACACTTTACTTTTCTTCGTAGTTTTGCTTGTATCGGTATTATATTTTAATGCAGATTCTATTTTGTCAAACTTATACGCCGCACCTATGTGTTCAGTTACTGGCTTTATCTCGATGCTTGTGTCATGTTTTTCAACAACCTGACTCTGTTTTTCGTATTTGTGCTTATACGACTTCTTGTTTACCGCCTTAATTACTTCAGTATTAGCAGTTTTAATGCTGGAACCTAAAGGCGCTTTTTCACGTTTTTTATCCCCCTTAACTTTAGTTTTATCCTCTTTTGACGAAAAAGTCTCTTTAAAACGTCCTTCTTCAGAATCGCTATCATTTAAATTCTTTAACACTGCTTCAGTTTTAGGAAGATTAAGCTTTTCGTACTGGTGCGTTTTAATGCAAACTACGTCTATAACTTCCGAAGCATCATCTAAACTACTTACAGTATAACTCTGTGTCAACTTTTCATCCTGATTCTCAGTCTGGTTATCATGTACTTTATTTAAAACCATATTATCAACCTGGCCTACAGCATCCTCATTCGGATGGAAACTTGAAATAATATCATCATTACCTAGCGAGTTCCTACTATCGTTTAAAGAATTTTTATTGTCGTCAACTAATAAGTATTCACTAACTTCCGTAACGCATACTTTGTCATCTACTAAATTTCCTTCATTAACAGATGTGTGAATATCATCTAAAATATCAGGTCTAGCATTAATAATATCAGGTATAGCATTAATAGAAGTGTCAGATGATTTATTTTCTAAACCACTAGCATTAGTATCGGCACTATTTTCAGAAATTTGTACTGGAATTACCGCATTATTCCAGCTAGACTCACTTTCATTATAAGCCACAAAAATACCCTGACTTTCACTATTCTCAAAATAATGATTACTGCTCGGACAAGTTAATACATTTGACCACACAGTTTCAACAGGTTGAACCATATTATGTGAAACAACTTGCCAGTGCAAGTAAGGTGCTTGCATATTATTTACTTTAAGTGCACTAATTTCATTATAACGCCGTGAGCTTCTATTATTTCGCCCACGATACTGCTTACGCTGCTGGTTTGAAACTCGCGAAAAATTTTGGCGCGGGTGTATAAAACTTCTCGTACCTGAATGAGGGTACGGGGTAGCGAAGAAATTGCTATTGTCATGTTTAGCTAAAGTTTGAAGGAGGGTACCCTTGCTTGTAATATTTTCATTGTCTAAAAAATCTTGAACACTTGGCTTCAAACGTTGGATAACTATTTTTAAGATTACTGCTTCCGTCATTCCTTCTAAATATTCCTCACACTTGGAAATCTTTTCCATAGCAAAATCTAACGCAGACTGACCTTCACGTTGCCTTAGCGAATAAATTTCCGCTTCAATTTCACTTTGATTAAAGGTCTTTGGAAAAACGCTAAGAAACTGTTGCTTGAATCACAAATAGTCAAAAATGAGATTACTGCTTTTAATACACGTGTACCACTGATATGCACTACCTCTTAAAGCAGCTAGAGCAATTTTAAGTTTATCCCCCTCTGGGGTGCATTGTTGCTGAAAGTAATGCTCAATTTTCTTTAGGCATTGGCTTGAGGGGCCGCCATTGAAGGTGGCTTCAAATGGCGCAATTTGCTGAACCATAATTATCCGAGGAAAATATCCAGCAGGGTTTTGTTCTACAACACTCATTTTCAAATAGTATATAAGTACTTGCAAGAATTTTATCAATATAAGTACACAGTACACAGTTTAACTTCAATTATGTTGTTCGTTATAAATGTAACGAGAACAACCAGGGTATATATAAACTTTCGGGCGCCAGTATAGAGTAAATACTAGGGGCACTCTATTTGAATTTTAAACAAACACAGTTTATACATGAAACAATGTTTATTGAATTCGTTGCACATATATAATTGGCTTTTACAGCAGTAAGCATACGTACTACTTGTACGGAATATATAAATACAGCTTTCAAGAACAATATATTTTCAATACTCACAACCCAGCATAGAGTCAAACCAGCAGTACTGCCACGTAAACTTTGGGCCTGCTAAGCACTAGCGCAAGATAACACCTTTTCAACTTTCACCACCTTTTTTTATTAATGACGCTGCATGGTATTTATACTAAGCGCGTATGCCGAAATTAGCATATCCCAAGCAGCTTCTTTAATTCATTCACTCAAAAGTTCGATTCTTGTGAATCGAATCTTGTGTATACCTTACACAGTCATAAAGTACCAGTCCCTTAATTTTCAACTGACGAGACCAGAACACTTGACCCCGCACCTCCAGAGGGAAGTTTGAGAACTTGGAGGACATTGCAGCCATGACAGATTTTACGTGCACCAGCCGCCATTGGTGTACACGGCAGAGGATTTGTCAGCGACGAGCATCGAACCAGTAACTTTCGGATCACTAGCCCGTTGATTTTGCCAACTGGGTCACTGCGCCCATGTGAAGTGATGAGTCAAAGGTATATCCCTTCTCGACTCTTTGTGTAGCAAAATATGACCGTAGTTCTTTCCACCAACCAATGTCTCACCCAGCAGCAGAATCCTTCAGTTGAAGAAATTGAAAACGCAAGGAAACACCGTCGTGTTCCGGTCATGTGAATTTGGCAGAAGCAAGATTTAGCTGAAGCTTAGCGACAGCTGTAGAAAATGGCTGACGGAATATACGTAGACCGTTTGATGAGACAATCTAGGGCAGTGCTACGCAACCGCCCTGCCTTGGCACACTAGTGTGACGCGAGGTGATCTTGACTGTGCCGCGGTGATTTTATCGATTATAATAATAAAAAAAAATTAACCACCGCTATTAGTTAGAAATTTTTCTAAGTAAAATATTCCTCTAACATTTTGTTAATATGCAATTTCTCTGGGTCGATATTATACACAAAACAAAAACATGTTATTACCATATGTATGCTCGAGTGTCATATTTCTGGATTTCAGTTAAGAAAGAATATCCACAAATTTCTGACAAGGCCATTTTGCTCCCTTTTTCTACGACATACTTATGCGAACAAAGTTTTTCGACACTGGTTCTAATTAAAAACGACAAAAGATCATGTTTAAAGGGTCTTGACCATGAACTTAGTAGATCTTTCTAATATAGAGCCAAATATAAAACGTACATATGTCCAGCAAAACAAGCTCAAATATCTCATTAATAAATTAGTTATGTTTAAATTAACTTTGATTTGTTAGTCTTAAGTAAAGACCAAAAAACAAATTTTAATATAAAAATTTAAAGAGAATTTTTTTTACTTGTAAACTATGACTTTATATTTTTGTTCTTGTGTTGGTGTACAATTCAAAAGGATTTATACAAAACTTAAAGAATTATAATTATCTTGATACATAGAGCTGTTTTATTGTGTGTGTTTTTATCTAATATAAACATATACGTATTTATTGAAATTTATGTATTTGCAAGCTTTGCCGCGGAAGTATCGAAAAAGCGTTGTTGTGCCGTGGAAGATAAAAGGTTGCGGAGTTCTGATCTAGGGCAATCTAGTCAATGTTTGATTATTTTACCTGCGTAGACTCATTATGTGATTTGGATTTCATTCAGCTTTTCTCATCAAGCTTTTAGTTTTACGGTCATGCAGAGGATCTAAAAATTCAGATTTGTTTTACTGAGTTACAATATAACTTCCTTTTTTTAAGTTTGGTACTAAAATTTCTAAAAGGAAATTAGGAACAAAACTATATATTTTAATTGAAACAGTTTTAATTTCGATCTAAATCCACCCCCCCCCCCCAGAGTTCCACCTGCATGCCATATATTACATTAAAAGCTAAAAAATATCGCAGATCAAGGTGATACAATTTTTTTATCGCATCAAACTTTGTAGTGTTATCAGCAGTGAGAGAAATTGTTGAACATAGTGTCGAATTACATAATAGCTGACAAAATTAATATATCCATTGAATTTAAGATGTTCATATACATGCATCCATGAATAATCGCACTTCTGAGTGGTCAGTGCTGATGACCATTCAAGTGAAAGTGAAACGACACGCAGAGTAGAATTGCTCCTAAAACTTTGGAAAAAGCTAATTCATAGCGACTTTCATATTGCCACATTGCAATTGTATTAATAACGCAGTATAAACTTGAGCCGTTTAATTTGAAATTTAGAAAACTTGGAAATATTGTAAAACCTTTGTTTCCAAGAGAAAAATGTTAATTTAAAGTGAATTCTCTCTAGATATATTGTACATTATTAAATTAATATAATGTTATTATATTATATAATAGCTGTTATTTATTTGAAATTGTTAAATAAAATAATTATTTGTAACCACTTCAACAGTTGCTATCTATTGTGCAATTAGCGTTAATTGTAATACAGCTGTTTTAGATAATATAATTATATATAGTGTTTATATTAATATGTTCGCTTTTGTATTTTACTGTACAGAAAATTTATGGCCGTCATTTATTTTTCATCTTAAATTGGTCATACTTTATCCTTTGATCAAATTACACTACGCTTGAAAAAATTTGAATATATTTGTTGACTTTTATGATCTAAAGAATAGAATATCTGAACAAAGAAATCCCTCGACAATGTACCATTATTGTTTCCTTCGCCGGTAAATAAATATTTGAATAAACATAACCAAGTATTTGGAAATTTCTGCTACATTTAATGAGAAGTCGGCATTACCTTTTGGTAGCAATTAAACCGGAAAATGTTTTCATGTGGGATCTCTGTCAAAATTTTATCTATTGATATTTTCATCCAGTTTATCTTTAGACTGCTTAGCCTCGGAAAATACTCTGCGGAATAGTTAGGTTTCATAAACTGTTATATTTTAATGCCTTCCGTAATGTGGAGCGATTTTATTTTTATTGCGGCTGGTAGCGGGAGACGTTTCACAGATGCGCCAAAACGTCATAATCGATATTTGAGATTAGATTAAAGTTTTTACGTGTCCTGAGGCATTAAAAAAGTAACGGTTTTATCTGGTCATTCATTCGTGTAATGTTAAAATTCTGTTTTTTTTTATCTCTGAATATAATAAGGGGCCCGAGGTAGCCTAGTGGTACCGCGTTGGGTATCAGACTGGGAGTGCTCGGTTTGAATTCCGACGATGGCATTAATTATCTCCGTGTCTAGGCCAGATATGGGCACGTTAAATCTGTAGAATGGGGAGTCCTTCTATGAGGTCAGAGAGGGTGGGAGAAGGTACAAGCATACCATATGTCTCCCGTGTGTGTGGAGGTGTGTACTCGGTCTAAATTGTGGTGGCACCCTATTTATCGGCAGTAATTCAATATCGGAAGAGCTTTGTTCCTACGTCGGGCACTGTCTGGTGCATTTGACATTGGAATATCTGTAATAAAGCTTCAAACCGGTGTTAACTAATGCGAATAAATGAAGTAAGTTCCCAGTGGTCGACCCTATACTGTAGTGTTGGGGAAAGGAATGAGTCACTATTAAAATCAATCAAATCCATGTTTTTAAGGGTCGGATCAGGGCCTAACGGCTTCTGGTACTAGAGTCTGCTGACTCCTGGTATAGGTGATATAAATTTTATAACCCTCAAAGTATTATTTTAAATGCAAACGTAAAAGAAGTTAAAAAAACAGCTTAAAAATTTAATTTAAAAAAATCTAAGAAGAATTTTTGAAAAATCTTTCTTAGTGCACCCCTACACTATAAGAAGAATCGCCGTGCAAAATTTCAGCCCTTTGGGTCCAGCGGTTTGGTCTGTGCGTTGTATGTCAGTCAGTGAGTCAGTTACGGAACTGTTTTATATATATAGATAAAGGACGCAGTGGGTCTTCTTATTCCTCGCGACATCTTAACTTACTGTATAATCTTTTGTACTGTATTAAAATACTGGTGATGAGTGATAAGATCTTCTTACCCAATAATGAATATATAACACAATAAAATCCACCCGGTTTCTTGAAAATCCAAGTGGCTTTATTCTGCTTCCTTGGCTTGACACATATAACTTAAAGCATAACCATTATGCTGCAACAAATTGTAGCACTAAAAATATTTACAAATACACATTCAACACTGCTCCACACTCTCACCAGCTGTCACGGCCCCATTACACAGAAAGCGCATCCTTTTAAGATTGTTGGTTCAGATGCCAGATGCATTTTGAGTCACCTTCTTACGCAAGATTCAAAAATATCCTCTGCGCGCGCGTGTGACGTCATAGAGA
This sequence comes from Dolomedes plantarius, assembly GCA_907164885.2. Taxonomy (NCBI): domain Eukaryota; kingdom Metazoa; phylum Arthropoda; class Arachnida; order Araneae; family Dolomedidae; genus Dolomedes; species Dolomedes plantarius. Next base: position 22,604,582 of record OU015493.1, on the reverse strand, counting down.
GCGTGAAGCAGCATTCGCACTTATTCATTAATCAGAAGAGAACCATATGACGCAACACCCGTCATCTAGTTCCAACAGTTCCTTTATTTAATAGTCGCACAGAGGAACTTACAATATTAATAATCAATCTGGAAATTGTAAGGCTGTATAGGCCTTCAAACGTTTGATACTTCAATACGTTTCATTCAAATACGTTTCAATCAAACTTCAATACGTTTGATGTCCATAAGGGACATCAAACGTATGGTGCTCAGTTGATGTCATTCGTATCAATTCAGTCGTCAGAATTACATTGCTTGGAGGACTCGAGGTCGCTCTCTGGTAGCGTGCCGGCTTTCGGTGATGAGGGTGCTCGGATCGAATCCCGACACCCGCCATTAAATGCCTTCGTGTCATGCCGGATATGGGTACTTTAAATCCGTAGACCGGAAAGTTCCTCTATGAGGTCCGTTCTTCAAAGATGTTACCCCTGGATTGCTCCGTCAAAATTGACGTGACAACTAGCTAACACAGACTCCGACCCTTGTAGTGCTATATGAACCTTGACTGGAACTTCTGGCCAAGGGGCATAAGAAATCACATCAACAACAACAACACTGATTGAAACACTCCAGTTGAAACGCATGCCGATCGCTGCGCCACGCAATTCATCTCCCAACAACCAACCACATTGCTTTCGAGAACGTATGACTGACATATTTTCCCTCGGTTTTCTTTTCCGGGTATTGGATCGTTTTCTTTTACTCAACCTTAGAGAATGAATGATTTGCATGACATCCGTTGTTAATCTTAATTACTAGAAGGTAACCCGTCATTTTGACATCATAATTCTAATAATGACGTCATAATGGAAAAAGTATATGAAAGTTAAAAAATATCCCGAATCATCTAACAATATTGCATTTAATCCACACCTTGTAAAAGCAAACCCTTTCATTATTTTTTATTTATTTAGTTTTTCATGCGATTGGAGTAGTAGACTGCCATCCAGTTTTTTACAGCTCACTACGCGATATGAATACTTGAGCTATTTGATTCATTCACATTCAAGTTTGTTTACTTTCAGAATTCATCGCAAAAGTAAACAGATTTTTAAAAACTGTTAAATATACAGCTAAAAACATCCAATTTTTTTTGTTCTGAATGTTTTATAGAAAAACAAGCTGAACAAACGTGATTTGATGGAGAAGATATTAGCTTTTAGGTAAGAAAAAATTCTGATCCACATCTGAAATTGAAATTAAGCCTAACCGGCCGTTTGTTTACTGAGGGCTTCAATTGAAAGATGAGTACAGCCCGGAAGTGCTATACAGAGACAACGGCTATTATATATATAATTAAAGAAATTCAAACGAATAGTAATTTTTTTTTATCAGTTTCAAGCTGATAAACAGAATTTTTTAGTTATTTCAGACACTTCGCTTCAGCCATTTTTGCATTTGATTAACCCTTATACATTGTGGAATTTATATCATATCCATTTCAATCTTAAATTTTGTTACATAAATTAAAACAAACCTGATGGAAATAAACATCTCTTTGGAATTTCAAATTTAAAAAAGAGTATCTTTAACTAAATTTCAGAAATTTCGCTTCATTTTTCATTTGGACAACCCACACCCACTTCGGGATTCATATGGCATCCTTTACAGTCTTGAAATTTGTTACATAAATTACAACAAACTTATTGAAAATAAACAAGTTTTTGGAATTTCAAGTTTAAAAAGAGTATTTTTAAGTTTATTTCAGACATTTCGCTTTATTCATTTTTCATTTGCCCGCCCATATAAGGGGTTTGTATGACATACATTTCAATTTTAAAAATTATTACATGAATTCAAACAAATTTAATGAAAATAAATATCTTTTCGGTGTTCCTAGTTAAAAAAAGAGTATTTTTATCTACATCTCTGACATTTCGCTTTAATCTATTTTTCATTTGATCAACCCTTACCCATTGACTGATTTATATGACATCCATTTCTGTTTTAAAAATAATTTTTTTTAAAAAAATTCAGAGAAGCACAATGAAAATAAATGTCTCATTGAAGTTTCAACTTGACAAAGGGGATTTTTTTTTCAACTGCATGTCGGATTTCACCATTTCGATAAGCCGTTCACGCTGCCAAAACTTCTGGGCATTTTCTTTTCACTCCAGTTTGTGAAAATTTAAAAACGACATTTTTATTAATGAAAAGATACGCATCCATTGTGTGGAAGGGAAGGTCATACTAACTATTAATGAAGGAAATTTCGCAGAAAGTGCAGTTGGACCTGTGCCAACCACAATAAGAAATTCAAGTTCGGGGCATTACTGGTGTCTGGGTCGGGAGAAAAACATCATTACCGCAGAAAGATAGAAATAAATTCCTTGTTTCTGTTTACGAAATTTATGGGAGAAACGTTGTAATCTATATCTAAAGTCATCAATATCCATCTGATGGGAAACCGTTGGTCTGCTTACTTCATTGAATAAGAAATGTCCCTCAAATTTAAAAGGTTGGGGGGAGAACCGACACTTTGATGGACGTCCATGTGGCTAAGATTTGATGAAAATTGATATTTTTCAAGCAACGAATGGATTTCTCTGGACAACCTTAATGATATTTATTTTCAGGAGTTTATTTGATCACTTTAGTGTCACAAAGGACGATCTTTAATCATGAAACGAGTTGACAGCTCTTCAGCACGAGGACTGATTCGAATTCTAGCACAGCCGGGAATTTTCAACAAAAAGAAGTATAGAAGTTTGAACTTTGAATATATATATATATATACAGGGTGTCCATAATCAAGGGGGAAACGATTTGGCAGAATAAAAAAAAGTTCCAAATGTATCAATAGATGGTGCTGTAAGCGGGTTTTAACCCCTCTTTTTATTATGCCAAATCGTTTCCCCCTTCTTCCAGTATATTCAGTTCAAATTTCAAGTAATTCTGACCAGTGGTTCTGACTTTTGAAAGTGGGACTTTAATTATAGACACCCTGTATATATGTATATATATATATATATATATATATATATATATATATATATAGATAGATAGATATATATATATATATATATATATATATATATATATATATAGATATAGATATATATATATATATATATATATATATATATATATATATATATATATATATATATATATATATATATATACCGGGTGGCCATAATTAAACTGACAGTGCTCACAGTGTTCTGTAGCGCGATCTACTTGCGAGAATGACGCCACATTTTGTAGGAAGATTAAACAAGACGGGGGACGAAGGATTCCGCGAAAAAATAAATTAGTTCCAAAAGTCACCGCTAGGGAAATATTTGGCGCTGTGTAATAGAAAATAGAGATGGAGGGGCTCCATCTTGCATGAAAATGATTTCCCCCAGGCATTGTCTTTGCTGAAGTGCCGGAATGACAAAGCTGTTCAACATGTGGCGATATTTCTCTCCGGTAACAGAACAGGTTTCCGGTCCTGTCGGGGTAATGTTCTCATAGAAGAATGGACCTACGATAAATTCCGCTGTGAACCCACACCAAACAGTTACCTTTGGTGAATGTAAGGGAATTTCTGTGACTGCATGTGGTGATTTGTCATCCCAAATTCGGCAGTTCTGGGTATTCACAGTTCCATGCAGGTAAAAGTGGGCCTCGTCTCCCCATAAGATTTTCCACGGCCAAGCATCATCCACCTCCATTCTGGCAAGAAAGGTGAGAGCAAAAGTCAATCGCTTATCATGGTCAGGGTACAGTAACTCCTGTACACGGCTGATCTTGTACGGATGGAAGTTGATAATCTTTCGTAAGATTTTCCATACCGTACTGTAAGGCATATCCATATTCCGAGCTAATCCACGAGCGCTAGAGGTGGCAGCAATATTGTCTGGTCCTCTGTCGACAATCGCCGTGGCAACTGCTTCGATTGTATCCTGTGGTACAGGTTTTCGTCCTCTGCCTGACTGAACCTTCAGAGAACCTGTTTTCTCAAACGTCGCAACCATTGCTTTTAGTCCATTAACTGACACAGGACCGTTACCTTTACGCATTTTTTTGTGCGTTCTAAAAGCACGAAGAGCGGCTGACGCGTTGCACTGGTTGAGGTAAAAGTATTTGACCAGTAACGCACGCTCGACTAAAGAAGGAGACATTGCACATAAACTTTCAATCCGATTGATTCGAAACGTAACATATTGCCTTTTAAAACCCAAGCAGCTGGCACTGTGCCAATGGATGTAACGTGAAATTTGAATAAAGAACTTCTTCTTCTGCTCAGCGTACGTGATATTGCAGATCACGAGACTTTATCGGTGTTATGTAGATTTCACGCTTTTTTAAAAGTGTTGCCATATTGCACTTGAACTAAATAAGCAAATGTGCATAATAAAAGGTAATTTTATTCCGTATTAATTTGCATTTGTTAACACACTATTTTCTATTACACAGCGCCAAATATTCCCCTAGCGGTGACTTTTGGAACTAATTTATTTTTTCGCGGAATCCTTCGTCCCCCGTCTTGTTTAATCTTCCTACAAAATGTGGCGTCATTCTCGCAAATAGATCGAGCTACAGAACACTGTGAGCACTGTCAGTTTAATTATGGCCACCCGGTATATGTGTGTGTGTGTGTGTGCGTGTGTGTGTGTGTGCGTCGGAATTGATTTTATGCCCTTTACTAAATCCTCAATTCATCAGTTAATCCAATTCGTTGCAGTCGGTTACCGAATAAAAACCTCCTTTCATTTTAGCAATGCAGTCAACGTGGCTTGAGGAGGAAATAAAACAAGTTCATGCCTTTAACTATCGTTCATTCATTATTCAAACGTCTCCGCTACATTAGTAGTATTAATGTTTCACGACTTAATTTCTAACGTTTCAATTTCTATTAATTTAAATTCCCTATATCGTTAAATCTCTTGGCCCTCACCGCGAGGCAGAATGCTCACTCTTTTGAATCGTACAAGTCTCTGCCTCTATTCATTGTTCGCAAGCGCGCCTACAATAAAATCTGCTTAGCTTTGCATCGAATGCTCCACAACCTTCCATTTGACGAGGCATTAGAAAAACCTCACGTCGTTTCTGTTTAACACCTACTCAGTTCTATTAATAACTTTTTATTCCACGCGAATCCCCCAAGGCGAAAATCTGTGATATTATATTTTATAGACACGTACTGTTACCTGTTGATCCCGAAACATACTAATTTTCATTCTTTGCTCAAATTCCTATTTTTACTGCACAATCCCTATTTTTAGCGTTTTCATCCTCTTCTCTTCAGTAAAACCCCCCTTTTTTAGTCCCCATAAATTATCTTATCCTTAAAAATCCTTGACACATATATATATATATATATATATATATATATATATATATATATATATATACATTTATTTATTTATTTATTTATTTATTTATTTATTTATATAAATTGAGGGACCCACCTCTCGTTGGCGGATAACTTCCCTCTCTGTACATTAATTTTTTTCGCATACGAAAGAAATAATGAAAAACAACCATGAAAAATAAACGTTATATGAAACCGTAACAAAAACAATCTGTCAAATAAACATTACAGATTTGAGCTGATTATTTTCGATTTATAGTTTAGATATTATACGCGCGCACACACACTCACAAAGATGCATATATACACACACACACACACACACACATATATATATATATATATATATATATATATATATATATACCATTCCTGTGTGTGTATGTATGTATGTATGTATGTATATATATATATATAATCCTATAGCTTCAAGAATTACTAACCGAATTTGTTATCAGATCAGCGATTAAAACTTAATGTAAAGCAATCTCCCAGATGCAGCTAATTAATCGTACGTGTCTTCTGTGGCTGACAGACGATTATAACTATGACTTTTACACGTAGATTAGAGGGGTCTAGAATCAAAGAGATCCGTTTATATTTTCGGTACTTCTCTAAGGGAGTTAGTTTATGAATATGCTTTGCGTTTTCTGAGATCACCGCTGTGTCTTCCCGAATTCCAAAAATATGAAAGACAGAGAGAGACAGCCTGCGAAAAATGTCTGTTCATGGGAAAGAGACTGCGTCAAACTGGAAAACGTTAAACAAATTTGAAACCCGGAGACGCATTTAAAGGAACTTGAAAAATTAATTTATTTATCGTGTTACGATTTAGAGAAAGGCTTTAAAAGGGGAATTAAATATTAAAACATTTATACATTTTATTAATGTATACTACGTCTGCTTCTGTGTGTTACATGGTATTAACGGGAATAATTTCTAATAGTCCAGTCAAACGGTGGTTTGGCCAGGAAAAAAATATAGAATTTTTTTCTCACTCGTTCTAGATGTATTTTGGGGTTTCAACTTTTCCCCATCCCACGGATATAGCTTCCCAACGAAAATCGCAAAAAACCTCAAAATTTCCGACCTTTTTTCAGTTTTTTGTCAAAAAGTCATAAAACTATGCACATTTCGAGGTAGATTCCAATATACAAAATAAAGAACATTAAATTTCCTACAAACAGCACCCCTCAATTTTATTTTTTGGTTGAACGGTTTGGCCGCTAGAGAGCGCTGAATAAAGACCAAAATTTCCTACTTTGTGGAAAGTCCAGTTTTCTCGTTAATTTTTCGCTTGCAACTCAAAAACTATGCTTGTAATTACAAAAATCTTGGCTTCTGCTAAAACTACATTTTGGCCTGTTTTCAGCGCTCTCTAGCGGCCAAACCATTCAACCAAAAAATAAAATTGAGGGGTGCTGCTTGTAGGAAATTTAATGTATTTTATTTTGTACATGGAAGTCTACCGCCAAAAAGTGTATAGTTTTATGACTTTTTGGCAAAAAACTGAAAAAAGGTCGAAAATTTTGAGGTTTTTTGCGATTTTCGTTGTGAAGCCATATCCGTGGGATGGGGCAAAGTTGAAATTCGGAATCAGCACCCCAAAAAACATCTAGAACGAGTTAAAAAAAAAACTTCTATATTTTTTTCCTGAAACAGGCACCTCCGGTGACGATTTGACTGGACTATATATCATAGTCGATATAGATATTAGTCAAATATTCCAATTTTAGTTTTATCAAATTTTTTGTATCCATGAATTTTGCGTTTCTGTGTAATTACCATGTTTTTATTAACTTGCTTTCTTGTTTCTTTGTGTGTGTGTGTGTTTGTCCAGTACAAATCTTGCAATCGATTTTTAACTAACTTCCCGACTAGCTAGACATTTGAAACTTTTAGAATAGCTCAGAACACGATGACAATGCATTTTTTAATACTTTTAGCCATCTTTAAGCAGAATTAAATTCATTATCAGTTAATTTCGTTTTGTAGACTTGTGCAGCCATCTATCAGCCGGGACGGGAACGAAAAGTTAAACGCAAGTTAACTTCCAATTAACTTCATTTTCTTTCAAGTTGGTGGGATAATTCATCAAAAAAAATTTTTTAAGTATTTATTAATACATAGAATTGTCAAGTTTATATGATTCAACAGAAAATTTAAAAGCATGGTACATAAAAAGTTCTTTTTATCTTGTAATTATTTTATATTGTGTTCTTACACAATATAAAATTATTGTGTTCTTGGGCGCGGTGGCCCAGTTGGTAAAGACGTCGAGACAGTGATCTGAGGGTTGGGGGTTCGAGGCCGGTCGCTGTCAAAATCCACCGCCATGTTCCCTAATGGTGGCCGGGGCACGTAAAATAGTGTGTGGCTGCAATGTCCTCCAAGTTCACAAATTACCTCTGGGGTTGCTGGGACAGGTGGTCTGCTCCCAAACACTTGACTCGGTTCGAAATTCGCAGACCATCAAACGGGTGCAGTGTGGATCCACCCCCTGTGGTGCATCCGGGGCAACGCATAAAATTTTTAAAATATCGTGTTCTTTTATATAAAAAAATGTTTTCAATCGTTAATTTTAAACTGTAAGTTTGTTTTTTTTTAATTTAAACTTTGTAGTGATTTAGATTTAAATTATTTGCATTTTATTATATAAATAAGCAAAAATATACGTATCCATACTTCACTAGTTCCTTTCCTGTTCATAAAATCTCTAGAATGTTTTAATAGAAAACGTATCTGCAGTTATGAGTTTCAATTATGCTTTTGAAAAAATATTTCATTTTAAGGTGATAGGGATAAAAATCCAATTATTTTATCTAACACATAAATAAGTGTCCGCTCGCTTTGCGCCATCTTTTCGCTCTTCCTTATTTAAAAACCATGAGTTTCTACAAAAATCATAAAAGTTTAATTTAGTCCTTGAATTGAGATTTCTTGAAGATTTAATTATTTTATTTCCGAATATAAATTCATAATCCCCTATTGATCTATAAATTTTCTTAAACATTCATTTTTGTAAAACTTGTAAATAAGTTTTCCATTTTTTCATCTTTTATTTTAGATACAATTACGGGAAAGGATTTCATTCTTTACTTTTATACGCAAACTAGCTGAAAACCCGTACTTCGCTACGGAGTACATTCAAATTAAATACAACAGTCAATGTATGCAATTAATGCCAAAAATATGTTTCAATATATTTATAATGAATACAACGCTCAATGTATGCAATTGATGTAAAAAAAAACGAAAAAATATATTTATAAAAAATTCGAAAGGGATTATTTTTATAGACAAAATTATGTACAACAAAATATTCAAATTAAATCTAACAGAACATACTAATGAATATAGTACAATTAATATAGTACAGTTTGAGGAACATATCTTTTACTGTATTTTAATATTTTTTTGGATAATTTCCTATCGTCTACCGCATTAGCAAGAAAAAAAAAATTTTTGTCTATTTCGTTGCTATGAACGCGACGATAAATTAATTTAAAGTACCAGAAAAAAGAAATCACGTTATCAGCATTTAATAAGTTAAATTCTAAAAATGAATCTTTAAAAATTCATCAAAAATCAGAAAATGGAGGTAAAGATTCGAAAAAGATTTCATTTTAAAGGAATTTTTATGATCATTCTCGTGATATAAATTTTTTAACCCTCAAATTATTATTTTAAATGCAAACTTAAAAAAAAGTTACAAAAACAGCTTAAAAATTTAATTTTAAAAAATCTAAGAAGAATTTTTCAAAAATCTTTCTTAGTGCACCCCTACACTATAAAAAGAATCGCCATGCAAAATTTCAGCCCTTTAGGTCCAGCGGTTTCGTCTGTGCGTTGTATGTCATTGAGTCAGTCAGTTACGGAACTGTTTTATATATATAGATAAGCAGATATTTACATTTCCATACTTTTATTTTATCCTTTCCGTATCTGAAATATTCATTTTTTTAAACGATTTAATAGTAAGTTTGAATTAAACTTTGAAAAACATTAATTTTTTTAAATAGCTATGGTTGTTGATTTAATCTTGGTCATAAATGAGCATATGCCTACTTATTAAAATTATCTCTAAATATACACTTAAAAACTGCGCAAATTCAAACAGGAACTAAATTTTAAGATTCGTTTGGCTATTAAATACCAAAACGCATTTCTCTGTTTCGTTTAAATAACTAAAGAAAAATGCCTTAAAATTCCTATTCTGGTAATAAAGATAATTTCCTCCATAAAAAATTATTCTTTTAATCTAATTACGCTACATAATTATAACAAATATTTCTCCGATCTATTCTCTTAATGTGATTCAGCGTTAAAAAGTAATATCAGATATTCGAGTTTTAACAGTGGTAAAAATAAGTTTTGTCTCCCTACATTGTCTAAATTTGAGGAGGCAGTTGAATAGCTTTAAAAAAAGAGCTATTGGAGGAAAATAATTACTTTAATGTGCATAGCAGTTAAGTGAAAACTTCATTTGGAGATGACTTTATGCAGAAATATGCAATAATTGTAATTTTTTTCACTTTTGCAAATGACTGTGAATCGATATTTTTTCATTTCTTCTTGACGATTCAATTTCACGTGATAATATTCCATTTTTTAAGTTTCGTAGTGCTCTAGAATATGTATTATTGTTTGCGTTCCTAAAGCTAATAAAGATTAATTAACTTTCAGAATAGTTTTGATGTGCGTTGAAATAGGTTATTATTGCATGCCGATAATTTTTAATTTTCTTTTTTAGGGGGGTCAGGAGGAGAGGGGTGAGTTTAATAAGGGAGAAATTTAATCGCCAAGACGTGGGTTTAGTTTGATTGAGGGATTGTATGTTAAATCGTGTTTATTTTCTAGTTACTATGTGGAACTGGCATAAGGGAATTGTAGCTGTAAATTATGCATGGGACGTTCTGTTGCACCAGTGTCTCTTTTCGTAATGTAATGTTTTCAGCTCTGCCCGTTAAAACAGTTTCGAAATCTTGTAAATTAAAGGTGTACTGTAGCTCGCTAGTCGGTTTAGTTTAAGCTCCCATTTCAACATCATTCGTCGACTAGGTTCTTTGACTGGCGTTGTGGCTCATAATCATGAAGATGGCGCTCAAAAATCCTTCTCAAATCACTGGATATTGCTTTTTATTTGTGGGAAACTAATTCTTGGCATTCTTTTGTATTAAATATACCAGAAATTCTTGTGAAGTATTTAAATACCATGACACGACGAAAAACACAGGACACTGTGTTAAGGTGAAAGGTAAGCGACAAGCGAAACAGACAGTATATTTTGAGTTAATCCAGCTTTCAGTGACTTAGGTTATATCCTCACTTTGAGTTTAGCGTATGTTTTTATAGGTAAAATTATTGAGTTATACCGAATATGGAATAATCTTTTTTTAAATCTAGTGGCAATCCACTAATTTAATGCCACTAAATTTGTGGTAATGCCACTAAGTAATGCCACTAAGTTAGGCGGTTTTAGTGGAATGCCACTAAAATAAGTGGCATTCCACAAAAACCGCCATTCCATACAGATGACTTTATTCAAAGGCGAAACCTTGATATGTGTGCTGTATAAGATTTTTCTTCTATTCTAGTAATTCCGCCATTGAAAGTTTTTCTTTCATAAACTGATTAAATTATTCCTGCCTTTTTCTTTTCCATTAAATTCCAGATAATTTATCTCAAACTGGTACTTTTCCGTTAAACGGGCGCAAGTTATATATCGCCAAATATGGCTCTTAAGTCACATTTTGCTTAATTAATTGTAACTCCCGTGGTACGTGTATGTGAAAGAACGAAATATATAAGAAAGCATTCATTTTGTTCTTTAAGTAAATAATTAGTTAGGATGCCAAAAATCTTTAATGTCCTTCAAGATGTCTACAAAAGGACGTTCTTTTCGTCGTCGCCTAAGAAATTCAGCCAGTACGGTTGCAAATGGTGGCATACCGTTCCTCAGTGTTTTTTCATGTCGCCATACGGTGCTTCATCGCAACTACTAAATATTTTGTGCGATTGTGAAGAAAGCTAATAAAGTTTGTGGTTAATTTGTTTCTAATTTTTATTCATGTGAATTTCGGGGTTATATAGCTGGGTCTCTGAACTTAATCGTGTTCTCTCACATGATTCATACCCGTTGATCTATCATTTTCTTCCAACGTTTAGTGTGTGGCAATGCTTCTTGAAAATTTAGTCCATCTATTACCTATTAAACTGATTTCCTAGGGTTGTGAATGTTGGCGACTTTTCATACTCGCCAATAGCGATATTTAATAGGACGAACGCCAAATGCGCCCGGCTAACGGAAAAGTACCCTTAAACTTCATAACTATCTATCGTGAAATAAACGCATTACTTAAAAGAAACAACAACCGATTTTGTAAGCTACTCATTTGACTTTATTCTGCAGCCTTTTTACTTATAAACGTCGATTACTCATCCTTCAGACCAATCTTACCTACTGAACAACAAATAGATTTTGGAACTGTTCGTTTCTACGCCTCACTGAACTATCCGTCGCACAGTGGAGTATTGACGTTTTTTACAGCCAGGTTTTTGCGTATTTGACGCAAAAACCTGGCCAAAAGTGTAAAAATTAAAAATTGCGCATTAATTGTAAAAAGTGAATTTTATCATTTCTAACAAACTGCTGAGTGAATCACATCATTTCCAGCAGCATAAGTAACACTCAGCACTTTCTAGCCTCAGCTGAAGAACAGATTTCTTTGCGAATGGACGTGTCATTTGATTGCGTTTCAGCTTTGTTGTTAGTTTAAATCTATAATTTTTTGTGTCGTTAAGAATTAATGTTTCGAAATTAAATCAGGTTTACGTGTTAAAAAAGGTAAGAGCTTTGTTTTAAAATATATAATAATTTACTTAGTTTTATTATTAACATATTTAAAAAAATTGAAAACTTGAAAAATGTTATTTTTAAATCAATGCGTCGTCTACTTTTCAGGGTCCTCTTTCCATACAATTACATAGAGGCTAGACTCTACATAACTAGAAAACAATCAACTAGATGACAGGATAGGTTTGACATAAAAGATAGTATACAAAAAACTAAGGGGTAAATGCAAATGAACAATAGCGCCCTTTACACGTACGTTCTTTCCCGCGTGATACCATGATCCCGCGCGATACCATGATCCCGCGCGATTGAGTGCACGTGTGAAGGTGTCGGAGAGGAAGCTGCTTTGGAGCGTACTGCAAGTTTTCCCGCACGCAATCCCGTACGCTCTTTTGCGAGTGCTTGGAGCGTGCGCGCAATCCCGTACGCTCCAAGCACTCGCGAAAGAATGTACGTGTAAAGGGCGTTAATATTCGCTCAACACAGCAGCTGTTGAAAGAACTAGGTCAATCTTAATTAAAATCTCTATCCAAACACGAGGGCTTTCAGTAAGGGATAAATTTCAATGTGACTTCTGTCAAAATTATTGCATGACATTTCCATGATCTCTTATGGTTATAATTTTTTGGTCTAACATTATATTAGTTAAATCATACATGACGGTAAACCACGGTTACCTTATGACATTGCTAGTCGATATCCTTCTAACAAAAGTAATTGCCTGACATAGGTCATTTAGTACCAATATATTTGATCTTGGAAACGCCATAAAATGGTAACATATATTTCAAACTTGTTCCAGAAATCTAATTACTCCGGTTGTTGGGAAACAGTGTTGTCAGGATATTAAATTACTGCAACTTGTGTGTTTAAAATGGCAATAACGTCGGATATTAAATTCTCAATTTGAGCCTTCCTTTCCACCACCTCCCTCCCCCTCTTCCCCATGGTCTGAATTTCGTCCGAGCACAAACTGAGATTACAATTAAATCAGCACGTCATATGTTGCTTAATTTCGGCCACGTATGAATTTATGTGCCGAGAAACTGCTGAACTACAGCAGCACATTAAAATTTGTTGGGGGTTAGAATTTGCCCTCCGCATAAAACAATAATTTTCTAATTGGCTTTTCAAAATGACGTCAAAGCAGTTGTTCTCTTTTGTTAGTTTTTTAGTCTAAAGCTTCGAACTAAATTGTTAAATCATCGAGTTACTAGGCACAAATCTAATGCTGTTCTCCTTATTTTTTTTTCAATGCGGAGGCACTTGTCGCGAAGACATTCGCCTATAATTCACCGCAGTTTTTGGTGGGCATTTTATTATGGGGGCGCCATAGAGGCGGACCAGCATTGCCCCCTATGGAGGGACGACACAAACGGAGGCATTTTTGTGGCGCTTCGCCAGGATTCGATTCGAGCACCCTCAGCACCGAAAACCAGCGGGCTGTACCACAAGCGTATGACATTGTTATATGATTAAAAGGAATTGTTATAAGGAAAAAAGCGTAGGCCGACACGTCCTACGCTTTTTTCCTTATAAAATCATATAACAGTGTCAAAAAAATCCAGAAAATTATGAAAAAGATATGAATATTATCTTAAAATATCACTACCGATAGTTCAATTAGAATGCAAGTAATATTTTCGCTGAACGGCAGACTTTAACCGCTTGTATTTTCGCCGCTTATTGACGTCAGAGGCCCATTCTTTATTCTTTTCCGGTAATCTGAACTCAGCTGTGACAGAGGAAGAACATATGTGAATGCAGGACGCTGCGTTCGTTTTCGCAATCTAGCCCTTCAAATATTCGGCTCACTATTTTGAGTTTTTTATTTGACTTTTTAACTCGTACACCGTATTAATTTCTTTCATATATGTACATATAATTTCAAAATTTAAATTTGGCGTAAATATATAGTACACTCTGTTCTCATGTTCATAGACCGAGCAACTACCCTTTGACATCAGATTCCCTATAATAGCCCAAATTTCTTCTGTAACTCCCTCCTGTAATGAGACGTATGGCTCAAACTAACAGCGAAGCACCTGAAACCTGCAGTGAATATTTGCAGCTGCGGTATCAAATAAGGACCGGTCCGCCAAAGAGGACGATAATATTTTACTGCGGTAACCTCCTAAATTATGGCAACCGAACTACCACGTTTCGAGGTGCGGGGGAGGGTACTTGTTTGTTGCGCAATCCCAATCAGATATGACAACGACTCAAATTAGATGCTCAAAATGCCAACAAAGGGTGTCGTTTTTATAAGGACAACTATAGAAGAATGGATATTCAAAGCTAAAAGACAGTTGTTTCCTCGAATATTGGCGTTCCATTGAATAATATGAAATTTCAGTCGTCTTGGAGGAGGGGTAGAAAAATTAAAATCCACCAATGATCGAAAGGGAACGCCCTCCGGAGCGCGGGAATACTTCCCACGCCAAAATTGGCGTTCGGGAGCGAAATCTTGCAAAAATCTCGCCCAAACGGTCCCGATTTAGTACTTCAGCCCAATTTTATCTGCAATTAAAACTAAATGTACTTGCTATTTAGTAAAAATGTTGGCTCAGATAAAATTGTTTACCAAACTAGTAAATTTTATTTAGATTTTATTGCAATAAAATAGTTTAACAAACTAGTAAGTTCAGACTTTATCTAAGAAAAACTATATATTCCTTCTTCTTGGATTTTACAGATTTTAGACGATTCCCTTCACACGCACACACCATTAAAAAAATATGACTTAAGGTGTTAAAATAGTAGTATAACATACATATTTCTTACTTACTTTTTAAGATTTTCAATTTTTCTTCTGGAAAATGTCTGACAAGTGTCTCTTTTTACGAACCACGTTTACAGCTCAATTTGTATTTTAAATCTGATTTATCTTCTTTTGTCATGCACGGTTAGTTCTCAAAACAGACACTCCACCCATGTATAATCGAATGATGAAGGTATAAATTCCCTTTTATCCAAGCCCTTTTAATAATAGCGAATGGGGAGGTGACGAAAATCACGTGACGTATATAATGGAAGGAGTTTGATAAAGTCCTGGATTCTATAGTCTTCAGTGCGAGATTAACCGAGAAGCACCGAGTCTATTCTACATCTCAGTGTATTGAGTCTTATTGTCTAATAGTCTCTTTTGTAGTAATAGGGAAAATTTAGTTTCGTTTTACATTACAGATATGCTGCGCATCAACACTGCAAATCGTTAATTCTGCAAAATGTTAAATGTTAATCTGTGGGGTATTTTTATTTCAGGATTTTTTCGGTCTCAGATTAGCAAATGCTTATTTTTAATTTATTAAACCTAGTTGTTACCAATCCTTCTTGATCTAGCGGCGCTAGACCAGATCCATGAAACCATATATCCTCAGTAGATTCATAAAATAGCGAGGATCGGTAATAAATAAAATTCAATTTAGGCAAGTTAGGATATGACCAGGAGTGGCCTGCTCACTATTACACTTTTTACAAGTGGGAAAGGTTTTGTTTTGGTGATCAAATTTATGCACCTCAAGTGGCCACTTGCAAACCTAGAGATTGCAGTCTGCTGATCTCTATCAATCTTGAAGGCAAGAGCCCTACCAGGGCAATACACCAATGTACCAGTAATGGACCGGGAGAGATCTCCAGGTACTCTGGATAAAAGATTTCCTTACGGAATAAACCTCCAGAGAAGTAAGAGCCGAAGAAGTTGGTGAACGTTCAGCGGTACCCTGAGGAATGAGAAATCATGACAAGTAGGTTAAGGGGGACAGCTTCTGTTGGCCAAGGATCAGGAACACCCGAAGATAGAAGACTGACTTAGCCCCAAATGCCTGCTAGCTTTAGATGGACAAAACGGAATGGTCTTCACGCCTGGGGTGGTCCTACCAGGAATAAAATTCCCGACATACATCACCCATTCCGTCTATAGTGACCCCCCCTGCCACGATGAGGGAGCATAGCAGGACTTGGGGGGGGGGGTATTTAACCCTTTTAAATTGCAGTCCAATTGCTTCTGATTGCAGACGTTTGAATAAAGCACGCGTAGCTGTTAGAATTTAAAATTTTTACAGGGCGTTTAGTTATCGATGTCCATAGCTACAAAATTAAATAGGTTTTTTAATTAAATTATGTTAATTTTTTAAACAGGGAATTTGCATTTAAAGGTAAAATTTTAAATGCTGAAAACAAAATTTAAAAATATGCATTTACTAATTTCTGATTAGAAACATGCAGAAAAGAAAATTCCCAATAGCTTAGGACTGGAATTCAAAATCAGCGATGTGCACTGATTCACCACATTAAAAAATTCTGGCCCACTCACAAAAGAATAAAACATATAAGTGGTTAGGCGGAACTGCACTAATAAAGCATTCCCGGAGCTGAAAAAAAAATCCATTAACTTTAATACGATTTAATGCCTACTAATTAGCTTTCCTCTTTTATAGTATGCACACATAATAGCAACCAAAACTTCGGGATGAATATATAAATCCGCAGCTGCAGTTAGAAATGAATACACGTCGTTTGTCATTTAATTCAAATTTTCCACGCTAAGATTCATCCTCGCGGTCTACTTTGCACGCAGACGAAAGAGCGCATCTCGAATTGTTCTCGCAATTGTTTCGAAACAATGCTCTTCCATTCTTCGTCAGACATTCCCTTCCGATCGAGATCTTCCATTCATTGAATTCTTCCTTTTCATAGAAGTCACGCTCTCTGATATTTTATGAGAGGTTCTTGAACTTTCATTAAAAACGGCGCGACCCGATACTGTTTTATTGTTTTCTTAACCGCTCGAAGCGGCAGATGGAATTTTTCTTCCTTTCGCCGCTGATGACGGGTCAGTACACCCCCCTTCCGAATTTTTGCTTTTGACGGAGACGGTAATTCGAACCGTCTCTCGCCATCAGATATAGAGAGGTGATTTTTATCTGGGAAAATTTGGCATCATTCCCTTTCACGATGTTGATAATTCTGGAGATTTTACAAAAATTTATGCTTTGTTTTGAGCTTGTATTTGTAACGTTCAAACAGCATTCAATTTTGTTAATAAATTTTGTTAACAGTTTGTGACTATACCAGCCAAAAGCAATTATTTTTATCTTCAAAATTATGGTTACCAACAAAAGATCCTTATTGGGTAGAATTAAAAGATAATGTCTAGACCAACTCCGAGAACTGATGTTTATCTCTCTTGGGTCTCCACTCATTTTATTTCATATGCGTTAAAAGTTAATGTGTCGAGTCAATCCTGTGTTCAAGATGGGTTCATGGCGTTTTAGTACTCCGCCTTTCGAACACCTTAATAACAGAGCCTTTTTCCTTTAACGGAGAGGGTACTTTTCTCGCCATCGAACACAGAGAGGTAGGTGATTTTCATCTGCGAAATTTTGGCATCATTTTCTATGCCAAATGTTGTTGGTACGTCTGAAGATTTTATAAAAGTTTTTCCTTTATTTTGAGCTTGCATGTGGGGCATTTAAGCACCTTTCAGTTTGACTAATTTTAATAACTTGTCGACGATATTCGCCAAATAGCAGACCATTATTTATTTTCAAAATTACGATTACTAACAAAAGAACCTAATTCCATGAATAAAGGATAAAAGTTAAGACCTACTCCGAGAACTGATGTTTATCTCTGTTGGTTGCGTCGTTTTATTTCGCTTGTGTTATAAAGTTGAAATTCGAGACAATCCACAGTTCAAAACATCCATTATCATGAGCAGTGTATTTATAAAATTTAAGTTATATTATATTACGTTTCGAATTATAGGGAATTCTACAAATTTCAAAGCATAATTTAATGTGTTGATCCCTGTCATCCTATTTGGTTATGAATTAATTTGTTAAAGTTCATGTTAGTCCGCAGTCCGAATCCCTATTAGAGAGGGGTCCAAAGTTTATTTTGTATCACTTTTCAAAATATCGGGATGACTACAAATTTCAAGATGTCTGTATATGTTTTGTTCCATGTCACCCTATTTTGTTAGATTTAATGAGTTGAAAGTGTGAATCCCAAGTCAGATACTCTGTTATTAAGGTGTTTAATGTGTGGATAAAATTTTTTTTATATCATTGTTCAGAATATCAGCAGTTTGCTTCGGTTTTTATCACTCCATTTCGTACGATTTACGGATTTGTTCAAATTATTAATTTTGAGTCAGCCAGTCTCTTTCTCTCTCACACTTGCTCGCTCGCTCTCTTAAGCTTTTTTACTTTCTCTTGTTATCCTAAGCTCCCTTCTTCTTGCTCTTGTTATCTCAAGCTCTTTGTCTTTCTCTCGCTGTCTCGAGCTCTTTCTCTTTCGTTCTCTCAAGCTCGTTCTCTCTTCCTCTCGCTCTCTCAAGCTCTCTCTTTCTCTCCCTCTTATTCTCCCAAGCAATGTTTATCCGAGCGAGTAAATTTCTTTTAAAATTATATACTGATTATTGTTTAAGTGTTTAAGGGCTTGAAAAATATTTAAATACGTTTTAAAAATCTTTTAATATCAACTATTCTCTTACTAATTTTTAACTCAATAGTAAAAAATGAAACATGCGAATTCTCATCTCAAATCATTCAAGTATGAAATAGATTCAAATTAGGCGGTCAATTCTGGTCCAAAGAATAATTTAATTTCTTTATCCCCGGACTCTTGTTTAAATGGTTTTTCATCATTAACAGAAAATTAGGAATCATGAATCATTGAATTCTCTTTCCTCAAATCATCAAAAGTCATCAGTGTTCTGTATTCAGATTGGACGTACGGTGTCGATTTAATATTTTTTAGGATTCATTAAGTCAACTGCGGTAAGAGAAATTACACGGGGGGGAGGAGAAGGGGGTTCGAAAGGATATAAAATTTTCTAGATTTTTTTTGATTTTGAGAAAGCTTATATAAATAATTTAAAGGAAAATGTTTCAATTCCTCGATTAGTGGCTCATTTTAGTTATTTTTTTCTCACGTTATACAAAACTTCTGATTTGTAAGTCAAATGATTTCCCCCTTTGAAATATTCAGTAAAAGAATTTGGAAGCGAGGTTTGGACTAATAAACTTTTTCTGCTCCTATTTTTGATTGTTGCAGAAAGGCAACTCTCGGAATCAAGGTTGATTCCGAGAGAGGACAGAGCCATTTATTCGAGTTAAGCTCTTTAATTATCTTTCGTGATATAAAATATTTACACAGTATTTACAAATGCTGTTACATGTAGCATCAAAACTGGCTCTAACTAGGCGTTCAACATCAAGCATCCTCCCATAGAAGAGAACATGTCCCGTTCCTTCCGTTCGTCGATTGCCCTCGGCTCCTTTCCTTTAAATCCGTCAGTCGCTCTCTCATGCTGTAAAAACATCTGTGTCGCCGCCTGTGCACGACTTCTTTTTAAGCACCTTCCGAAAGCTTCTAGAACAATCTGGACTCCTATTCAGAACCTTCCAGGCGGCTCTAAAAAAGATCTTCCACGGTGCTTAACTACATCTGGTCCTTAATGAATAGGCGGTACCAGAACCGTTAGCTGCTAAATGAAAAGCCTCCTGCTAAAGGGGGGGGGCGGTAAAACACATTCCACCGCCGATCTCTAAAGGAGTGGCTAAATGACAAAGTACCGTTCATACACAATAGACTGGCGATTCCGAAAAACAGCCAGGTGTTAAGAGGAGAGTATAGTCACGTCGCTACAAGAACGTAAAGTTGGTTTTCTTTGATGGGATTATTCCCTCGAAGGAAGCCCCGAATATTGTGTAGTAACTCTTGCTAGCAATGGGAACCAAAATAGAAAAAATTACGCTACATACCTCGACATGTTGCATTACATGTGATGCTGGAAATTATCCCCGTTTTGCCGACAGATCTCGACGCGGCGCTCCATGTTCCTGAATGTAATTGGCAAGGATATAGGGGGAATAGCAGGAATTTCACTTGGTTGTTTTCCTTCAAATCTTTCACACTGTGAGGCCTGTTCCGATAGAATCTTCCCAAACAAAGAAGAGTGTCTGGTTGTGTCAGATCTGGCGACCGTGGTGGCTAAAGCTCCTTTCAAATTACCCTGCGGACGAAGAAATACTCAATTTCCGCCATGTTCCTTGCCGATGTGTGACACGTTGCTCCAAGTAACCTCCCGCTAGCTCATGATCATTCAACTGGTTCCCGAACTGTTCAAAAATGTTCAACTTACACATCGGTGTTCACGGTGCTGTAAAAAGTAAATGGGCTCTAGGATGCGCAACCAAGACATCGTGAATCATACACCAACATTTTAATCATGGAGCTGTGTTTTGTGAGAGGCAAAGGGATTTTGATATGCGGCCCATGTGAGGGTGTTTTGCGAATTAACATAACCCGACAAATGGAACCATGCCTCATCCGAAAACCACGTGATGTGACGTGCCATCTACAGAAGAGCACATTGTACTTTGTTACCATGTTTTTATTAACTCGCTTTCTTGTTTGTTTGTGTGTGTGTGTGTGTTTGTCCGGTACAAATCTTGCAATCGATTTTTAACTAACTTCCCGACTAGCTAGGCATTTGAAACTTTTAAAATAGCCCAGAACACGATGACAATGCATTATTTTAATACTTTTAGCCATCTTTAAGTAGTTTTGAATTCATTTTCAGTTAATTTTTTTGTAGACTGTTGCAGCCATCTATCGGCCGGGACGGGAATGAAAAGTTAAACGCAAGTTAACTTACAATTAACGTTATTTTCTTTCAAGTTGATGGGATATTTCATCAAAAAAATTTTGTTAAGTATTTATTAATACATAGAATTGTCAAGTTTATATGATTCAACAAAAAATTTAAAAGCATGGTATATAAAAAGTTCTTTTTATCTTGTAATTATTTCGTTCATATTGCTTTGTCCTAACGAGAGTTATTACAGATTATTACGGGGCCTCTATGATGTGAATCTCCAAATAATTGATATCCGAGCTCTGAACCTCTTGATTGAATCTGAGCAAATAGCGTTTCTCCTTCTTTTCCAGACGGCATTTGTTACGATTTTGCAATTTTCGGATACAGCTGGTAATCCGTTTAGATTCAGTTAATCTCGGTTAATCAAACGTAGTGTCTATACCCGAAAATAATCCTACACAAGATGCCTCAACTTTTTTTTTCTTTTTTGAAACATTAAGATTCGAGTTACAGTGTCATCTTTCTGTGATCTTGAAATCTTAGCAAACATACATTTTAGTTCAGAATCACTGCGTTTGCTTTTTTCTTATTTCAGATGTATTAAATTTCCCCAGTGTGTCTGGAGAATAATTCTTGTGTACATAATTGTTTTCCTGAGAGGGAATTTCTATTTCCTTTTTCGAGACAGTGTTTCCCCGTCAAATCTTTACCCTCCTAAGTAACCTAATCCAAAAACAATATAGAAAAGCTTGGAGCAAATTCATTGTAGAGTGCGCTCATGGTGGCTAGGAGACTTTTAGTAAGACAAACGGATCTATAATCAGGGAAAAGCAAAAATTAATCGAGATAAGGAACAACTTTTGGAATGTTAAAGACGTTTTAAGTTGCACGTTTCAAACATCGAAATGTTGACATTTGTACAAAAATGGAATCAAAAAAACTTGTCTGTCGTACTATTATTGATTTATATTTGTTTCAATGATGTATTATAACTTATAACATACGTATATTTAAACACCCATCAGTGGTAAAATTCTAAGATTATGTTCTTATCTGGGAAATCAGAGATGTTTCACTGTCGTTTCATCAAGGACAATATTGAATAAAATAGCCGTATTTTACAATTCTTAGTTAAATATATTTTATCTATAGGCTATATTATGAGTTTGGAGAGCAAAATTTTTAAGAAGAAAACTTCTCTTTTTTTCATAGGAATTAAGAATTTAAAAATGTAGGTTTTTGTTACATTTTGGCCAAGATTATATTGAAAGGAAGTGGGTGCGATGGCCCAGTTGGCAAAGGCAGAAAGCCAGTGATCTGAACGTCTCTGGTTCGATGCCAGTCGCTGACAAATCCATCGCCATGTACGCTAATGGTGGCTGGTGCAGGAAAAATCTGTCGCGGCTGCAATGTCCTCCAAGTTCTCAAATTTTGCCTCTGGAGGTGCGGGGGTCAAGTGTATCGGTCTCGTCACTTGACTCGGTTCAAAATTACGGAACCGGTTCTTTAGCCAAGTCAGATTTCGACCCTTGTGGTGCTATTCAAAACCGGAGCCGCAACACTCTGTCCAATAGCCTTTATAAACTTGACGTGATATACCGTTGGTCAAGGAGCATAAGCCACAACAACAACAGCATTGAAAGGAAAGTAATCTTTTTAATATCATTATTGTTGAAAATGGTAATTTTTTATTCTTAAATCAATGTCATTAAACTGCATTGTCTTAGTAAAGGAGATCTCTTAATATTCAATGAAAAATTTCTTTACTACAGTACAGAAATCATTGCATTCTATATTCTAAAACCGCGGAATAAAGTGCTCTTACGGGGGTTTTCTCAAGTTTGCTTTTTTACCAAATAAAGGAATTTCATTTCTTTTAACCAGATCGAACTGCCGCCGAGATAAGAACTGAAATCAAACTATAGATTAGAAACGTCATTGGTAATTAAGACTTCGAAAAAAATAATATAAATTATCTTTAAATATGCCCTTTTTAAGTGAGTTTATTTCTCACTCCGAAGTATAGTTTACATTATCATGGGTAATTACAATTTTACCCGTCTGTTTCTGATTAATTAAATAAAACTTCAAAGATAAAAGCTCGATAATTTGAAACTTTTAATAATTTTAGCGTCACAGTCGCCTTACAATCATAGAAATGATTTTTTACATTGTAAATCCAGCTAGCTTTTATGCTTTAAAAAACAGGTAATTTTACTTTTAAATTTACCCAATATATTCACTGAAACTACCCTTTGTTCTCTAAAAATAGCAGATCTAATTTTTAGCTCCCTTGTTGGCAATAAATTATTGACAACTATCTAAAAAATAAAATAATACAGGACTAAACTCATTTCCTACACCCCTAGAGATATTTTAAAATAAATGTTTCATAAGAGTTTCGGTTGTAAGCGAGAGATGGGTAAATTAGAGATAATTTATGTCTCCCACTTGTTCTCTATGTCTAGAATAAATTTCTCTAGTGCGACCCAAAAAACGAAAGTTAATTAATATACGATTGGAGATTAATAAATTCTTGAGCATTCTCTAATTAAAAAGACTTTATTAATTGCATTTGCATATTCATTTTGATTGAATTCTTTCATTGAAATAAATTTTGGTGTGTGTTTTTTCAATGGTGTCAGTTTTCAAATTTTAATTGTTTTTCTCTTTAAAAATGGAAAAGAGAGAGAAAAGCAAATTCAATTTAAAAGTCTTGATTAAAATATTGAGTTTGAAATTTTATAAAGTGTGGAAAAAAAATGCAATTAGTTTAAAAATTTCTTTTGTCTTCATATTGAAGTTATGCTACATACTTGTATTATATATTAAATTTATCTTTCTCGAAGCATTGATAACTTTTAAATTTATATCTATACAGTTGAAACTCATTAAATAAGGAAATTGAGTATATGTGAATGAATATTTTAAAGTAAAAACTGTTTCATATTATCCTCCTTATTGATTTTTTTTTTTGGGGGGGGCTAATGTCTCTGCGGTTGACGATTGTTTACACCCCAGTCCGGTGTACATATGAATACAAGGAAATAGAAACACAAATCACACAAGAATTTTTATTAACAAACGATGACACCGGCAATGGAAAATGTGTTGCAGCTCCCCTTTCAAGACGTCCTTTTGCAGGCGGAAGACTGACCGGTTCCCCAGAATACAACCAAGTCTTATATGAGAATCGAACCCGCGCCCCTGGCGTAGCAGGCTGATGCCTTAACCACTTAGCCACTGGGCGACTGATTGAATCATAATATATGTAATTGAAAAAAAAAACATGTATATATCTAAGAGACTTTCATAACATCTTCCTCTCAAAAATCTTTTAACCCCATTAAATATCTTAATTCAATAAAGAACTTCCATGGGTAAATTCACAGAATAGTATGCAAGTAAATGTAGAACGAAAGGGAAACATGCTTAAAACCTAATAAACCCAGAGACGTACAGTCGAACCCCGTTATAGCGAATCTGGTATATAACGAACTCCCGGATATAACGAACAAAAATTTTGGTCCCGCCGTTTTCCTATTGTATTTAATGATAGTTTATCCTTTTATAGCGAACCTCCGAATTCTTAAGAATCGGCTATAACGAACATTTTTTTTCAGTCGACTACTGAATTTTTTAAAATTTTTAAACTTTTTAAGAATGTTGAAGATACAACGAATGTTGAAGAAGAGGATGAAGATTTACCTATCGCGATGTGGATAGAAAAGCACAAAATTTCATCATTCTCTGATTGTGGCGTGCAATTGTTCGAAACCTGTGATAATGAAGTCATTACATGTGAAAATTCGACTGATGAATACATTGTGGAAGAAATTAAAACGAATCATTCTGAAATCGAAGATTCTGAAGCTGATGAAGAAGAGCACATAAATGACGAAATCCCCACCATTTTAGATGCTACAGCAGCGATGAGTGTCATTAATAAGTTTTTGTCGACACAGTCAGCGGAAGAAAGAGTGTTGGGGTCATTCTATGTATTGGAGAAAGAAATTCATAAAATGTTTTTGAAATCGGCATCACGTTAGCAGAAGATAACCGATTATTTCTGCATGAAAACAGTGAGCAACTCTTAAAGATAAAATCGACTTATTTCCATTTGTCTTCATTTTTAGTTAATTTAATTAGTATTGTGTCAGTTTAATGTAATCGATTTTAGTGAATATAATTCATCAATGATCATTTTTAATAGATTTTATCATTTTTTCAATAGAGCATTATTGAATATACATAGCAACAAATCAGTTATGCATTTTGTGAACTCTAACATACTTCTTAATGGTTCGGATATAACGAACCACCGGATATAGCGAACGAAACTTTTGGTCCCTTGAAGTTCGTTATAACGGGGTTCGACTGTACTAACATTAATTCTGCGGGGAAATGACTTAACCCGCTGTTCAGACACTCATCAGAAAATTCAATGCTATAGAAATGGAATTTTTGAGTACAGTGGAACCTTAATCGATCGTTCCCCGAATTATAGTGTACCGTAGTCAGTAATACGACAAGCCTTTCGCTTCAATTACTTTACTATGATACGTTAAACATACTACAACTACAACATATAAAGCAAGTATGTACAGCGAGTAAGAATATATACAGTTAGATAGTTAAGATGGCTTCGGATTCAACGACAGCGCTGGCCTATCGGCCTCTCTGACCAGTAGAGCTCCGTATCTCTGGCACTCAAAAACAGATCTCTTCCTCGTGGACTATTGGGGGTCTTCTTTTATACTGTCGGTGAATTCAAAGGGATTTCTCTGGCGTTTGAAGTGCTGGTGAGTGTTCGAAGTTTATGGGATTTTAAATGTCACTATAGTGTCAAAAATTCCAAAAGCCCTCGAACCACTCTAGGATTTATGCGTTCTATAACGTCAGAACCGCACATTACAAGAACTTTATGGCCTCTTATCCTAGAGTTTATGAGACCGCCCAGTTCAACAGTTCGCCGATAGATGATATGTTGAGGGGTAGGAATGGGGCGTCACATACTTATATAAATACTAATTTCATGTAGTAATTGAGACAGTGTCACAATAGTTTTCCTGTATGGGTCGTTTACTTCATACAGTGACAGTCCCGACAATAATAGTATTTCTCTGTTGTGTTCCCGCATCTGTAGTTTTCTCGCATGTATCGTTCAGTGCATGAAGTCCCTTTAAAAACTACAGATCAAGGTTCCACTGTATATGAATTTTTAAAGTATTGTTCCGTTTTCCTGGGTTCGATAGGATTGAATAAAATGTCTTCAGAAACTGCTCACAGAATAAAATTTATTATTCTGTAAATTCTTCAGGCTCATACACAAATTCAAAAAGGAAACACGTAACAACTGTCTTCTATACAGCAGAAAACTCTAAAAAACACAAGTCGGGATAACGGAGTCTTCGATATAATACACGCGTAACGCACTTTCAATACATTCAATTTTCAGCAGAAAATAACACTCAGTTCCAATGCCAATGTCAGATATATTTATAGACTTCCAAATGGCTCCCTGTCGGTCAGTCAGCTAGATATTTCCAGAAGCTTCCAGAAAGGTCTAGACGGCAAGTTGGCGACCATTTGGTGACTAAAATAAGTCACCAAATCCATCGCCAAATTGACGATAACTCTCATATTTGGCTAGGTTACGATAGACTCGTAAAATTCTTAACAGTATTAAATTTTTAAAGTATCTCATTATTATTGTTATTATTATTGAACAAATGCCAGGCCATTGACCATCAGGCAACGAGCTCTCCAATATTTTTTAACAGCACAGTCCAAATCATTTAGTGCACAACACTCGTCCAGATGAGTAGCAGTCATGTTTTGTCCGGAGTCACACAAGACACAATCAGGTGAATTAGTCCAATTAAAACGAAACATATGGGCACTAAGACAATCGTGTCCCGCTATTATTATTGCTTAAACGCAATAATACCGGTGCCCGCCGAAATTAACAAGACAGGTAGAACGTAATTTCGACGTCGCACGCGACTAGATAGTTAAACAACTACCTTCGTGTGCAATAGACGGAATCAAATACATCTGCTAATCTGTGATTAGAAAATTACTGATCGTAAAATTCCCATATCTGGACATTGGTATTGAAGATCTGCGATATCAATTGATGCACCGCTATAGCGCAATCTCTTTCACTGCGTAGCTTGCAAAAATAAAGGTTGTACAATCGAACCTCGATGTAATCGAATTCCTTGATAAATTATGGATATTATATCGAATTTTTTTCACTTCCCTTGAACCTGCCTAACACTATAAATCGAACCTTGGTATATCGAAATCCTCGATGATTCGAAGGTCTCTCGTTCCCTTTGAGGTTCGATATATCGAGATACCATTGTATATACAGCTTATAGAGAGGATTTATCAAGAAAAAATATTTGCGCCTTAAAACCGCCTTGAGCATAGCTTCGATTCCCTTGATGCACTTTCCAGCTTAAAACACACTTCTGATACTAAATTCCTTTTTAAGGCTTATCTTAAAAAAATTCTCTACAAAAGATTTACATTTTCTTGTTTCAAAACATGCTATTAAGTTTTAAATCAAATAACACAAACAACTTGATGGATTATTTCATTGCCGGATGCAAGATTTTCCCAGTTAGCAGTTATTCTACGCGTACCCTGCTGTACATCTGTACTATAAGCCTGTTTACCCTGAAATGGTATTTTACACAATTCGCCATCTTTAAGAATATATATCTAAAATTCCACACACGGAATTTTTATAAAATTGTGTACCTCCTTCCTGCGATCAAACTTTAACTTTATTAAACTGTCTTCAGAATTTTTATTCTAGGTTAAAATGTCTGAAAAATATTTTTCTTCGCGTAAAATTTAGCCTGAAAAAAAAGAGAAATATTTTTTTCTTTAACACCTTATAAGCGGGATATTTTGCGCAACTTAACCTACGTGCCGGGGGCTGTTTTTGGGGATTTCGTGAAGTGCACTAGACACCGCTAAAAGTCGCATAGCATTTGAAGTTGCCGTCAGAATTTAATAAATATTTTTTTTTATTCATACTCCCTATAACCAGCAATTTTAATTAATTGGGGCCATCACCACACAAAAAAATGGTGGTTTTAATTCAACTTTAAAACGTAGTAAAATAATTTAACTAAAGTAAATAACTGTCTTGGAATGCGTTGCATGTAAATAAAATGCTCACTCCCAGAAAAGCAAAGTAGAAACGGAATTTTCTGCTACCCGAAAATAAATGTTTCAGATGTAAACACGGAAAATTCGGTCAACCACATTTAAAGTGCTAAAATTATTGAAAACTTTATATATTTTTTTTTATAAATACCGAAAGAGAAATTTTTCCGAAACCAATCCTATGGACTAAAAAACATTCTAGCTATCAAAAAGATTTGTTGGGTACAAGTTTTAACTATGCATCAAGGTGGTGTTAAAGTTTTTCATCATTTTTTCCCTAACTTATAAAATAGTTGAATACTCAGAATTCTGTCGCAATTTGGTTGGTCGTAGCTATAAATGGTCTGAGAGACTCCTGTTAGTAAACTGTAATTGGAGAACATCGCATCGATCGCCTTGACCAATTGACCCATTTGACCAATCAGCGTCAACGGAATCTTTAACGCTAACGCTGACGGACTCTTTGTGAACAGGCCCTTAGACTACGCAGGAATACTGTTGATTCAGCATTTAATTTTTTCAAACAAACAAAGACTATTATCCCGTTCGAAGAAAGAGAAGGCACGAATCCAAAACATTATACGACAAAAGGAAACAAGGCGATCGATGCGATGTTCTCCAATTTCAGTTGTCGTATAATGTTTTGAATTCATGCCTTCTCTATCTTCGAACGGGATAATAATCCTTGTTTTGTCCATCGGAAAAAAATGGAATGCTGAATCGACAATATTCCTGCGTATTTGTAAGTAGTCTAAGGGCCTGTTCACATAAAGTCCGTCAGCGTTAGCGTTAAAGATTCCGTTGACGCAGATTGGTCAAATGGGTCT
The DNA here is from genome assembly GCA_907164885.2 of Dolomedes plantarius. NCBI lineage: Eukaryota > Metazoa > Arthropoda > Arachnida > Araneae > Dolomedidae > Dolomedes > Dolomedes plantarius. The sequence goes on along the minus strand of OU015493.1, from coordinate 22,575,760 downwards.
ATAACTGGTATATGATTGGTTAAAACAATTTACGCTGGCCCTCACGGATTCTGTATGAACAGACTTTTCGTTGTTGATAAATAGGCCCTTCTGAAACACTTTCAAAATATTTGGCAGCAATTTTTTTGCAACAAAAGTAGGATATTTAAATTGTTCTCTTTTTTCAAAAACTTTCTTTCGCTTTGAAATTTTTTAACTCATTTTTGTTTCTGATAACGTTTTGTTTTTTTTATTTAGCTTCTTTTATTTTCTGGTTCATTTTGCTTTTCCTAAATACGTTCTCTTTTGTATTTTTATCGATATTGACTCCATTTTAAAGCTTCCCCATCTGTCAAACGTCTGCTACTCCTTAATACTTTATTACATATAGTAAAATTTTACTTGAAATTTAGTTAATTAATAATAATTACAAGATAAAAAGAACTTTTTATATACCATGTTTTTAAATTTTCTGTTGAATCATATAAACCTGACAATTCTATGTATTAATAAATACTTAAAAAATTTTTTTGATGAATTATCCCATCAACTTGAAAGAAAATGAAGTTAATTGGAAGTTAACTTGCGTTTAACATTTCGTTCCCGTTCCGGACGATAGATGGCGGCACCAGTCTACAAAACAAAATTAACTGAAAATTATAGAAACATGGTAAAAATCTGCTTAAAGATGGCTAAAAGTATTTAAAAAATGCATTGCCATCGTGGTCTGAGCTATTCTAAAAGTTTCAAATGTCTAGCTAGTCGGGAAGTTAGCTAAAAATTGATTGCAAGGTTTGTACTGGACAAACACAAAAACAAGAAAGCAAGTTAATAAAAACATGGAAAGAATTGTTAATTTGAAAAGCATGATACGGTCATGATATGGTCGCAAACTGCTACGATGTGGCACCAAATGGGATAGCTACTACAAAATGTCGTAAAATATGGCATAAAAATTGGCGATAGACGATTGACGATTTCACTGCATTTGAAATAAATAGCACCTCAGCACTGAAAATTCTGTAGAAAGAGCTATTAATTCATCAGATGTATCAAAATCTAATACACAAGCTTTAAATTTAAAAATTTAATATTTTTTAAATAATTATTCCATTAGATCAAGTATATCTAACATCTTTAGTGATTTTTATATAAAATCAGAGTTTAGCGAAAAATTATTTGTAAAATGTGTGTAAATAAAATAATAAAATATTATAACCCACCCCTCGCCCTTAATGTAACGGAATAGTTAATTCCCTGAAGCACCATCTGCTAACATCCACGTCCCTAGCGTGTGTTCATAAGTTTCCACCGATTACGTCCGCAGATATAAATGTCTCCGCTTTGTATGCGGATGTCTCGATGTCTGAACTGGAGTAAGGTCAATATCCTTCTATTTACCTATATGCTGTATAAGAGCAGTTCATGACCTAAATAGATCCCGGGTTGAACTAATTGAGAGGAGGTTCAAAGCAGAATTCTAATTGGTGGGAATTAGATTTCAGGGCAGGGAAGTAGAAGGATAATTTCATTATACGCACAGACTAAGGCAAAAGCACACAACGTACGATTGGAAATAAAACTTGCTACGTTTGCCGAACTTCTACAGGGGTTTTTTTCGTTCATGTTAATTGAATTGTCCTTTAATGTGTAGGTATAATTGGGGCAATAAATGATACATATTATTTTTCGGTTACTTTTGTACCAAAGAAAAGTTTTGCGGAAAAAATAGGTAAGACTTTGCCTGTTGTTTCTAGCAAGTGGTCTGCCTATGAATTTTTGCTTTATCACCGTATTGAATCTTTAAACCATCTGAACAACGGGTAACGTTAATTCCATGTAGCACGATTTTTTTTTTGCATTTGAAGAAAAGGAGACGTCATATGGCCAATTTGAATTCTAAGGCCGTCTGCACACGGAGCAACTCAAAAGAAACTGATAACTGAATCGAATCACAAACCAGTCCGTGTTGAGTCGTAACCTATGTAATTGAATGGAGCCACGCACACGGCGCAACTGGTGACAAACCCGTCGACAGGTCTCTTAGGTTACGACTCAACACGGACTGGTTTGTGATTCGAGTCAGTTATCAGTTTCTTTTGAGTTGCCCCGTGTGCAGACGGCCTAAGAATCATTGCTTCCAAGAAATGTGTACCATTCTCAGTAATATTACTTCTAGGAAGTGTTTTCCTTTCTACACTGTTCTATATGTTTCTTCATTTTAACCCTACGATTACGTTCCGCCATAACGGTCTTTCGGAAAGCAAAATTTCAGACTCTAAAACTGTCCGACCATCCGTCCTCGCGAGTTATAATTTTGGCAGCGTGCCAAACCCAGTCTCTATCGCTTCGACAAGCAGTAAACGGTTAAACAGAAAAGTACCAAAATGCGTTAAAATTTTGACATACATATATCTATACTACCTGAAAACCCGCGCTTCGCTACGGAGCACATTCAAATTAAATACAACCGCCAATGTATGCAATTAATGCCAAAAAAAATAAATATATATATTTATAATAAATGCGACGATCAATGTATACAATTAATGTAAAAAATATATTTTATAAAAAAATCGTAAGGGATATTTATTTTTTTTAGATAATATCTAATCGTCTGCTGCATTAGAAAGAAAAAAAATATATTGTTGTCTATTTAGTTGTTATGCACGTGACGATAAATTTATTTAAAGTACCAGAAAAGAAATCACGTGATCGGCATTTAATAAATTAAATTCTAAAAATGAATCTTTAAAAATTCACCAAAAATCAGGAAATGGAGGTAAAAATTCGAAAAAAATTTCATTTTGAAGGAATTTTTATGATCTTTCTTGTGATATAAATTTTATAACCCTCAATGTATTATTTTAAATGCAAACGTAAAAAGAGTTTAAAAAACAGCTTAAAAATTTAATTTTAAAAAATCTAAGAAGAATTTTTGAAAAATCTTTCTTAGTGCACCTCTACACTATTAGAAGAATCGCCATGCAAAATTTCAGCCCTTTAGGTCCAGCGGTTCGGTCTGTGCGTTGTATGTCAGTCAGTGAATGAATGAGTCAGTTACGGAACTGTTTTATATATATAGATATATATGCATACGTACATATATATAGAGATCAATGGTGGGCATTAAGTCGATCGCGATCGACCGGTGGACCACCAAGACATTTTGGGGTGACCGCCTTTACTAAGACCTAAGACGCGCATACTAAAAGAAACATATTTATGGAACACCGACACCAGCTATACTGGAGAATCGGCTTTTCACAATCGATGCAACTGCGTTTACTTAAGCAAATGATTCGATGAATGCGTAGACGACACATGCACCTTCATTGGAAGCGCGCGATGGCGCTTAAGTACATACGTCGGTTACAGATTCATCGGTTCACGTATGTTCGCTGCTCCCTGTATTGAATACGTCCACGCCCCACAGTCTAGCAGTCTCTCATAGTTGTTCAAACATTCAAATTGACAATTTTGTGTTACTTGTGTTTTTGTAGTGAAAATAGTAATCTGTCATATTTTAAAAGAGGGGTACAATGTCGAAAACAAGTGTTAAGAAAAGAAAAACATACAATTTTAAAACAGAATGGGAAGAACAGTTTTTCTTTACAATGGTGAATGCAAAATGTGTGTGCTATATATGTCATGCAAGTGTGGCACATCCAAAAAAAAGGAAACGTTGAAAGGCATTTCAAAAGCATGCATGGAAGTTTTGATACAGATTTTCCGTTAAAAAGCGAATTGCGTAAACAAAAATCAAAAGAATTTAAATCGCAATTAATCGGACAACAATCATATTTTATTAAACCCAATACTATATCTAAGGCTGCAACAGTTGCATCTTTTCGTGTGAGTCATTTGTTAGCAAAACATAAGAAACCTTTCGCAGATGGAGAAAGGATAAAAAAAAAGCATTTCTGGAAGCCAGCGATTCATTATTTGATTCATTCAAGAACAAAAATGAAATTATGTACGCAATTAAAGACGTACAACTTTCGCGTAGAACTGTCACTGGCCGTATAGAAATGATGAATTCTTATCTGGCCGATCAGCTGACCAACGATATTACTAACTGCATTTGCTTTTCCTTGCAGTTTGACGAATTTACGGACATGGTTGGTATTTCTCAACTTTACATTTTTATAAGAATGGTTTTTAAGGATATGAGTGTAAAAGAAGAATTATTAACAATATCACCTCTAAAGAAGAAAACACGAGGTGGAGATGTTTACTGCGCCTTCAAAAATTCCATAGGAGAAAAAAATTCCAATTTATAAAGTTGTATCGATGACAACTGATGGGGCCCCATCAATGACCGGCACAGTCAATGGATTTTTGGCTATGTGTATCAGAGACGATGACTTACCGCATTTCCTTTCTTATCATTGCATTATTCACCAACAGGCCCTCTACTGTAAAATTCTAAATGTGCGTCATGTTATGGGAATCTGCATGAAAATTATGAACTCAATTCGAGGAAGAAGTCTTCAGAGAACAATGTTTCGGGTCCAACTTAGAAGAAAACGAATCTGATTACGTGGAATTGTTATATCATGCAGATGTTCGTAGGTTAAGTCGGAGTATATTTTTACAAAGATTCAGGGACCTATTACAAGAGGTAAAAGATTTTTTGGAATCAAAAGATGAAGCGTACGATGAGCTTAGTGATGACATTTGGTTCATGGATTTCGCTTTTGTTGTTGATATGACAAGCCATCTTAATGAATTGAACTTACAATTACAAGGAAAAAATCAAACAATAGTAGAATTGATTGGATTTGTTAATACTTTCAAAAACAAGTTAAAGCTAATCTCTTCCCAGTTGATGAAGAATGAACTAAAAAATTTCAAAAATATTTCTGACGAGTTGTTTTAAAACGGAGGTACATTAAACAAAGAGAAATATTATGATGAAATAATAAAACTTCACTCCGAATTTGAGAGACGTTTTCTATCCTTTACTAGACTAGAACCAATTGTTACATTCATGTTTTATCCATTTGGCAATGTTGATGTGGAAGAAATAGCTGAAAAAAATTATATATTCTCTTTATCTCTTGAGGAAAACGAAGATTTTTCTCCTTCAAAATGACATAATTTTAAAAGCACGTAGTTCAGAACCTAAGAATAACTTTTGGAATCGAATGGACGAAGTAAAGTATTCTAATTTTAAAAAAAGTTCATTTAACATCGTTCTTTGGCTCTATCTACCTGTGTGAATCTGCATTTTCAACGATCAATATAATTAAGACAACATATCGTTCCCGTCTCACAGACGACCACTTAGAATCCAGTGCAAGATTAACAGTTAGTAATTATATACCGAGATATTCAAGATTGGCGGACAATATGCAGACTAAGTCTTCTACTAACTATAACTACGAGAACTAACTTTAGATGAAAATGATTTATTTTTTAATATATTTTGAATTGTTTGATAATAAATGCATCATTTGATATTATTATATTTGTGGCTATTATTATTATGTTTGTAGCTTGCGATTTGCTTTAAACGCGGTTTTACAAGAGTATGTTTTTTTATTGTAGTTATGTAGGTAAGTACATATTCAGTATTTATTATTAAGTTATAATAAATATTGCAGACCTTTTTTTTAGCTCACCACACCAACGTCACTGGGTGGACCGCAACACCTTGAAAAAATTAGAAGTAGCCCATACCCAGGAAAAGTCTGCCCACCCCTTATATAGATACATATATACATAACACATACATATACACATACAAAAGCGGTAAGCAACGATAAGTAATCCTACGTTAATAACCAGCGGTAGTTTCGTTAGAAGAGACTACCTGAAATTTTTTCTCTTCCGCTTTTATTTGTCGTCATATACTGAAATAAACAAACAGGAAGATCTGCTATACCTTTGAGTAGATATTATACTGTTTCAATGTAGGGCCGGATTTGAATACAATAATGCATCATTAAAATCGCTGAATACACAAAGGACACCTTGGGATCATCTGCCACACCGATGCGGTATTTCCTTGGTAAAAATATTTGCCCCTTGATTTTATTTTTAATAATGCATTACGTTTTCACATATATTTGTTTATTAAAATATTCCGGGAGAAAAATTAATTCAAATATATAAAATTCAATCAAATTCACATCAATGTATTTCAAATTCCATAAAATCTGTTTGAAATTGAATTTCATGTTTAGCATATCCATAAGTATTATCGTAAACATTTCGCAGAGATAACATGTGCAGGAAAATTCTCCTTGGAAGACTGAAATTTGAACCTCCCCCTCCCAGATTATCAACTCCACCCGAAATTTTATGCATCTTTTCTCGTTAAATAAAAAATAAGGGCATCAAAATGCATTACTCAGAATGAAAATATTATTCGTGAAATAGCATCGCGTTTTATCTACTTCGAGAAGAGTCAGTCTAAAATGTGGGGCAAAACCATTTTGCTGTTTTCGAAAGAAAACGGCCTAACAGTCATCCTTTCAGTTTTCCTATTCCGAATATTTCGTAAAAGGTTTCTGCCACATGATTACTAAGGAATTCTCAGAAGAATGAAATACGATATTTTCCCTTCTGTAGCCAAGGTGTCTGTAGAATTTGTGATCTAGGACTGGTTTCGGAGAGTTCTGTGCTTCACAAATTCGTTTATGAGACAAATTCCTAGACATAGACACAAGATAAACTTGTTTCTGAAAGTGGTATATACGAGATATGTATTCGTAAATTGAGGTAAAGAACTATATTGACCGCTGAAGTCATATCAGGGGTGAAGAAAAGAAACCATGCAGGGAACGATGCGTTGGGGGAGAGGAATAACATTTCTGGAACTCGCAGGATGCCATAGCTCCTTGCTAAACACCCTGGATGACGCAAGACATGTTCCAGGCGAAGTAGGGGCATTAAATTTTGGACAACCCCAAAATACCACAAGGCAGAGGAAAATGAAGAAAAATCGCTATTGCAATTTTTATGTTATCGTGCTCCAAAACATGATAATAGCGAGGTGATCTGTAAAAAGATGAGATTTTGCCGGAGGGAGCGATAAGGGGCTAGATAACAGTCGTGGCATAAAATTTAAGGATAAATTGAAGCTCAAAGAAGCAAAAGTGAAGTCAGTTGAAGCTCTTAAATTTTACTGGAGGTTTGCAAGAGCGTGTAGGAGTCGGTGGGAAGTAAGTTTGTTGGATTTAACAGTTATCAACAATTGGTGGATTGGTTGATTTAATGATAGCGCTACAATTATCTTATGTACAAGTGTAGGCAGTCGGAAATGGCAGAATAAGTTGGCAATTTCATTAATCTTTTGGGCTACTAAAGAAGAGCTTTTGCAGAAGAAGAAAAGTAATAATGATAACTATGTTTCTTAGAGCTGATGTCAATAGTGAAAATAGGGAGATATAGAGCCCTTCAAGGAAACTTAATCTATGACCCCCCCCCCACACCCACACCTTCCCAAGCTTCCATCGCAGAAGCGCAAAAACTTTTAACAAAGAGTTTTAAACCTAGATGCCACGAATTAGGCTCAATCGTTTTCTACTCTTTGAGCCATAAGTGATAAATCATAAAATTTGCGTAATATTTAATGTATTCCATAATAATACGTAATGCGTGATTATTAGTACATTAGTTTAGAGAAGAAGATATAAAATGTCCTCCATCGCTTAAGGGGACAGATGTTAGTACTTAAATGTTATTGACGTTAATGTGTTTTTATATCTATGATGTCTAAAAAGGGAATTGAAGAATATATATTATTCAAGTTATTGGTATATAACAAGTACAAAAAAAATTTAATTAGTATTTAATTATGTACGCCAGTTTTTAAACAGATATTCTCATTTCACTAATAATCACTTAAATAACGTATGTAATAAAACGTCATTATGCAACAAAACGTCCATTTTTAAAGTTTTAAACCTCCTGCTTTTATACAAGAAAATAGCCACTTATCTAACTTTGGTGTTAATATGAATCGTATAACCTTTGAAGACGTTACTGCAAGGGGGCATGATACAAAAGGGAAGACGATACATTGTGATGTTAATGGCCAAATGATACGTTCGGAGAACTGAAAGCGGAGAGTAGTTTATACAACACAGCAAACCGCATCCTCTCGCTACTAATTATCACAACGATTTGATACACATTAACTGCATAATAAACTGTTCAAAGATCAAATACACTGAAATATTAACATGCAAAAATCGAACTATGTATCCGCAATTTAAAAAATTAAGAATAAAATGCCCTGAGAAAAAACACAATCAGCGAAAGTAGACACCTATTAAAAACCCAGAAATGCTAACAACCTTCGTTTGTAATTAATTATTTTGAGCCAGCCTACAAAGTTTGTAGAAGAGGGGAAATACTAGAGCAGTGATTCTCAACCACTGTGCCGCGGCACTTTTGTGTGCCACCAAATTCTTAAAGTATGCCGCCAAATTTTAAAAATGTATATAGTAAAAATTATAATGCTTTTTTTTTATTACGAGTAAAGTTTGTAAAAATTTTAAAAAAAGTACACTGTAAAAGAAAACTGTTGTTTTTACAGTTAAGTGCCATATTTTTAACTGTTTTTATCTGTTTTAAGTAAACAACTTTTAAACTTATCTTTTACTTTGTGTGCCGCCAAATTTGGAAATCGTTAAAAGTGTGCCGCGACAAAAAAAAGAGGTTGAGCAACACTGTATTAGATCTTCAGAAGCGGGAGACTCGTTTAAGTTAACGTAGATTTCGTAGATAAGATATTCGCCAGTTTTAATTAACGCCGCTTAAGTATTGGATTTTTAGGTTATTCGTTCCTTTTCAAACGTCAATTTCGGTCAAAATATCTATGTTTTCTCTCTGCAAGTATTACAACCCAGATTTTCCGTCTTTAAATAATTTTTTTAATTATTTTCCTACTGAAAAAAATTCAAAATCTATTTAAAGGTGGATTAAGATGCAAAATAACATTAAATCCTTACATCACATTGCTGCGATTAAAGAATTAGCACCAACATTTTCTTTATCTGAATTTCCTCTTTAATAACAAACTGCCTCGACTTGAATAAAAAAAATCAACATTTTGCTATATCATACACCATCTTCATTCTCTGCCCCTGATTGAGGTTTGTGCACTGTCTTACGAGGTAGTGGTGCCGAGACAGATTTGACTGGAAAGGTAACTCGATAAAAATTGAACTTTAAAGAAATTTGTGTAACTGACGATAAAGTACTGGACGTTTGGATGTCATGTATATTATACTATCTATACTTATATATAAAGAGAGAGCGATTTTGTACGTGGAGGGTAATCTCCAGAACCACTGCACCTATTTGAAAAATTCTTTCACTCTTTGAAAGGTACATTATTCCACATGGACATAGGCTATATATTATGTATATCTGATCAGTAGAAATAAAGTTAGGGGCTTAATCCTAACAATCTCCATTGTTACCGCTACTGTCCTCTACCGTTTTTTGTGTTTAAGTCCTCAACGATCCTTGGCGTGGTGCTATCGCGGTGGGCTTCTGTTCTCACGATAGTGGTTCGAACCTAGCCGTTCTCCGGCACGACTTTTTCTTTTAAAAAATCTATACTTATATATAAAGAGAGAGAGCGATTTTGTACGTGGAGGGTAATCTCCAGAACCACTGCACCTATTTGAAAAATTCTTTCACTGTTTGAAAGGTACATTATTCCAGAAGGACATAGGCTATATATTATGTATATCTGATCATCTATCTATACTTATATATAAAGAGAGAGAGAGATTTTGTACGTGGAGGGTAATCTCCAGAACCACTGCACCTATTTGAAAAATTCTTTCACTGTTTGAAAGGTACATTATTCCAGATGGACATAGGCTATATATTATGTATATCTGATCAGTAGAAATAAAGTTAGGGGCTTAATCCTAACAATCTCCATTGTTACAGCTACTGTCCTCTACCACTTTTTGTGCCGATGTCTTCCACGATCCTTAGCGTGGTGCTATCGCGGTGGGCTTCTGTTCTGACGATAGTGGTTCAAACCTAGCCGTTCTCCGGCACGACTTTTTCTTTTAAAAAATTAACTTTAATTATTTACTAACGTAATATTAATTTGAATATTATTTTAGGAATATTATTTGAAAAAAAATTTAATATTATTTAAAAAAAAACATTCTTTACTTAAAATCCTATTTTTATTTTTGTATTTTTATTTCATCTCTTAACCTCTCTCTTTTAAAGAATTAACTTTAATTAATAACTAACGTAATACTAATTTGAATACTATTGTAGGTGCTTAAAATAATTTAAAAAAACATTCTTTACTTAAAATCCATTTTTATTTTTGAATAAAACTACGGTCTCAAGCACACCTCTTTCTTTTAAAAAATTAACTTTAATTAATAAATAACGAAATATTAATTTGAATATCATTTTAGGTGCTTAAAATTATTAAAAAAAATTTCTTTACTTAAAATCTTTTTTTATTTTTGTATTTTTATTTCATTTCTTATTCTAATTTTGGGATACCAATGTGTATCTATACTTCTACAATAATATACAAAGAGAGAGAGCAGATTTTGTATGTGGAGGGTAATGTACAACTTTTGTACATTAAAATGTACCTTACATCTTTTCCTTTGTCAACCGCAGTCAATTAACCATAGCAACACCCTTTATCTTACGGGGTCCGTTTTTCGAAATCGCTCTTTACAACGGGAAAATGTTATCTACTTCCTATCCCTATTTTACGTGGGGGACATTCAGCGTGGGGGGGGTCAGGGGAAAGAGCGGTTAATTGCTTTCTTATTGCTTTCTTACTATTGAAGAAGAATTTCAATAGTAGTTCATCGGCACTCCGTGCCTCTTTCATCTCTCAAAAGGCTGAAAATGGATGAACCGCGGGTGAACCGCCCTTCTGATGTCTCTCGCCTGAAAAGAAATAGCCTCTAGCTTGAACGACTAAAGATTATTATTCAATCCTTTTCGGCAAGATTGACCCTCCGTTCCCAGAATGTCACCCAATTGTTCTTTGGGGGTAAAGACTATAGGAAAGTCACAACAAAGTGGAATTCGAGACTATATCTCTGCCGACATCACATCGTATTTTTCGAGAGTATGTGCTTCGGATATATGCTATCCCACCCCGTATTGAAAAGGATTAATATTTTTAAGATTCCAGTAGAGGAGGTATTGATGAATACAAAAAGGATTTTTGAAACTAGCAACGTTAAAGGGTTTATTGAAGAAAACTACATTTGGAACTACGCTTTTTATTGGACATTTAAGGTAAAAAAAGATTTACAATTTATTGGCTATCAACTGGAAATTTATTGGTATAATATTTTGTTCAACCCGGACAAAGTCGGGACGGGCTGCTAGTAATGTTATAAAATGTAATATAGTAGAATTCTAGAAAAAGACTAAAGTTTTGCGCAATACAGTGGAGCAGTCACAAAAGGGCTAGGAAGTGTTACAATTGTCTGCTCTTAAAGCAAAAACAAACACACAAACAATAGCAAAAAATCTATTGAAAAAAGTCTAATATTTAAATACTAATTACAATGAAAAATCTGAGAGCTTTTTTAATTAAAGTATCCCTTTGGATATGGGGATGGATACAGCATTAACGGTAGAAATCCATTTTTTTTTTCTTCCAATAAATATAGGAGAAAGGACAGAACAAATTTTGAAGCTTCTTTTCTTTCAAATAATGTCATGTTAGGCAAACGAACTAATCATAAAATGTCAGTTTAGTTGTACTTGCTGATATAGTAGTGCTAAGGAACTAATACTTTTGCTCGTTAAATCCAAAAAGTCGTAAAAATAAGATATGAAAATTAAATATAAATGCTTACCATTTTTTTGGTACCGTGGAAAATAAGTTTGTTACTTTGGTATAAATTTTTTCCGTCTTTGTCTCGTTTGCTTTTCTTCATTATAGTGTTCGTGGCATGTAATAAATGGTCCCTTTCACCCCTCGTTCAAGAATAAAGTAAGTTTTTTTGCGTTTTGAATATGTTTGCAGTACTTCTGTTTGAAATTCTTTAACTTCGAGGCAATCATTTGTCCAATTTATTATTTTGTAGAACTTTTATTGATAACATTTTTCCGACAGAATCTTCTTGAATTAGTCTATCAGAAGTCATCGATCGATAGATGCCTTCAGAATCCTTCACTTTTTATTTATTGTAGGGGGAATTAACTGACTAATTTCCACTTTCTCATCATGTAATCCGTTTTCGCGAATTACTGGTAGAAGGCGTCAGAAGGCAACTTTCCGAGAAAGAAATTTGTGAATGATACAATGAGTTTTTTTTTTTTATTTACTCGCAAAATCCGTAATAAATGGATTTAACGATTAATTTCAGGACTAAACATCCGGAAACAACTATTATATTCATATTTTCTCACCAAACTCCGATTCAAGTGAAATGAGGTCTCACTATGTCCAAATTTGAGTGTACTAATATAATGAGTTTAATATAATGAGTAATATTATATTCGTATTTTCTTACTAAACTCTGATTCAAGTGAAATGAGGTCTCACTATGTCCAAATTTGAGAGTGCTAATACAATGAGTTTAATACAATGAGTAATATTATATTCGTATTTTCTCACTAAACTCCGATTCAAGTGAAATGAGGTCTCACTATGTCCAAATTTGAGAGTAGTAATAGGTAGTTTAGAGCAACACCATGTATTCTTTTTTAATGAGGATTCGTATAAGCTGGTCAGGTTGATTGACAGTGCTACACTCAACTCTTCCTACACAAGATAAGCTCTCCAGTGTCAAACAGATCTAAACTGCAACGGGAAAAATAAGCAACATTTCCGCCCACAAGCCACATTTGCGAGTTACATATAATTACAACTAATCTGTTTATAGTATAGAGTTTAGCAAATTAAAATGTGCAGAAATACTTGTTGCCTGTTTAGCTGAGTTCCGCAATTTCAGTAAGAATGAATCAAAGGTTTTACTGAATAATTTTCACTTGAGAAAAGAAGCTATTCCCAAAGTTTAAAGTGTTATATATTTTCCACGAAGACGCGGAAAATTGAATTAAATGGACCATTGTTTAATTAAGTTAAATTAAATGGAAAAATTAAATGGAAAATTTAAATTAAATGGACAATTGAATTAAATGGAAAAATTGGAATTGAATTATTGGAATAAAAATACCTGTACCGAATTTAAAATGTACCTGAAAGATACCTCCATTTTACACCCTGTGTACATTTGTAGAATTTTCTAACATCTTCCTCTCTCTCTGTTGCTGGAGAGAAGTATTTTTTTCTCGTCTTATATTCAGGCATATATATTTTTTTTCCCCAACGCAACGAGTACTTTGTCCTGAAGTCACTGATCCATCAACACCGCGAATTTATTGACTTCTTTATTATGGAAGCCCCATATAGGGGAGTTAACATTGCTATTTGTGAGGGAACAGCACAGAAACATCCATGCCTTCGTTGGGTTTCGAACTCGAGCCCACGTTGTTAAAACCCGAGAAGCTACTCACTATACGATGTGGGCAGTAAACACATAATGCAGAATTGCCAAGTTAGTTTTTTCACTTCTTTAGATTATATCAATCGCTACATAAATTATACAATAAAATGAATCTATGTTCTTGTGCGTTTACAAACCACGGATTTGGCTTGAGAGAGAGAGATCTCTTTTGTAGGTGAACACGAATTCTCTCTGTACCTACATCGGAATTCACTCGTAGGGGTACGTAAGTTTCACTTGCATTAGGCCCAAAATGGAAAGAGAAGGAGACTATCTTCACTCCTCCGTGGTAGGACAACTCCTTCTGCAACGAGCACCATCTATATAAATAAAAGGGAAACTTTGTCGGTCGGGAACAATTCCGGGTAGACCGTCTCCGCTATGGCATCCGTTATGAAATTCGGCCACGTTTGAAAATGCCGAAATCGATGTATTTTTTTTCATGAAAGTACATAAATGCTACATATTTGGAAAGAGCTTTAAAAACTGATAATTTTTTCTGCGTACACTTATTCTGTTACTATAATAGTTTCAGAGATATTTCAATTCTAAATGCATACTCCACCGATACAAAACGTAACCGCCATGTTTTAAAAATTAAAATCGATGAAATTTTTAAAGTACGCAAATTTGACATATTTAGAAAGATCTCTAAAAGATGATATTTTTGTTCTGCGTACACTGATTCTGTTACGGTAATAGTTTTAGAGATACTTCAATTCTAAATGCATACTCCACCGATACAAAATGTAACCGCCATGTTTTAAAAATTAAAATCGATGAATTTTTTAAAGTACGCAAATTTTAGATATTTAGAAATATCTCTAAAAGATGATATTTTTTTTCTGCGTACACTTATTCTGTTACTTTAATAGTTTCAGAGATATTTCAATTCTAAATGCATACTCCACCGATACAAAACGTAACCGCCAT
>OU015493.1:22403861-22556361 GCA_907164885.2 Dolomedes plantarius | reverse complement strand
AAAAACTAAAAAGTGGATGAAATGACGAAAAAAAGTTAGGGTAGGCGCTATTTGGGACACCTACTTTAATTTTTCTAAAAAAAATTAAGATTCTGATTTTATAGAGATAGACATCAATAATTTACTGCTCTCTGAAAATCTGACAACGGAATAATGTAAAATTTAAAACACTGCACGCTCTTCACTTGAACGTGTATGCAAAAACAGAAGTAAAAATCATGCATTTGTTAATCTGATATTGGAAATATACCGAGAGGAAAATTCCCGATAGTTTAACTGAGTGTCTGAATATATGCGATTCTCACAGATACACTGCCTTAAAGTTTGAGTAATATAACAATACCCACAGATTTCTCGAGTTTTGTCCAGTCGATCCTCAGACTAGCCATTGGTAGACTACTTTCAAGGGCAAAGATCCTGATTTGGTAGCTTTTTAGATATATACCACTCAAGGTTCGTCAATGAAACAACTGATGTTGCATAATATTTAATGATGAATTCCGCTTCCCTAGGGCAGTGATAACCTCATTCGTGTTTAGGGGGATCCCCGGTGCATCGGAAAAATATCTTTTGTCAGAATAGTATTAAATTCTCACAGCGAATACCCCAACTAATATATTTATATCAGAAGCTAACATTCAAAATAGTCGATGTGTTTTTACTTCTAAAAGGCGGTCTAGCATTCCTTGCTATGATCAAAACACACATTTTTCCTACATCTATGTTTCGTGCTCCAGGTGCAATATTTTAAGCGAATAAAGTATCAGTCGCGTGACTGATATTTTGTTCTGTTAAAATCTGCAAAAATTCAGTATGTGGTCTTCTGAAAAGTCACGGTATAGTTTGTTGGTATTCTACAAATGTTTAGTAAGTTGAAAACATGTAAAACTGCACAGAAAAAAATCATTCCTTTTTATTACCATGTTTTTATTAACTTGCTTTCTTGTTTGTTTGTGTGTTTGTGTATGTGTTTGTCCAGTACAAATCTTGCAATCGATTTTTAACTAACTTCCCGACTAGCTAGACATTTGAAACTTTTAGAATAGCTCAGAACGCGATGACAATGCATTATTTTAATACTTATAGCCATCTTTAAGCAGAATTAAATTAATTTTCAGTTGTTTTCAGTTAATTTTGTTTCGTAGACTGGTGCAGCCACCTATCGGCCGGAACGGGAACGAAAAGTTAAACGCAAGTTAACTTCCAATTAACTTCATTTTCTTTCAAGTTGATGGGATAATTCATCAAAAAAATTTTTAAAAAGTATTTATTAATACATAGAATTGTCAAGTTTATATGATTCAACAGAAAATTTAAAAACATGGTATAAAAAAAGTTCTTTTTATCTTGTAATTATTTATTTAAAAAAGCATGTTTTTAAATTGCTATTGTTTTTCAGTAAATGTATTGTGCATTTCACTAAGAGAGCGAGTAGAACATAGTTCTACGCGATACTTTAATGAAAATCAACAAAATCAACGAACCGCCCGAGAGATTTTCCTAGAATGATCTTTCATAATTTATTCCCAAATATTCACTTTGAAAATTAACGCGAATGATCTATATATTTATGAACATTTAAAATATACGTATGTTTAATATTATTCAGGTGGTTGTTCAAATTATGCGTAATTTTGTTTATCGAAATTAATACTATTCATAAAAATAGGTTCTCTTTACGTATCGATTTTTAATCAAATTTATAAAAACCAAGATAAACATATAAATTATATTTCCGTTTAAATTAATAGCTACATATATGTTTATATTTGCAGGAATATAAATCTTCATGTAATACATTTAGATACATATATTTGAATGTAAATTTATATTTATAGAATTTAATTTATGTATACTTTCATTTTAACTTTATTCAAACACAAATAAGCTAATTTATAAAGTGTTGTTGCACATTACAAATTGCATTTACGCATAAATTTGCAACGTAATACTTTATATTACCAAGAATATAAATCTTCATGTAAACATTTTACATTATTAGCACCAAAGTGCGATTGTTGTTACTTTTAGGGAAATGCGTTGCTGCCTCTTCCGAGTTCGCCAAAATTTCCAATGAAACAAGTAATATGGAAATGTCTTAAAATCTCGAACCGAATTTTTTTATAAGTTAATAAGTAAAAAAAAGTTTTTATAAGTTAATAAGTTTTTATAAGTAAAAAAGCGCGCGAAAACCCTTGCTCTGGCTTATTTACCAAGGGTTCATGACCCTGACACTAGGCGGTCAAAAAGTTCTTATTGGCTATCGGCGACCATCTGACCTCGGGCGTCAGAGATCGTATTATCTTTCGAAAGGCAGGAGAGAACATGGGGCTGGGACTAATATCTAAAAATAACTTTAATGTTTCCGGCACGTGCGTTAAGGAACACTTTAGCTAGTTAATTCGTGTATCCTTGGGTCATAATTTGAAATAGGTGGATATACTTTATTGAAACTTTAACGGGAAAATTTAGAATATGCATTTATTAATAAAGGTGGAATGTTATTATTACATTATATATATATATATATATATATATATATATATATATATATATATATATATATATATATATATATATATACACTAATAAATTCACATCAATAAAAGTTAATTCATATTGTATAGTTATATCGAATTTTATTCAGATACAATTAAGCAAGTTTGTAAAAAGTTTACGCTTACATATGAATTATATTTGCGCTAAAATTTATACTTTCACTAATTTATCTTGGCAGGATACATGATATAACCTTCATATCTGTTCTACCTTACCAAATCCTACCGATTATAGAGGGAACTAGAAGTTCACAAGTGGAATTAAATTAATTCTCCCGAGAGTCACAAAAACGGATTGAAAGGCTACTTATAACGGAAAACGCGCAGATATGCTTATAGAAAGCCTTTTATTATCGCGGTCGCACGTTAAAGTTGTTCATTATTTTTTCCCTTATTCACATTCCTTCAACGTCTGATCATAAAACCAATGTATAAAAACTGCATTTCTGCCCATAAAAACACAAACGCGTATTATGCTAAAAATAGTTCAAACAACAGGAGAGTTATTTCTTCGGCCAGGATGCAGTAACAGCTAATGCATCCCCTTTGTGAATCTACGTTTTCTAATAAATAGAAGACGCTACTCAAATATTGAATTATAGAGATGCCTCGCTCTATTCATAGCGACTTCAGCGCGAGAGAGACTGTATTTCTACATCCCCGTGACACATGAAAGGGGACATCTGGAAAGGATGTGAAGGCCGTGTCATAAACATATGATGATCGAAGCGCAGAAATGCTTTGGATCGCAATCGGAGCGAATATTTTCCTTTTCTTTTATGGTTTGCCCTGGGATTGACATTGTCAGGGGCTTTTGGGTTGTCGTAGAATAGAAAAGAAAGTTCACTTTGTAAAACAATTAAGGAGCAGATAGTCGCAAGGATTGCAATCTGGATAATTTATTGGCTGTTTTATAAGAACTAGCTGAAAACACGCTGAAAACACGCACTTGGCTACGGAGTACATTCAAATTAAATGCAACCGTCAATGTATGTATTAAATGTCCGTCAAAACAAAAAAATATATATTTATAAAAAAATCGTAAGAGATATTTTTATAGGCAAAATAATCTAGAAGAAAATATTCAAATTAAATGTAATAGGACATACTAAAGAATATAGTACAGTTAATATAGTACAGTTTGAAGAACATAACGTCCTTTATAGCATTTTAATATTTTTTGGATAATGTCCAATCGTCTGCCGCATTAGCAAGAAAAAAAAATTTTTTGTCTATTTAGTTGTTATGCACGTGACGATAAATTTATTTAAAGTACCAGAAAAAGAAATCACGTGATCAACATTTAATAAATTAAATTCTAAAAATGAATCTAAAAATTCACCAAAATTCAGAAAATAGTTTTAAAGATTCGAAAAATGTTTCATTTTAAAGGAATTTTTATGATCTTTCTCGTGATATAAATTTTATAACCCTCAAATTATTATTTTAAATGCAAACTTAAAAAAAGTTACAAAAACAGCTTAAAAATTTAATTTTAAAAAATCTAAGAAGAATTTTTCAAAAATCTCTCTTAGTGCACCCCCTACACTATAAGAAAAATCGCAATGCAAAATTTCAGCCCTTTAGGTCCAGCGGTTTGGTCTGTGCGTTGTATGTCAGTCAGTCAGTCAGTCAGATACAGAACTGTTTTATATACAGTGCCTCACAAAAGTGTTCGTACATTTACGATTTTCAATGAAATAGGGGTCAATCCATTAATTAAAATCAATATTTCAGAATGGGTATTTAATAATAAGATCTATAATTTATTCTCAACAAAACTACATGAAATATTTTAAAAACATAGTAAAACTTTAAATTAAGAAATCAATAATCAAAAAGTAACAAAACCTTTATCTCACAAAAGTCATCGTACATTTTTAAAAAATATCTACATATTAGTAAAAATTCTAATTTTTCGTTAAATTTATATTTAGTAGGATATCCTTTAGCATCCAGAACACCTTTTAAACGTCTGGGATTCGATTGCACTAGATCTTTTGTAATTTGTGCATCAATGTTCATCCATTCTTCTATCATAATTGTTTTCAGTTCGCTTTTCGTGTGAATGTCGTGTTTTCATACTCGAACCTCCAATTCTCTTCAGATATGTTCTATTACGTTTAAATCTGGCGATAAAGGTGGTGTTTTCAAAACTTGTGGACAATTATAGAGACACCAGAGGCGAACGTTGAGAGCCGTGTGCTTAGGATCGTTATCTTGATGAAAAACAAAGTTGTTTCCAGTACCCAAATTTGGGGCTGATAATTTTAAATTTTCTCTTAAAGTATTTATATAAACAGCATGATTCATTATGCCATCAATAAATACCAAGTTACCTGGTCCTGATGTTGACATGCACCCCCACACAAGGACACCTCCACCGCCATGCTTAACTGTTCCTACTAAGTTCTTGCTATTAAGGTCCTAATTTTTTCCTTCTCTATACAATTATACGCCCATTCGAACCAAAAATGTTAAACTTGCTTTCATCGGCAAATAAGACATTATTCCAATACTTTTGGGGCTTATTTATCATTGATAGTGCGGATGAAAGCCTAAGCTTTCTTTTTTTCTCACTCACAGAAAATTTTCTACGGGCAGAACGCCCATGTAATCCAGCTGCTCTGAGAACACGTCGAACAGTGTCAGGTGAAATTGAAGTAGAAAATGTTCCATTAAATTCTACAGAAACTTTTACACCACTCAAACGTGGATTTTTCACAAATTTTCTTATTATAAATATATGATCTCGTTTTGTTAACTTTGCCGGACGACCATTTCTTACCTTCCTTTGGTCCGATTTTCTTCTTTAAAGCGTTTTATCACATACTGCACAGTAGAATGGGATAAATTAAGTAATTTAGCAATACTCCGAACTGATTTACCACTACTATGATGAAAAATAAGCAATTTTCGAATGTTTTTTGTTGTTTCTTTACGACTACGAGCCATTTTTAAATAATACATAGAATATTACGGAGTAGGCAAGCAAAAATTAAATCCTAACGATATTTTAAATGCCACCACAATTCAAAAAAAAATAAAGCGCCGGACGATAATTTTAATTATGAATTTATCTGAAAATATTTCAGTGTACGATGACTTTTGTGCGATAAAGTTTTTGTTACTTTTTGATTATTGGTTTCTTAAAAATAAAGCTTTACTATGTTTTCAAAATATTTCATGTAGTTTTGTTAAGAATAGATTATAGATCTTATTATTAAATACCCATTCTGAAATAATTTAATTAATGGATAGACCCATATTTCATTGAAAATCGTAAATCTACCAACACTTTTGGGAGCCACTGTATATAGATTATCGGCTGATTTTATAATAACCACTCATTTAAGGCCACAAGCGGAAGGGGAAATAACTACAAGATAAAAATAAATTTTTATATACCACGTTTTTAAATTTTCTGTTGAATCATATAGACTTGACAATTCTATGTATTAATAAATACTTTTTTAAAATTTTTTTGATGAATTATCCCATCAACTTGAAAGAAATTGATCAAACGCGTAATAAAGAGGTATCAAATGCGTAATCATTCGTTTAGCTCGGGAATTGGAAGTTACTTGCGTTTAAATTTTCGTTCCCGTCCCGGACGATAGATGGCTGCACCATTCTACAAAACAAAATTAACTGAAAATGAATTCAATACTGCTTAAAGATAGCTAAAAGTATTAAAGGAATGCATTGTTATCATGTTCTGAGCTATTCTAAAAGTTTCAAATGTCTAGCTAGTCGGGAAGTTAGTTAAAAATTTATTGCAAGATTTGTACTGGACAAACACACAAACAAACAAACAGACAAACAAACAAAAAAGAAAGCGAGTTAATAAAAAAAATGGTAAAAAGAGAACTCAATAGGCCATAGTATGAAATTCAATATTAAAGGAAAATTAAAATTTTAATCCGTCCACAGATGACCACTGGATTGAATATCTCATAAATCTATGCTACTAGTATATCAATCTACTTACGTGCATTTAAGAATATAAATTATGAAAAGAAACATTTTCTTTAATTTCTACCTCAATAAAGACCATCTTTTGCATTCTAAACGCTTTGAATCTCAAATAAAGGATTTAAATTCCCAGCACTGAGTAGTCGCCATCAAACATTAAAAAAAAATTTTCCATCTTCCATAAGTTATTTTTCTTCGGACAAAACCATGATATCTCTCCTTATTTCCCATGAAATTACATCCATAAAGACAAATATAGCTCATGCCGCTGTTAATGTTACCGATTTCTATACTGCCGTCGTAGCGATATGATATGGTATTTACATTTCATCCATGCATTACTTTCTATGTCGAAAGATTATAGAAGTATTGTCACGAAAGTCTATGAATACGGGAGTATGCTCTACTGATGTCGTACTTGAGCATCGTGTTCTCTTTCTTCGTAAATAGCTATGGCTGTCCCCGTGAATTGTCTCACGAATGAAAACATTCATATGCTATTGCTGAGCACTTCTAGGAATCCGCGAATGAATCCATATGGGCTCTACTAATAGAAATTTTCTCTTGTTCAACTTTTATGAAAGAACAGATTCGGTAACAAAATGAAAGAATGTAACTAATACAAATATATATATACTAGCTGAAAACCCGCAATTCGCTACGGAGTACATTCAATTTAAATAGAACGGTCAATGTATGCAATTAATGCCAAAAAAGGAAATATATATATATTTATAATAAATGCGACGATCAATGTATACAATTGATGTAATACATACATATATATATATATATATATATATATATATATATATATATATATATATATATATATATATAAATCGTAAGGGATATTTATTTTTTTGGATAATATCTAATCGTCTGCTGCATTAGAAGGAAAAAAATTTTTTTTTCACTATTTAGATGTTAAGCACGCGACGATAAATTCATTTAAAGTACCAGAAAAAGAAATCACGTGATCAGCAATTAATAAATTATATTCTAAAAATGAATCTTTAAAAATTCACCAAAAATCAGAAAATGGAGGTAAAGGTTCGAAAAACATTTCATTTTAAAGGAATATTTTTATGATCTTTCTTCTGATATAAATTGTATAACCCTCAAATTATTATTTTAAATGCAAACTTTAAAAAAGTTACAGAAGCAGATTAAAATTTTAATTTTAAAAAATCAAAGAAGAATTTTTTTTAAATCTTTTTTAGTGCACCCTTACACCATAAGAAGAATCGCCATGCAAAATTTCAGCCCTTTAGGTCCAGCGGTTTGGTCTGTGCGTTGTATGTCAGTGAGTCAGTGAGTCAGTCAGTTACGGAACTGTTTTATATACATATATATATATGACGGATCTTTAAAATTTTCCTAAAATTATTATTATCTAACATAATTTATTAAATTTATTTTCCGTTTTTCCTTTCTGGACGCGTAAAAAAATTAAATAACAGTTTCAGATTTTATTTTATTAATATTCTCTTTATCATATGCTGTTTTTGTAAAAACCGATATTCCTGTACATTTATATAATCATAGTTTAGGATAATATTTAAGCACACGTGTATTTTTTAAAGTTCTGGCAAATGATGTATTTTGTAAAGTATTTACAAACTTTCTCTCAAAGTAACAATTTATGTAACTTAAAACCGACATTTCTTTTACTTTAGCTACATTCCAGTTGCAGAAAATCCCTCACTGTATTTCAGGTGGCAGGTTATCTCAAAACTCTTTTTAATGTTTTCTGCCTTAAGTACATATTTTTCTGAAACCAATTAGATTTAATCAGCTAGTGTTTATCAAAATCAATTAACTGTAATTTCAGTCTGAATATTTCCTTTTAATGCGATACTTTAGAAGGTAGATTATTAGTACTACTATTTACAGTTAACGACATTACCGACATTTTTATCAATCGGACGATTGTCTCTAAAGATCTCTCATTCTTCTGTTAAACAGTAACGTAGAAAGAATTGATAAAGAGATGTTAACATTAATCTTCATTTCATTAGTAATCTTAATTAGGTTTCGCTTCACGTGTTTGTTTTTAGCTTCACCTTGTAGAGCCTGTAGGGCCTGTCCACATAGAATCTTCCAGTATAAATATTTTTAACTAATCATATACCAATCATTGACCTATTTTATTTAACCAGTCCGTGCCAACGAAGTCTTTAGAGCTGACGCTGATGGATTCTATTTGAACAGGCCCATATTTAAGTTTGCCCGTGGAAAACTTTTCATTTTCATGTCCGATATTACTCTGTTTTACCGACATTTAAGGAAAATACCTACTTTTAGTTTTATTCCTCTAGATTGGGGACCATATTTTGGGAATGTAAAGTATTATTTGATAAAACAGAATGATGAATGCTAGAATGATGAACTCAGCTGAAATATAAAACTGCCAAGTAATTAATATATATATATATATATATATATATATATATATATATATATATATATATATATATATATATATATATATATATATATATATATATATATAAGTACTTCTATATATACATATATACAGTGCTAGATTTCTAGAAATAGAGGTGCCAGAACGGTAACCTTCCGGGAGAGTACAAACAGAGTAATTTGTGATTAAATAAATGTTTTTAACTATCATAAAATTTTTTCCTAAAGGGAGGTACCGGAATGCCGTTCCGGCGCGTTCCGCCTCAAATCTAGCCCTGCATATATATATATATATATATATATATATATATATATATATATATATATATATATATATATGTATAAGAATACATTTATATATATATTTGTAAATATATATATATATATATATATATATATATATATATATATATATATATATATATATATATATATATATATATGTGTGTGTGTATATATATATATATATATATATATATATATATATATGTGTGTGTGTGTGTTCAATGTAAGAAGTACCCAAGTCTGTCCGATGCTTTTGAAGTGTTTTCTATACCATTGTACAGACTTGGGTACTTCTTACATTGAAAATAATATTTTTTAAAGAGACATAAGCAAACAAAGTCATCTTGGGAAAAACTGACTTAGGCACTTCTTGTAACAAGCCACAGAAAAAAAAAAAATATATATATATATATATATAATATCCTAGAATACACTATAACAAAATACAAAATTTTACCCATCATTTTTGAAGACTAAATAGCCTCTAAAAATGCTTTATTTATGCATTTGGGCCAAAGATTAGCCTGAATTATCCGTTGAAATTGGATTACATCTAAACTAATTTCTTCCTACCCTATAAATATCTATATTCAGATCGCATTTTGCACCCATTTATTCAAGATCCATTAATTTTAAACCCCTTTCAAAATATAGGGAACTTTTTCATTTGTATGTCAGTTTGAGCGGTCCCATCCTCATTTCCAGGATGGGCCTGCTTTTGGGTCTTGTGTTTATGGCGACCATTCAGCATATTTCTGCTATACGCCCGTCTATTCATGTGTCCAAAGGATGCAGAAACACAGTTATTAATGTCGCTATGAATGAAAGAGCGCATCCCGGGTAATTCAATATTTGAGCTAGCACTGTGTATTTATTCGCTTCCAGTGCACATATATTGGTTAAGTGGCGGGTGCATAAGCTTTAAATCTGCACCGTGGAAAGCCCAGATAAAGCTATGAATAAACACGGATTTATTTTAAGGATCAATCATCGTTTGCTTCTCAAAATTCATGCAATTTTCTATCTGTTTTGTCTGCAGACGTTAGTATGTAACGCGTTGGTATGTAATAGATTTTTCAATACATCGTAGTCCCAGATAACTTTATTGAGTTCGAGTTTCGTATATTGAACGACTTCTTGTTGAAGGTTAATTACTTAGTATACTCATGCCATGTTTGGACCATATTTCGTGAAAGTTTTCCTCAGAAAGGTGTTGATACATTTTCAGTGAGCAGTTATTTAAAGTTTTATATTTTTGACGCATTAATCATATATTCCTGTATTAATTTTTCTGTCTGCATTAATTTAGCGGACCTTATCCTAGGTCGAGTGCTGTTTTCCGTATATTTTAAACAAAATAGCTAGAACCGACCAAATTTATCTCAACCTTAAGTGGCCGATCAGTCGATGCACGAACGAAATTCTGCATAGAAATTTCAATGCTTATGATATGTTTAAATAATTACAAGATAAAAAGAACTTTTTATAAACCATGTTTTTAAATTTTCTGTTGAATTATATAAACTTGACAATTCTATGCATTAATACATACTTTTTAAATTTTTTTTTGAGGAATTATCCCATCAAGTTGAAAGAAAATGATCAAATGCGTAATAAAGAGGTATCAAATGCGTAATCAATCGTTTAGCTAAGGGAATTGGAAGTTAACTTGCGTTTAACTTTTCGTTCCCGTCCCGGCCGATAGATGGCTACACCATTTTACAAAACAAAATTAACTCAAAATGAATTCAATTTTGCTTAAAGATGGCTAAAAGTATTAAAATAATGCATTGTTATCGTGTTCTGAGCTATTCTAAAAGTTTCAAATATCTAGCTAGTCGGGACGTTAGTTAAAAATCAATTGCAAGATTTTTACTGGACAAACACACAAACAAACAAACAAGAAAGCGAGTTAATAAAAACATGGTAAGTAAAAATCAAAAGAACTTTCCCGACATTAGTTTTAACGTTTTATACGACATTAGTCTTAATGTTTTATAGGAACACCGTTCATTTGGTTGCATTCACTGATTTTTTTTTTCATTCCTTTCGTTTACTTGTAGCTCCAAGCTAGGTTAATTAAGTAAAAGTGTCAATTGGGTTTTCTGGGGCTCTATTCAACTCTACCTTTAAACTTTCAAATAACTTAGCTTCGGAAATCAACAGTACTTTTCAAGCTTATTTTTCTTAAATAAACTCTTTTATGCTTAATTGTTTTTCCTTTTTTTTATTTTCCTTTAAAATGATTAAGTTAGCTGGGTTCCTTATAAGATGAGAAATTAATATGATGATGTGTGCTTGGTGTATATTATGGCTGCGACGACCAGCTGCCAAACTCGTGTTGCCAAATATCTATGTTGGCATTCTAAACTTCCCGCAAGTGTCGCAAATATATGTTGTTTCTATCGACTTTCCCTTACATATTTCTATCTTCTTTTTGAAGAATTGAGTGACGTCAGCTGAGTAATGGCACGTGGCAGTTCCAAACTCCGATATGTTTGAAATTTCTGTCCAAACCTTTCAGTTTTATTTCCGCCAAATTTTGATTTGTAACTATCGATTTATGTTAATCTTCGAATGAGCTTCTATTTTTCATCATATCTTCTAGCGTATGACGTGTCATGCGGCCCGTGTATGAATTCTGCGCATTAAGAGAGAACAGATTCCAGTTTGCATCGCGTTTTTAGTAACTATTTTCAAACCTTTACCAGGAAAGTTCCATCATAACCAGCCAAATGATCAAAGCAATATTAATGATTTTTTTATTATTACCATGTTTTATTAACTTGCTTTCTTGTTTGTGTGTGTGTTTGTGTGTTTGTCCAGTACAAATCTTAGAATCGATTTTTAACTAACTTCCCGACTAGCTAGACATTTGAAACTTTTAAAATAGCTCAGAACACGATGCCAATACATTTTTCTAATATTTTTAGCTATCTTTAAGAAGATTTTTACCATGCATTTATTATTTTCAGTTCATTTTGTTCTGTAGACTGGTGCAGCCATCTGCCGGCTGGGACGGGAACGAAAAGTTAAACGCGAGTTAACTTCCAATTAACTTCATTTTCATTCAAGTTGATGGAATAATTCATCATAAAAAAATTTTCAAGTATTTATTAATATATAGAATTGTCAAGTTTATATGATTCAACAGAAAATTTAAAAACATCGTATATAAAAAGTTCTTTTTATCTTGTAATTATGGATTTTTTTCTCTAAAAAAATAGTGACTCTGTGATAGGCATATCCTAAATAGAGAATATGAACTCCCCTGGGAGGACATCATATACCGCTCTAAAATCGTAAATCAACTTAAAGGTAATAGCGGTATCCTCTGCAGGCTTTCGTAATAGTATATCTGGGCCAAAATGTATAATAATCGGTAATAATGTGCAAAAAGTATGCAAAGCATGTTTTCTATAATATAAAGTATTAACAACGAACACCGTAAAGCAGTAGTTCTTAACCCTTTGAGGGGAGCCGTTTGCACAGTGCAAACGCCTAAATCTGGTATTTTTTCGCTTACATTCAATGTATTCAAGTTAAATGAACAGAAAAATAGCTAGTACTGCCATCTGTTATCAATTTAAAGAAGTAAAAACATTTTGCAACCTTTAATTGGAAAAATTTTCAAGATTCTTAAGGTTAAAAAAATCGACAAAAAATCGGCACCGTGCAAACGATGGAAGTTGTTGCGCCTGAAAGGGTTAACCTTTTGTTAATCAGGCACCACTTAACAACAAACAAACAAAAAATTTGTCGAGGACCGTCACTCACCCAACCCTTTTATTAGATTAAAATTCATTTAATTATCTGAACTAAACTATTCGTAATAAATAACTTTTTTTTAAAAGTTACAAATAAATTAAATATCAATAAAAAATTAACATAACAATTAAACTTAATAGCAAACATAAAAATCTATGAAAACTTAAAAATTATTGAGAATTTTGATCTTGCATTTCCTTTTCTAGAAGCAGAATTGCTGTGACGCTACGATTCCGCGACATAGAAAATAATTAGGGATTTTTAAGTATGTCAGGGGTATTTTCACACTTCATGAAAGGAAAGAAGAACAGGAATTTCCAGAATTTGAACAAAAATTCGGAACGAAAAAATTTTTGTTCCCAATTTTATATAAATATTAAATCCGTGGTCGTTTTCAAACTGTGAAACCAATTCTCTTTTTTTTATCACTACTGACTTCACGGAACACTGCTTAGGTTCCCGTTGACCACCAGGGGTTCGCAGACCACCGGTTACGACCATTGCTGTAAAGGATGGAACAATTCTAAGATAATCTCCTCGCGATATTGCTTCTTGCTGTGATTAAAGTTGCTTTGCGCTTTAACTCAACTGTTTTTTTTTCGGTAAAGACAAACTCATAATACCTTCATCCCGGTTAATCAACCCACGGGTTGGCAGCATCTCTCTCCCGACTTCAATTTAGAAAGCTGCAGTTCAGGGTACAAGCATACTTCTAATACCCCTTACTTCTTAAAATATTTCAAATCGGGAAATATACAAGCATAACATGTATGTATGTACCGGGTGTCCCAAAAATAGCCGACGATTTGAAAAATCAATTAAAGAAAAATGGAAGGCGATAGAAATGTACTGTTTCCAGCATTCTGCGTTGGTAACCAGGGAATTAATTCTCACCAATTTTCAAAATTAGTTACAAAGTTCGTCAACAGAGGGCGCTGCTGACTGGGATAACTATAAAACAATGTTTTCAAAATAACCACCGTTTGCAGCAACAACGTGGCGCAGTCTGATGTCAAGATTCGCTGACGCCCGTGCAAACATTTCGGTTTGAATGTTCTGACAAGCAGCAGAGATGCATTGTTCCAGTTCATCTACAGTTTGTGGATTGTGACGATACACCTGATCTTTCAAGTACCCCCAAAGAAAAAAATCGCATGGCGTCAAATCTGGCGAATAGGGAGGCCAATCCATGCCACTTTGAGTATGCTTCTTGCTTTGAAAACATTGTTTTATAGTTTTCCCAGTCAGCAGCGCCATCTGTTGACGAACTTTGTAACTAATTTTGAAAATTGGTGAGAATAAATTCCCTGGTTACCTAAGCAGAATGCAGCAAACCGGACATTTCTATCACCATCCGTTTTTCCTTAATTGATTTTTCAAATCGTCGGTCATTTTTGGGACACCCGGTATGTACGTATGTGTACATGTTATTGCTTTGAGATTTTCTTATGTTTGTTAAATAACCATGAAGAAGATTTAGATATTTGTCTCTTTTCAGATGGACGGCCGAACTATAAGTGGCAAGGTCCAGAGTACTGCTGGGGGTGTCGGTCGCAACCTCGCCGACTGCATGGCCCGCCTGGAAGCCGATCCCTTGCTTCTATCCCTGGTGGGTGCTCAGGAATATGCGAAATCCCTCCTCAGTAAAATGGACCACATGGTGAGTACAGTATCCCTCTATCTTCCGTCCCGCCGGAATTATCTGTTTGCTCTAGTCTCACCTCTGCATAAAACATCATCTTCTTTATGCAAAATATTGCTAAACCGCTAATTGAGAATTTTTTGCACGAAGGGTTTAAATCCCATAAATTGAGAAGAGGATTTTGAAGTTAAGTGGTTGCGATCCGATCCTAATGGGACTTTACCAAATACCCGTAGCAATTTTAGTAACATAAAGCCGAAAATTTTGGGACTTAACTCCATATGAGTTCGTGTGATTATTATGGATACGGACTGGTTAAATTGAGTTCCGCCAAAGTGTGTTTCAAGACAGACGTATGAATGAAGGAAAAAAATATATGGGACTGATCTGAAAATCAAATATGTTGAAATACGGTGAGTTTGAATTGAATAATAAAAAATTCGGCCTGATGGATTGAACGATGATTGCTGTGATTGAACCAAAAGTTAAGTATAACCAGGGTTCTGCTTAAATTTTAATAACATGTTGGGCTTACTTAATTGACTAAAGACCGTTAGCAGTTAATTTGAAAAACCTCCTCTTGATCCTACGATTGCATGTTTACAATATTAGCGCCCTTTACATGTACGCTCTTTCGCGAGTGCTTGGAGCGTACGGGATTGCGCGCGGGAAAACTTGCAGTACGCTCCAAAGCAGCTTTCCCTTCCTTTCCGACACCATCACACGTGCACTCAATCGCGCGGGATCATGGTTTCACGCGGGAAAGAGAGCACGTGTAAAGGGAGCTATTGTTTTAGAAACACAGCGATTCCTCTTTCATTTGATTATATACTGATTTATGATGGGGCAATGTTGGTAAAAGGATCTTTTATGCTCGTTGACTGAGTTAGCTATCTTTGTTAGTTATATCTTAGTTGCTTTATTGGCTTATAACTTAGTTTATGTATATGTATGTGTGTGATTGCGTGTGTGAAATATCATTTCGTAGCCTTAGTTTCATTGTCCAAGTATTTCAGTTTGTTATTGCATACTCTATTACGTAGCTAAAGGTTGCGCGACATTAATAAATCAAAAATACGTTTAATTCTTCATACAATAATATCAGCACACATTTTCACGTACTTGTATATATCTGTTTATGTATGCATGCTTATTTTAATCAATTTATTTGTATGATATACGGAAAACTTTCTTTTAGTAACACGTCACATTTAATTTAAATAGCAATTGAAATTGCCATTGTGTGTATCTGTTTGAAAAATAATCATTTCATTTTTCATTGCGTGGTATTTAGAAGCCTAATGCCGGGAATAGCTTTATACTTTATTTGTGCATGACATGCAGCATTTCTCTTCTTTGTTTACACGTGATGCATGAAAATCTGGGAACAAGAGCGCGCGATCTGGCCTATTTGAAAGTGCAATGTACGCTTAATGATGTGTTGATAGTGGGAAGAAATGTTTTAAAACTTCTATCTCGCGGGATATGCAGATTCCAAGACAATAATCTATCGATCTTCACTCAACATTCTTGAGCTCTTGCCAACTGCTTCGCCTTCCTTTTAATTTTTTACGAACATTTGATAAAAAAAAGAAGTACGGAAAAAAATAGCACGGGCCCTTCCAGCGTCTTAAATATTTGACTAAAATATTCATTACTCCGCAGAATTCATTATTTTTGATCGCGAGGATTGTTCTTATTTTAGCTCATTCATCATCCGTTGGGTATCCATAAATCATTTTTAATTTCCAGTAATTTGTAAGTTTTCGAAAACCCTGACTTAGTATTTTGTTTCTCAGTGAGAGTGGAAAAGTTTAGCGACGTTAAAATTTCTGCATTATCATTTTTCTAAAGGATTACCAAAAGAGGCCGTCCTGGTATTTTCTACTGATTGCCCTGATCGTCAATTTACTGTCGAACATTATTTTGTACATATGCAGGCACTTTTGTGAGACATTCGCACAATATACCACGGAAATAGTTGACTGCTTCCTTATTGTCGAACTTCAATAATTTTTCATTTTATATATATATATATATATATATATATATATATATATATATATATATATATATATATATATATATATATATATATATATATATATATATATAAGTTACAGAAATGTTCCCCTCCAAACTTTAGCCCTTTGACCTTTGACGTATAATTAAAATTAAATTCTGTAAAAAATATTGTTATTTAATACATCTCAACTTAACCTTTGCACCGGATGATGGCCTAATGGCTAGGGCGTTGGCCTTCGGAACAAAATATGTGAGTTCGAGTCCCACTCTTGGCATGGACGTCTGTAGCCGTTCGTAATCGGCCTTAGACCGTAGGTCCCAATATAATTAGTCCTCGTATAGCAAAAAATTGACCATAACAATCGAAACCAAACCTCAAGGTTGTTGCGTGAGCTTTACAAAAAAAATTTACTTTTATAAATATAATTCACATTTTTATATTGACTATAGATAATTATATTTCTGTAATATTTGTTTTATTGACTCACTAAAAGCGATTTTAATAGGCGTAAAATTCTTGATAATATTAATATTTACAATGACGTCTTTGTATGTCGTTTTGTTTATGTTTATTTAACCCTAAAACCCTAGAATTTGTTGGTCTGTAATTTAGTACTGCAGTTGAACCGCAATACTAATAAAAATACTTCACCTGTAGAAGGATTTGGAACAGAATGAAACACATCTTGCTTAAATCTCTCCAAGATTTACTGTATTATATTTATTCTTAATGTTGTAATTTCGATTAACTACCATCTCGCTATTTTCTACGTTTACAACAATTCAGAAAATATCCGGTGAAGAGATGTCATCTATTGATCATCCTTAAAACAAATATAAAACTCAAATTATGACAGATTTGGCGAGAATAAGCACGTTAACGTACAAAAATGATATTTTGTCTGAATTACAGCCATTTGCTATCGTATCTCTTTGTGAATTTAATCGGCCATTAGATGAAAGAAATGTTCATCTCAAATTTCATTGCTGCCAGTGTGTTGGCTAAATGACGAATCATTTTTTTCCTGGGATAAACTTATTTATATCCTAAAAAATTGGCACTGGTAATATGGACTAAGCCGTTAAAAAAATGTTCTGGTATTTTTAAAGCATGACAAATAACTTGGCCATCAAAAATACCCTTTGTTAAAGTCGGATAAGTTACTTTTCAAAGTAATCAGAAATAATAAATCCCGGTTTTTGAATTACGAATTGCACTAATAGAAAGAAATATTCGACGGATTTAATTCAATCAGTTCTTTGTTTCTGCGAAATCTCGATACTGAATGGTTTTGCGCACTCTGTATTTAGCGATTAAAGGTATACATATGGTGAGCATGCTTCCTTGTCCAGTAGGTTGAGGTTTTTCCCTCGAGATTTAGGACGATGATAGACGAACGTATTAGAGAGGTCTATCCATTTTATGTTTTTTACGGTCTTCGAGAATTATTGTTTTTGTTTTAGTTACTTATAGACGCCAATAATATGTTTTGTCTATCACTAGAATAAAAAAATTACTTTATCACTTATTCAAACAACAACGATGACTGTAAATCCTTAGCTTTAAGCACAAGCTGGTGTCTACTTATAAGCCTTCAAACAAAAGATGGCGCACCTATGCATTAGGGCCAGACATGGCACGAGAGACAATTTTCCTGGCTCTCAAACAATCAGTTTTTGACTGGTTGACGTGAGAAGGCCTTGTGTATGTGAAATGCAATTTTTGTATTTACAATCAACTGTATGGAAAGACAGAATTGTTGATTTAAGAAGTGACTTGGAATTTATTTAACAAGCGCAATTATTGGGCATAAGTAATAAAAATGCAGGAAAAAAGTTTGAGCGTATTTGGAATACCAAATCTGAAAGCATCAAAATACAAACAATGAATGTTTTGACGATATACGCGAATGAAATTTAATTTTCAGATAACAATTTCATAAACGATAAATTCACAAATAGGCAAGCAGGTGAATCCAGTTCGGTGTGTGACTTTCTCAGGAATATTAAATATTAATATGCTATAAAATATCTAGCAACCAAGATTTTACAAAAATAATAATTTGCATTACTCGGTAATATTATATATATAATAGCCGTTGTCTCTGTATAACACTTCCGGGCTGTACTCATCTTTCAATTGAAGCCCTCAGTAAACAAACGGCCGGTTAGGCCTAATTTCAATTTCAGATGTGGATCAGAATTTTTTCTTACCTAAAAACTAATATCTTCTCCATCAAATCACGTTTGTTCGGCCTATTTTTCTATAAAACATTCAGAGCTAAAAAAAATTGGATGCTTTTAGCTGTATATTTAACAGTTTTTAAAAATATGTTTACTTTTGCGATGAATTCTGAAAGTAAACAAACTTGAATGTGAATGAATCAAGTAGCTGAAGTATTCATATCGCGTAGTGAGCTGTAAAAAACTGAATGGCAGTCTACTTGGGGTCTCCAACCTTTTGGGACCGTAAATTCGTAAGCCTACTCAGGCCACACGTCAGTCGAAATGAACTGCTGAAAATATGTTCAGTAGTAATAGTTTCGTACTTCGTGAAACACAAACAATACAGTACTTGTATACAACTATATTGCAGTCGAACCCGGTTATAACGAACTTCAAGGGACCAAAGGTTTTGTTAGTTTTATCCTGTGGTTCGTTATATCCGAACCGTTAAGAAAAATGCTAGAGTTCACAAAATATATAACTCATCAGTTGCAATGTGTATTCAATAATGATGTAATTAAAAAAATGATAAAAATCTGTTGAAAAATGATCATTAATAAATTAAATCGACTAAAATCGATTACATTAAACTCACACAATACTAATTAAATTACGTACAACAGGAAAACGGCGGGACCAAAATTTTCGTTCGTTATATCCGTGAGTTCGTTATATACTGGGTTCGCTATAACGGGGTTCGACTGCATAATTGTCAGTGAGGAACTCGCTATGCATCAAGGATGCATATCATTGCAGATTTAATGAACTTGATAACCAAGAAACGTGTTTGACTAAAGCAACTACAACAGTAGTAATACGCGTTTTAAGATTTTCTATCAGAAGCAATTTTTTAAAGCAGGTTCTTCATATATTTACATTATCAGTTCTAATTTTCAATTTCTTTTATCCATTCCCGTTCCCAGAAATGAGAACTAGCAACTGCAGATGTAGCGTGTGTAATAGTTAAGAGAGATGTTGTATTTAATTTTGTTACTGGGAGGGGTTGTGAAACCCTGGAGAAACGCACCACGAACAATATCACTCAAAAAGGTAACGATTGATTAAGTGGCAGTTCGGAAAAGGGTGAAAATATATCTTGTCTCAACCCTTTTCGTTTACATCTGACAGTTCCCCCGCCCCCTTCGTTTTTTAGCGAGCTCGTCCTTTTCAGTCTGTTTAGTTTTATCTAATTTCAACATATACAGGGTTCCCACCTATATCCGTTAAACAACCCTTAACTTCTAAACGGTGACAGCTTAGGTCATAAAGTTGGTGTCTAGGTATAGTAAAAAGGCTATGCACTACTCGATGAGACAAGTGACAACGCCATCTATCTGCAATCTTTGGAATTAGTATTTTATCTCCAAAATGGTACGAGATACGGGAAAAAAGTCAATTACAAAGTTGTTCAGCATCATCGATTTAGTAAGAAAAGACACGTTTCGCGCATCAATACTTAAAACAGAATGTAGAAAATGAACACTTGTTTGGTCACGATTTCAAAAGTATCATTTCATAAAGAGTGGAAGAAAGAAACTGAGACACTTCCCTATCTTCAGGATCATTTATTTATGTTGCTAAAAATGCTCACCATTAGCAAACTATACCCATTTGAACTCTGGACTGGATTCTGTGGTCTTTTCGTGCTTCACTCGCGTTTCACGACGCCATAGAGTTGAAAATCACGACCAAACAAATGTTCATTTTTTATACATTCTGTTTTGAGTATTAATGGGCGAAAGGTGTCTTTTCTTACTAAATCGATGATGATGAACAACTTTGTAACTGAAAATGCTAATTCCAAACTTTGCCGATAGATGGCGATTTAAGTTGTCTCATCGAGTAGCGCATAGCCTTTTTACTATACCTAGGCACCAACTTTATGGCCTAAGCTGTCACCATTTAGAAGTTAAGAGGGGGGTGTAACTGATGTAGGTGGGAACCCTGTATTTTAACTTTAAAATGCCTTGAAACAGTTCAGTAATCAGTAGGCAATATAAATAAAGCCATATAAGGCATTTTAGATTCGTTATTTGTTGTCTTTTTCTGGGGGGGGGGGGTGTTACATGAAAACAATTTTGCAGAATTTTTGCAATTATAAAATACCTTCGCAGAATCCTGGCAAGGAGACTGAGCTATCCATTCAAGCAAAACGGTAATCACGCCGTGTACGTTTAACCTTTATAGAGTCCATCTCGAATCTCTCATAATTATTGCTTGCATTTTAATTGAAAGAGTTTTGAATGGCTGATTATTCCTGTCCTAAAAAAATAATTGCCTAATAATTACAAGATAAAAAGAACTTTTTGTATACCATGTTTTTAAATTTTCTGTTGAATCATATAAACTTTACAATTCTATGTATTGATAAATACCTTTTTAAAAAATTTTTGATGAATTATGCCATCAACTTGAAAGAAAATGATTGATCAAATGCGTAATAAAGAGGCCTCAAATGCGTAATCAATCGTTTATCTCGAGAATTGGAAGTTAACTTGCGTTTAACTTTTCATTCCCGTCCCGGTCGATAGATGGCTGCACCATTCTACAAAACAAAATTAACTGAAAATGAATTCAAATCTGCTTAAAGATGGTTAAAAGAATTAAAAGAATGCATTGTCATCGTGTTCTCAGCTATTCTAAAAGTTTCAAATGTCTAGCTTGTCGGGAAGTTAGTTAAAAATTGATTGCAAAATTTGTACGGGACAAACACACAAACAAACAAGAAAGCAAGTCAATACAATCATGGTAAAAATGTCTTCTGCCTATTAAGACACTGGAATTTTTTTAATGCGCGTGTGTTTAATACTATGCATAAAAAAGTTTTGATTACTTTTTTTAAGTTATAAACACGGCAGTAAATATGCTCATTGATCGAATTTTTGCTACTTTAAAATATACATTGTTTTTTTAATAGACACGTAATCGAATAACACGTACTGGAAAGTATGTAGGCGAGCAAATATTGGTATATGGGAAACGCTAATGTAGTTGGATCGCGAGGCAGTGATTAAATTTGCTTAGTATTAACATTTATAGACCACATAAGAACTTCAAAGCTTTATTAATATTTGATTAAAATATTTTCTATGAAAACCTCATGTATTATTAATTGAATTTTTAATAAAACTTCTGTCTCCGTCGAGTTATGGTCAATAGAAATCGAAATAAAAAATTATACGATGTTTGAAGTTAACTATTAATGGCTTTAAAATCAGTACATATTAATTGCATGAGATAAAAATTCTTTACTTATGATTTAACTATCATATGTATTAAAAATCTGGAAAACAAATTTTGGAAACTAATTTTCTGTTGGGGTTTGGGATGTCTAGCTGGTGGTAGAGTTATTAATAGAACCGTAACCTCAGATACTAATTTGCAGTTATTACCGGGTATTTATTAACTCGCTTTCTTGTTTGTTTGTTTGTGTGTGTGTGTGTGTGTGTTTGTCCAGAACAAATCTTGAGTTCCAATTCTCGATCTAAACGATTAATTACGCATTTAATGCATCTTTATTACACATTTGATCATTTTCTTTCAAGTTGATGAGATAATTCATCAAAAAAATTTTAAAAAAGTATTTATTAATATACAGAATTGTCAAGTTTATATGATTCAACAGAAAATTTAAAAACGTGGTATATAAAAGTTTGTTTTTATCTTGCAATTATTTTTATAAATGCTCTTGAATAATTTATTTTAAGTTAAAATATTCATTTAATACTTAAAACTGTAAACGAGATCACCCGTAACACGCTGAGTGACCCATTATTTACATGTTTTTATTAACTCGCTTTCTTGTTTGTTTATCCAGTACAAATCTTGCAATCGATTTTTAACAAACTGCCCGACTAGCTAGACATTTGAAACTTTTAGAACAGCTCAGAACTTGATGACAATGCATTCTTTTGATACTTTTAGCCATCTTTAAGCAGTATTGAATTCATTTTCAGTTAATTTTGTTTTCTTGACTGGTGCATCCATCCATCGGACGAGACGGGAACGAAAAGTTAAACGCAAGTTAACTTCCAATTAACTTCATTTTCTTTCAAGTTGATGGGATAATTCATCAAAAAAAATTTAAAAAGTATTTATTAATACACAGAATTGTCAAGTTTATATGATTCAACAGAAAATTTAAAGACATGGTATATAAAAAGTTCTTTTTATCTTGTAATTATTTTTAGCTTATGGTTGCATGTCTAGCTGCACCTACAGTTATTAAAGGAATTCTCATCTCAGACACGAACTTCTCGTTAATTATAAATACCGTGCTCTAGATTTTTTTAATGCTCAAATAAAAACATGCTCTGCTATACTTTGTACAATAACGAGCCCTCTCGTCACCCACCGGATGACCCATTATTCATAGGTTACATTTGGATGTCTAGATGCTGTTAGGGTTATTACAGGAACTACATCCTCAGACGCTAACTTGCAATTATCTATATTTATAAAACAGTTCCGTAACTGACTGACTCACTGACTCACTGACATACAACGCACAGACCAAACCGCTGGACCTAAAGGGCTGAAATTTTGCATGGCGATTCTTCTTATGGTGTAGGGGTGCACTAAGAAAGATTTTTGACAAATTTTTCTTAGTATTTTTTAAATTAAATTTTTAAGCTGTTTTTGTAACTTTTCTTAAGTTTGCGTTTAAAATAATAATTTGGGGGTTATAAAATTTATATCACGAGAAAGATCGTAAAAGTTTCTTTACAATGAAACCTTTTCCGATTCTTTACCTCGATTTTCTGATTTTTGGTGAATTTTTAAAGATTTATTTTTAGAATTTAATGTATTAAATTCTGATCGCGTGATTTCTTTTTCTGGTACAATAAATAAATTTATCGTCACGTGCATAACAACTAAATAGACAAAAATATCCTTTTTCTTTCTAATGCAGCAGACGATTGGATATTATCCAAAAAAATTAAATATCCCTTGCGATTTTTTTATAAATGTGTATATATATATATATATATATATATATATATATATATATATATATATCACAATATATATATATATATATATATTTATTTATTTATTTATTTATTTATTTACATCAATTGTATATATTGATCGTCGTATTTATTATAAATATATATATTTATTTTTTTGGCATTAATTACATACATTGACCGTTGTATTTAATTTGAATGTACTTCGTAGCAAAGTGCGGGTTTTCATCTACTTCATACATATCATACTTCAGGTTAATTCATGGTCAAGTTAATATATCTATTGGAATGCTTTCAACAATACGCAAGACCACCGGAAACCCGTTTAGGGGACGCATAATTCATAGGTTACGTATAGATGTCTAGCTGCATATAGAGTTGTTAACAGAATTACTACCTCAGACACTGAAAGGTAGTTAGATACAAATATTGTGCTATATATTTATTTATGCTAAAGTTAACATGCGCAGCAATATTTTTAACAATTCTTAGGTGTATTGAATCAGAAAAAATACCCTGGGTCTGAGTCACAGGTATATAGCTAAATTAACGGTCATTTCCCACAATATAGTAGAATACACCTCTTCATTAAAGTTACAATGCTACTCTTTTTCACATTTACCAAGTTTATCTATATAACAACTGGATATCCGAGAAATCGCATCCGGAATATTTTGGCTGGGGGAACCCCCATCCCCACCCTTTTCTATTTGCTTTTTTACTTCCTACTAATTTTATAATGAATATTTGCTTTTTTCATTGATTTTATTGTTAAAATTTTAGTCCTCTTTATCTTCTTACATATCACCTTTCATGCTATCATCGAATCATTTAATGAATTTTATATGTCATTGATTTTATCACCTTTATACATCATCAGCTTTTATATACTATATTCTTATAATGTTTACACAGCATTTTTATCACTCTTTTATACCAACTTTACACGCTTGCATGTATTTTATTATGAAAAAGTGTTAGTGTTCGAATCCGTAATCTCCGTCGTTGGTTCGAGCCTGGTGATTTTATTGTACTCTTTTTCGGCTTTGGTCCTGTGTTTGGCGCTTTGAGTCCGGTTTTGGACATTGCGCCATTAAACCCAGCCAACCAACCAACCGGAATATTTCGCCTCTCAAACAAATCTACTAATAATTAAGTTATATCATAGTTTTTGCTACCGGAATATTTTGTCTCTCCAACAACTCTACTAATAATTAAGTTATGTCATAGTTTTTGCTACCGGAATATTTTTTCTCTCAAGCAAATCTACTAATATTTAAGTTATGTCATAGTTTTTGCTACCGGAATATTTTGTCTCTCAAACAAATCTACTAATAATTAAGATAAGTCATAGTTTTTGCTACCGGAATATATTGTCTCTCAAACAAATCTACTAATAATTAAGTTATGTCATAGTTTTTGCTACCGGAATATTTTGTCTCTCAAACAAATCTACTAATAATTAAGTTATGTCATAGTTTTTGCTACCGAAATATTTTGTCTCTCAAATAAATCTACTAATAATTAAGTTATGTCATGGTTTTTGCAACCAGAATATTTTGTCTCTCAAGCAAATCTACTGATAATTAAGTTATGTCATAGTTTTTGCTACCGAAATATTTTGTCTCTCAAATAAATCTACTAATAATTAAGTTATGTCATAGTTTTTGCTACCGGAATATTTTGTCTCTCAAATAAATCTACTAATAATTAAGTTATGTCATGGTTTTTGCTACCAGAATATTTTGTCTCTCAAGCAAATCTACTGATAATTAAGTTATGTCATAGTTTTTGCTACCGGAATATTTTGTCTCTCAAACAAATCTACTAATAATTAAGTTATGTCATAGTTTTTGCTACCGGAATATTTTGTCTCTCAAATAAATCTACTAATAATTAAGTTATGTCATGGTTTTTGCTACCAGAATATTTTGTCTCTCAAGCAAATCTACTGATAATTAAGTTATGTCATAGTTTTTGCTACCGAAATATTTTGTCTCTCAAATAAATCTACTAATAATTAAGTTATGTCATAGTTTTTGCTACCGGAATATTTTGTCTCTCAAACAAATCTACTAATAATTAAGTTATGTCATAGTTTGTGCTACCGGAATATTTTGTCTCTCAAATAAATCTACTAATAATTAAGTTATGTCATGGTTTTTGCTACCAGAATATTTTGTCTCTCAAGCAAATCTACTGATAATTAAGTTATGTCATAGTTTTTGCTACCGAAATATTTTGTCTCTCAAATAAATCTACTAATAATTAAGTTATGTCATAGTTTTTGCTACCGGAATATTTTGTCTCTCAAATAAATCTACTAATAATTAAGTTATGTCATGGTTTTTGCTACCAGAATATTTTGTCTCTCAAGCAAATCTACTGATAATTAAGTTATGTCATAGTTTTTGCTACCGGAATATTTTGTCTCTCAAACAAATCTACTAATAATTAAGTTATGTCATAGTTTTTGCCACCGGAATATTTTGTCTCTCAAATAAATCTACTAATAATTAAGTTATGTCATGGTTTTTGCTACCAGAATATTTTGTCTCTCAAGCAAATCTACTGATAATTAAGTAATGTCATAGTTTTTGCTACCGAAATATTTTGTCTCTCAAACAAATCTACTGTTAATTACGTTATTTCATAGTTTTTGCTACCGGAATATTTTGTCTCTCAAACATATCTACTAATAATTAAGTTATGTCATAGTTTTTGCTACCGTAATATATTGTCTCTCAAAAAAATCTACTAATAATTAAGTTATGTCATAGTTTTTGCTACCGGAATATTTTGTCTCTCCAACAACTCTACTAATAATTAAGTTATGTCATAGTTTTTGCTACCGGAATATTTTGTCTCTCAAGCAAATCTACTAATAATTAAGTTATGTCATAGTTTTTGCTACCGGAATATTTTGTCTCTCAAACAAATCTACTAATAATTAAGATAAGTCATAGTTTTTGCTACCGGAATATATTGTCTCTCAAACAAATCTACTGATAATTAAGTTATGTCATAGTTTTTGCTACCGGAATATTTTGTCTCTCAAGCAAATGTACTAATAATTAAGTTATGCCACAGTTTTTCCTACCGGAATATTTTGTCTCTCAAACAAATCTACTAATAATTAAGTAATGTCATAGTTTTTGCTACTGAAATATTTTGTCTCTCAAACAAATCTACTATTAATTACGTTATTTCATAGTTTTTGCTACCGGAATATTTTGTCTCTCAAACATATCTACTAATAATTAAGTTGTGTCATAGTTTTTGCTACCGTAATATATTGTCTCTCAAACAAATCTACTAATAATTAAGTTATGTCATAGTTTTTGCTACCGGAATATTTTGTCTCTCAAACAAATCTACTAATAATTAAGTTATGTCATAATTTTTGCTACCGAAATATTTTGTCTCTTAAACAAATCTACTAATAATTAAGTTATGTCATAGTTTTTGCTACCGGAATATTTTGTATCTCAAACAAATCTACTAATAATTAAGTTATGTCATAGTTTTTGCTAATAGGCCTTACAACAAAAATAAAGGAACTACAAGTATTGAAGAAGATTTAAATATAAAATTTTATCACCTACGTTATTACAAAACAACCTCATTTGAAGCTCTGAAACATCAAAAAAAAGGATATTTTTCGTCACAGGAAATAAAATACCAGAAAACACCATAAGGCGACTTATTGATAATTTCGTCGTGATGCTTATATTTTTCTTGAAAATTCTTCATATTTGACCTCTATCTGAACATTAAAGAAATACAAATTACACAGATCTTAAATTTACTTCTTTTTTGTATCAAGTTTTTAGAAATTTTTAGAAATTTTTCTTGTGACAAGGGCTTTCCATATTTAAACAAAATTTTTGTGTGAGATATACTAACGCAATGATGGGTTTTGATAACATGAAGTTAGGCTAATGTATTTGGCAATCAGTCTAAAGTTTTATGGTGGATAATGATAAAATATTAACATCTATCGTACAAATCACGATAGTTTACAATTTCCTCTCCCATCAAGTTCCTATATGGTGAGAAAGAAAATTTTTAATACTCATCAATTTCATATTTTAATGCAATCAAAATTCGTTTAGTTATCGCTTAAAGTTCTCAGACGCACAACGATGCAACAAAAAAGTTAGTTTTATCTTTTATTTATATTAAACAGACGTTTTGAATAGGACTGCAAACTAGACATTACATCAAAGCGTGTTAGACATCAAATATTTATCGATTTTTATGCATATTTTGAAATTAAACCTATAAGGTACCACATTTTTAAACATTATCGAGAGCAATTTAGAGTGGAGTTCCTTACGGTGTGATAATGATTATGACTAGGAATTTTTAACTATTTGAGAATTTCATATTTCCTTGCCTTGACTATAGAGAGTCAATAATGAACCTACAGTTTAGTAGATAAAGTATTATCTAAAAAGCTAATAAAGTATTTTGAAAATAAAACTAATCAGTTTAGGCATTTTTATGCTCAGTTCCTCCATCAATTTCGACAGCGAATTTTTGCTTGAAATATAGCAGGAATTTTAATTCCAGTGAAAGGTCAAATGTTATTAACCACACTTCATTAATCTATTGATTGTTCTAGCAGTATCGAGGGTTAACGAATTCTTAATTATCAGTGGGCTAATTACACATTTTGCCGTTTATCGATGCCTATGAAAAGAAAAATGAGTTCTAATGATATACAAACTGACCGAAAAATTGTCAACATTGCTCTTTAAAAAAGGAATATAATTTTTTTTTGCCCCGGAAGAAAAACGGGAAAGCTCTGTAATTTTTTATTTAGAATACACTAATTAAATATAATTGCAATTTTGGGGTTCATTTACATTCTTCGGATAGTTAGGTTTTGCAGCATAATTTTATTTTTGAGAGTCAGGTCACGAAGGTTCTTATATATTTAAAACATATACCAATCCTTTGAGATTTATAGAACTGGTCATCTATAAATTAGCATTTTATTTAAAATTTTTCAATTTTTGTGACACACAGGGCAATCTTTTTATCGTTCGTACCTGCCGATTTTTCCTGCATACCCGTACCTTAACCAACGCTGATTATCAAGAGCTTTGAATCGGAATCGCACATAACTCATGAAATCATCTTCAATGAACTGAGTAAACCCTTTTTATATCATCAGTTTTACTTTATTTCATCTCGGATTTCATCACATTTTCCGTTCCTATTTAAAACGACGCATAACGTTGAGTTTTTACTCCTCCGTTTCGAAAACGTTGTTTCTATTTCGATTGGATCCTCTAGATGATAGAAATCGAAATGTTTTACTTGCCTTTGTGTTTAAAAAAATTTATATTTCTCTAATCTTTATTGGTTCGTTTTTACAACTTAGCTTTTCTTAGTTTAAGATAAGTCACGCATGTTATTATATGTTGCACATGTATACTACATTATCGTGAGTAGAAACTAGAGAATCAATAAATTAGCATTAATTAGCATAAGTATCATTTTTATGACTTACAGGACATGTTTTTTCTGATTTTCCGTGCACACCTCTCCGTTAATCATCTTGGATGTCCAGGAATCTCGAACATTAATCACACA
Source organism: Dolomedes plantarius (assembly GCA_907164885.2). Classification (NCBI taxonomy): domain Eukaryota; kingdom Metazoa; phylum Arthropoda; class Arachnida; order Araneae; family Dolomedidae; genus Dolomedes; species Dolomedes plantarius. The sequence continues at coordinate 22,526,881 of OU015493.1, read as the reverse complement.
AAACTGTGCGATAACTCTGTATAAACTAAGCTAACCATTTTCACAAAATACAAAATATGTGATTGACGTACCTTTGACAGCACTTTATTCATTCGCCTTTTAGCGACAGTGTCTCGGTAAAACCATACATATTACTTCAAGTTTGATAGATATTTTATATAGTCAAAATTCAAGTGTTTTAACTGTAACTGTATGTTTCCTAAACTTCATTGCTTATTTGTTTTAAAAACCAAGCCACGAAAGCTTATATAAAGTATATGCTAAGTCCTTTGCGTATTAAGAGCCGGAGAACCCATAAATTAGCATTTATGTGCAATAAAACATATCCCTCTCTATAGTTATTGCCGCTTATAGCTCTCTAACTCGCAGTCATAATTCGTTTCCAGGAAAAACGGAACAAATTCTGAATTTCCTACCTAAACTGAGACGCTTTGGGGATTTTCAATGCCTCTGAGTTTAGAAATCGATTTCAAACACCGCAAAAGGTTTATTACCACTCTTCTTTAGATATCACTTGGTAACGTTTAAATAAATAAGGATGCCTTAATTAAACTGTATTACCGTATACAGTTCTATCTTTTACTGTTCTGACTTTATTAAATTGCATTACCATATAGATTGCTTAGGTTCTATGGTACAAAGTTTGCTCATAAATTCATTTGTAAATTATAGTATACTGCTTAGCATAAGTTAACAACTAAATTATACAAAAGTACCTGGCTTACACAGTATCTCCTACACGAAGCGCACAGCATCTAAAATCTAATTCTAAAATTTGGCGCCAAACTTTTCTGATTAAAAGCTAGTCTCTATTCCGTGCTTCTCTTCCTTGCTTAGCGGAAGGGAACATTTACGCCTTATATCCCATGTTGAAATCAGTTGCGTCCCTTCGAAAATTGAAGTACCCTGGCTCGCGGCTATAGTTCGTCTGGTGCATACGTCAGTCCACCAGTTTTGCATCAGGGCATGTAACTTCTTTGCTTGATATTTCTTTTATTGATAAACATGTAAATCATCAAAGAAATCGCATGAGCAAACAAGACAGTTTACCTATAAAATAGTTAAGGAACGGAAAATAATGACATACGTAACAGTATGTCGAAATGTCAGATTAATAAACTGAAACCGGACAAGCTCCTTATTTGTAGATCTACTTAAACCTAATTTTAAAAGCAGCTCTCACCCGAAGATTGGTAATAACCGATAGCTACATCTATACAAATGTCACTAAATACTCGTAGCTAAGGTTAAAATTCGCTGAATCTACTGGTCTAGGGGACAGATAGCTTTCTCTCCTTGAGCGCTGTTCATCTTCCTCTTGCGCATTCTTTATATTAGCCAGCATTGGCACCACTCTCTCAGCTCACATCTTCTACCTTAAATAGATCATTCGTTGGTTATTAAATTAGAATGTCCCCTCATTAGTAACCCCTAAGCTTTCCTCCCTCGCGCGTACTGATTTGAAGGTTGAGCAAGGTTTGCACGAATAAACTTTTCTGAGCATTGCGATCGGAATATTATTGATCACTGGTTATAATTAATAATAATTACAAGATAAAAAGAACTTTTTATATACCATGTTTTTAAATTTTCTGTTGAATCATATAAACTTGACAATTCTATGTATTAATAAATACTTTTTTAAAAATTTTTTGATGAATTATCCCATCAACTTGAAACAAAATGAAGTTAATTGGAAGTTGCGTTTAACTTTTCGTTCCCGCCCCGGTCGATAGATGGCTGCACCAGTCTACAAAATAAAATTAACTGAAAATGAATTCAAATATGCTTAAAGATGGCTAAAAGTATTTAAAAAATGCATTGTCATCGTGTTCTGAGCTATTCTAAAAGTTTCAAATGTCTAGCTATTCGGGTAGTTAGTTAAAAATCGATTGCAAAATTTGTAAGGGACTAACACACGCACAAACAAACAACAAAGCAAATAAATAAAAACATGGTAAATAATACAGTAATATATTAATACCGTACGAATTAGTTTCTGGTAAAGAAGGAAAGAAACATTCTAATTATATTTTTTGTCGACTGTTTGACCACTGGTGCGATTCATTAACAATCCCCACAGTAGTTGTCGCATCCTTAAAACAGCCGAGTATAACATAACAATCAATAATTATATTATATGACGTTACAAGCTGAAAAACCGCACTTCGCTACGGAGTACATTCAAATTAAATACAACGGTCAATGTATGCAATTAATCCATATATATATATATATATATATATATATATATATATATATATATATATATATATATATATATATATATATATATATATATATATATATATATATATATATATATATATATATACGACGATCAATATATGCAATTGATGTAGAAAAATATATATATATATATTTATAAAAAAATCGTAAGGGATATTTTTATGGACAAAATAATGTCCAATCGTCTGCGCATTAGCAAGAAAAAACATATTTTTTGTCTATTTAGTTGTTATGCACGTGACGATAAATTTATTTAAAGTACCAGAAAAAGAAATCACGTGATCGGCATTTAATAAATTAAATTCTAAAAATGAATCTAAAAATTCACCAAAAATCAGAAAATAGTTTTAAACATTTGAAAAAGATTTCATTTTAAAGGAATTTTTAGGATCTTTCTCGTGATATAAATTTTATAACCCTCAAATTATTATTTTAAATGCAAACTTAAAAAAAAGTTACAAAAACAGCTTAAAAATTTAATTTTAAAAAATCTAAGAAGAATTTTTCAAAAATCTTTCTTAGTGCACCCCTACACTATAAGAAGAATCGCCATGCAAAATTTCAGCCGTTTAGGTCCAGCGGTTTGGTCTGTGCGTTTTATGTCAGTCAGTGAGTCAGTTACGGAACTGTTTTATATATATAGACTAGCTGAAAACCCGCGCTTCGCTACTGAGTACATTCAAATTAAATACAACGGTCAACGTATGCAATTAATGCCAAAAAATTAAATATATATATTTATAATAAATGCGACGATCAATGTATACAATTAATGTAAAAAATATATTTTATAAAAAAATCGTAAGGGATATTTATTTTTTTAGATAATATCTAATCGTCTGCTGCATTAGAAAGAAAAAAAAAATTTTTTGTCTATTTAGTTGTTATGCACGTGACAATAAATTTATTTAAAATGGCAGAAAAAGAAATCACGTGATCAGCTTTTAATAAATTAAATTCTAAACATTAATCTTTAAAAATTCACCAAAAATCAGGAAATGGAGGTAAAGGTTCGAAAAAGATTTCATTTTAAAGGAATTTTTATGATCTTTCTCGTGATATAAATTTTATAACCCTCAATGTATTATTTTAAATGCAAACGTAAAAAAAGTTTAAAAAACAGCTTAAAAATTTAATTTTAAAAAATCTAAGAAGAATTTTTGAAAAATCTTTCTTAGTTCACCCCTACACCATAGGAAGAATCGCCATGCAAAATTTCAGCCCTTTAGGTCCAGCGGTTTGGTCTGTGCGTTGTATGCCAGTGAGTCAGTCAGTCAGTGAATGAATGAGTCAGTTACGGAACTGTTTTATATATACAGATGAGTGTGTTGTCTTCCCAGAGAGCTTACAGCCATCATAAATCTTCAGTTCGCTGAGGAATTTCTTATGGTGTAGAATTCCAAACCGAACATCTATGATCCACAGACCGGAGGCTAATCAGTTTTGCCACCATCAGAGAACCCCCTAGCGGAACTCCAGATTGAAGTACGAATTATTTTTTTCCTCCTGATCATAACTATCGCTAATATTACTCTGGGACTTATCCAAGCCAATCAGAATAATTCAAAAATAAATAATTTTTCTCCTGCGACCGCCACTAATTGGACAATCCGTTTATCTCTATTTTTGAATGCTTCCATTGTCCTTAATCAAAGCATCGCGCGTCCCGTACATGTGACAGATATAATATTCGGAAATGACTTTCGTTCAAGATTTAAATATTCCATTCCGTATAACGCATCAAATCTATGCATTCTGTGCCTCTAAATCATTCCGGGAAACAGTGGATCGATGCAGCGATTCATTTCAATAACCCTAGCGCGCAATGGGTTGGAGACTCCTTTATTTATTTCGTTTCCGTGCGTATCTCCCGAGCAAATAGCCCGGATTCAAAATTAATAACTTCCAGTCCGCCGGCCAGCTCTGAAATGAAAGTACTAAAATCTGAATCGGAAAGACTCTATTACTGAGAATAATGCATCTCCAATGGTGGATGCAGTACGGGGCATTTGGCATTGTTTGCGTGATATTTCTATATTTGGTGCCATTTTATGTATTTATAATCTGTATATTGCGTGCATGTATGCATGAAACAGTTATTTATTTTTGCATTCTGACAAGATTGTGCTTTAGAGGTTATATTATGTGTACTTCAATTGCATAGTTGTAGATTGATTTTAGAGTCCACGTTGACCGAAAGATATTCTTGCCGGTAACAAGTTCTAATTGAAATATAGGGTTAAATTTAGTTCTCCTTTTCTCAGCAAGCACGTCGTTTTTAACTGAAATATAGAATGCAACTATCGTAATATCTAATAGAATATATGGCATACATTTAAAATGACATTAATTTCTGAAGTATTTTGTAGCGCTGTCAAAAGGTAAACCATAACATTACAAATGCCCAGCTATGAACAGCCTCTTTAAAATTGTATTAGGATGGCCCAAATAAAAGTGAGACTTTTGTATTAGCGGCAGTGGTTTTAGAGCTTTGCATTTACGCCAGTAGAGGACGATGTATGCTACGAAGAAAAGCTATTATCATTGGAAAGTGCCAGTGTGTTGTTTTCATGTGTTTAAGCATGGTGACTACTTACGGTCGGGACATGGATTCGTCCAAACAGGGCCAGCGAGCGTTATTCAACTTTAGACGGCAGAAGGTGTCAGTGAAGCCGAAATTTATTGTCGCATTAGGAATGCAGGGGCATGAATGTGTGTCAAAGTGTACGTTGCTTAGATGGATTTGTAAAGGACGTGGTAGCACGGGACATACCGAGGCCGGCTCAAGCATACTTTGCCATCATCATGGAATCGATTGCTTCTGTGGACAAGATTTGCTGCAACACCTCCACTGGGAGGTTTTCAACCCTCCCCCCTACAGCTCCGACCTGTCACCCTGCAATTACCACATCTTCGGCCCATTGAAAAAGGCTCTCAAGGGCCGCCGGTTCATTAATAAATACAGATGTCCGGATCGCCGTTCAAGACTGGCTCCGTCAAACATTCACGGACATTCATTTCTCAAAGAATCCAAAATCTAGTGAAGCACTGGGACACTTGCTTGAACGGGTTTGTCGACTTTGTGTAACGAATATAGCTTAATCACTGTTACTTCCTGTATGTTCCCGTATTCCAACCAATAAACTATTGCAGAAAAATACCAAAAGTTTCACTTTCATCTGGGCCCCTTATAAAATCCAAACTGAAAACAACTGCAGGAAACAACCATATCTTATGCATTAATACATCTATACTACAAGCTTTGTGTTGGCTGTGCAAGTTGTGTGTCAAGCTTTGTGTTGGTGCATCTATTGTTCCCAAATTGGCAAGAAATTTTTTCCTTTACTTAAATAGGGCGGCAGTTCTAAAACAGTCAAAATTTAAACCTTAAAATTTCCGTTTATTATTCTAATTTCTAAAATTTAAAAATTAATTATCTAAAAAGACTAACCAAAGTAGATTCTTTAAATTTAGTAAAATTGTCAGGTAATTTAAATGAAAGACGGGAAAAGAATTTTCTTTACAAATTATTACAAATTATTTATTGCATATCCGGCATTTTAATTAAATAATGCAATCTAAAATTTTTTTAAAAAATTTGATATGTAATAAAATCAAGTAACATTCCTACTCAGCAAAGATATAGCTTTAAGAGATTCAGAAACTTAATTATTAATAAGTAATTTTTTCTCATTCAACATTTAAAGTCAGCAAACATATGTCTTTAAGGGATTAAGAAATTTAATAATTAATAAATATTTTTGGGGGGCTATAAAAAGTACAAAATGCAAAAGTAGTTATGGATTTAAAAAGTTCTGGTTTATATTACATTATGATTTTATTGCTTTGTTTTAAAAAAAGCAGGATTAAAAAATTACTTTAATAATGAGATTTATAAAATTTATTTCGTTATAGTTTTATTTAACTTAACATGTAACACATCAAAAAGAATTTCATACTATATTCACTCTAAATATAAAATACTGTTCCAGGCTTGAAAAAAACAACCTATTTTAGAGTATATTATTTTTCCTTTACCGACTTTGAATATAAAATAGGTGAAGAATATGATTTGTTCTGGGTATAGCGTAGAGCCTGAAATAGATTTGTCAGGTAGTTCATCCTACCTGTTTCACGTAGAATATACAATCTGAATCAGAAAAATCAAAAACCAGTTGCTGACAGACACTGCGCCCCGAATGGTCCACTGTTTTCCGATTTGCTTTAAGTACAAAAGGGGATTACCCAAAACAGATAAATCCGTTTGACAAAGACTTTACAGACTTAAACGGGTAGATTTTTTTTGCTTGAAACAGTTTTTTTTTTCTTTTATAATGTAACTCGACAAAGAAAAAAGTATAGAAAGCTTTCGGTCACTTAAAAGGCTTAGCTTTTGGCCAATTTATTTATGTTCTTTGAATTCCTTCTTCGATCAATTCAAAATGGGATAAATAAATTTAAACTGAGTAAACTTTTTTGGCATTTATACCGAAGAAATTACTTATGACCCATTTGCTGTTGTTTTGTGTTCTGAGAGATAGTGTTGACGCCAATGGCTATGTTGACAATCGCCAAACGCGCCCTTGAAAGAATACAAATATAGGTATCATAGTTTTCAATTCTTATGTTGGCATCGTAAACTTAAAGATATTAGAATTTGTTTGAAATCGCTTGCTGCATCTAAAAAAGTTTGTTACGCTCGCACATCGTATGGTCGATGTTTCATGTACTGATTTTGATACATTAGTATTGTAGATAATGCGTTTAAGTTAATAAAATTGTTATATTAATTCGTATGTCGTATGGTCGACAATAGTTTCGATATAATTTATTAGTTTGCAGTCCATTTTAATTAACTAATTAGGGACCAGTGCCACGTATGACATTTCGCTCATACAGATAGTATTTATCAAATTATATTCAATTTTTAAAAAATAATGCAATTTCGTAATGAAATCCTTAAGTTTATTTGACAATGATAATCTTTTTGTTTTGTGACAGCAGTATTCAGTATCCTACAGTAAGACACCAGCCATGGAACTGTTATCAAAATTCCAATGTTCACCGACTCTAATATCGCCGTGCAACGTCAAAGTTATCTTCCATCTGCTCTTCGGAAGTGAACCAAATTCTAACACTAAAATAGCATGTCAGCTTACTATTTGACAAATTGCTTCCGGAAGCTCCCTTTCAAAAATCCATTTCAATATTCCGCTGCCTCACGTACGCATGCTTTACCTTTATTCGCGGATGGAAACTGCTGTTTCTTTTTCCGCAGATGTAGCCACGAATTCCATTCCGATATTCTCTACTCCAACAATTTATCTCTCGTGAATATGCATATTTTTCGGTGAACAGTCTTTTTATACCAGTTTACATTCCTTCTACGTCTGTCGGTAGGGAATGTGGGGGATGATTTTGAAAAGTTTTAACTCCTGAACACTTTATAAGCAATTAATACCTTAATTTTTTTTTGCACAGTATTATAAAATCCTTTTTTGTAAATATGATACTCATCTATTATAGGAAATTTCAAATTTTTAGAGGTTTTGCCCTTGTATTAAAGGGTAGCTCGAAACGGCGGCCTGTTTGCGAAATTTTGGGATTTATCGCTGCCTATTAGGAGTGTAATGAAATAAATTGATGTATAAAAAGGAACTCACTTTCAATAATATTAAGACTGGCATCAAGACTGTTGCATACACACATACACACACACACACACACACACATATATATATATATATATATATATGTGTGTGTATGTGTGTGTGTGTGTGTGTGTGTGTGTGTGTGTTCGTTCGTTCTGTAATAAATTTTAACCACCTCTAATCGCCTGTAATCAGAGTTCTTTCACTCTATGGTAACCTTTCCGTCATTTGCCAATACTAACCTTCCTTGCCAATTTCTGGCAACCCGTTAACAGCTACTTCTACACTCGCGAGATGAAAGCTGGACGTTGCGCTGTAAGATCATGTTTTGGCTGCAATAGACAAATGTGTTCATTGTATTTGAATCTTATTATTGTTTTGGCCACGATGTATTTGTTAACAGGAGATGACCTTTCGGGTCATCACATGTATATATATATACATGTGTGTATGTGTGTGTGTGTGTGTGTGTGTGTGTGATAATATTACTAACTACCTATAATCGCCCATTCTGTACTTCATCTCTGCCATGGTAACCCGTCCTTCTTGTCTTGTCGTAAACGCTTCGCCTTCCCACATACTAACTTCCTCCGCCAATTCTGGCAACCTCTCTGACCTAATTCTATTTTGGCGCTTTTTGCGGGGACGCTGGACTGACTCGAAGCGAATAAGATGTGTTCCTTTACTGTTTAATAAATTAGTTTGTTCCTGAAGCTAACTTTATTATTTTCCGGCCACGATGCAAGCTACATTTTCATGAGATGTCCGTCCAGACATTTCATGTATATGTATATATATATATATATATATATATATATATATATATATATATATATAAAACAGTTCCGTAACTGACTGATTCATTCATTCACTGACTGACATACAACGCACAGACCAAACCGCTGGACCGAAAGGGCTGAAATTTTGCATGGCGATTCATCTAATAGTGTAAGGGTGCACTAAGAAAGATTTTTCAAAAATTCTTCTTAGATTTTTTTAAATTAAATTTTTAAGCTTTTTTTTAAACTTTTTTTAGTTTGCATTTAAAATAATACATTGAAGGTTATAAAATTTATATCACGAGAAAGATCATAAAAATTCCTTCAAAATGAAATCTTTTTCGAATCTTTACCTTCATTTTCTGATTTTTGGTGAATTTTTAAAGATTAATTTTTAGAATTTAATTTATTAAATGCTGAACACGTGATTTCTTTTTCTGGTACTTTAAATAAATTTATCGTCACGTGCAAAAAAAAATAGACAAAAAAATGCGGCAGACGATTGGACTTTATTTTGTCTATAAAAATATCCCTTACGATTTTTTTATAAATATGTTTTTTTTTACATCAATTGCATACATTGATCGTCAAATTTATTATAAATATATATATATATATTTATTTTTTTTGGAATTAATTGCATACATTGACCGTTGTATTTAATTTCAATGTACTCCGTAGCGAAGCGCGGGTTTTCAGCTAGTATATATATATATACAGGTTGTTGCCGAATTCGACAAATTCAGAGGGGTGATAGTAGGCATCAAGACGAGCAATAATCACATAGGAATGTATGACCGGAAACGCAAATCTGTCGCTGGAGAGCGCTGTTTACTTAATCGGACCGTACCTCCTACAAATCCCAAGGGATGGTCGGAAATATCGCCTTTTGCTGCAGGAGGTAGAAAACTATAAAAGAGAACAGAATCACATTAAAAATGTATGACTGGGAACGCAAAACCTGATCAGCTAGAGGGTAAACAAAGATGCAGAAATGAAAAGTCAACACACACACACATATATATATATACACTGAAGTGCCACTGAATTAGGGATACCTACCTAGTAACGAGTTGGGCCTCCTCTGGCCTTGATAACGGCTGCCACACGACGAGGCATAGATTCAACAAGTTTCTGGAAACGTTCCACGGGAATGGCTTGCCAAATATTGGCTAAAGCTGTCCATAATTCAGTAAGGTTCTTTGGTGCTGTGTGATGGCCTTTCACGCCTTGTTCCAAAACATCCCAAAGATGCTCAATATGATTTAAGTCTGGGCTTCTAGGTGGCCACTTCATGACAGAGAAGTCAGAGGAATGCTCATCCAACCAGCCAGTAGCCAACCGGGACTTGTGAGAGGTACAGTTGTCTGGCTGGAAAACTCCATTACCGTGCGGATAACAGAACTGCATAAACGGATGGAGGTGATCACCCAGTAACTCTACGTACCGAATTGCATTGAGGGAGGGTGGTACACGCACCAAAGATCCCAAACTGTGCCACGAAAAAACACCCCAGACCATGATTGAGCCACCATGCCCTTGTACAGTTCCAGCCAGGCATGCAGGATCCATGGCTTCATGAGCCTGACGCCATATTCTCTGCCTCCCGTCGGCGTTAAGTAGTCGGAATCGAGACTCATCACTCCATGCTACTCGTTTCCAGTCCTCTACACTCCAGTGTCTGTGCTCTCTTGCCCAGGCAAGACGTGCAGCCCGATGGCGAGTATAGAGCAATGGTACTCTCGTAGGTCGACGGCTCCCGAAACCCATACGGTGAAGCGAGCGTTGCCCAGTCAGTTTACTGACTGTACGACTGGCACCGTCATTAAACTGGGTGGTAATTTGAGCTAATATTTGGCTTCGTTGGCTACGTACAATACGCCTGAGCCGTCTCTCACCACGCACTGTCAAGGCTAATTGTCCTTTGCAGTTTGCCCGATCGCTAGTTTTTTTTTCCACCATCCATGTATTCTTGGTATACTCTTGACACTGTCGACCTTGAAAATCCTAGCTGTCTGACGATTTCGGAAATTGAATGGCCCATGCGTCGCGGACCTACGATTTGTCCGCGATCGAAGGTGTCTAAATCAGACAGTTTACCCATACTGGCAATTCCAACAACTAATTCTGAACAACCACAGTACGCGCTGTATATGCAGTTCCCACAGCGCCCTCACTTGCGCATACATGATGCGTAGCGCTACACAATTTGCATAGGCTTTGCCTAATTCAGTGGCACTTCAGTGTATATATATATATATATATATATATATATATATATCATCATCAACATAACTACAATTCGCTACTCTTCACTCAGCTTTATGGTTCACATGTAAAAGAGTACAGTACTAACAGATCAGAATAAGTGCTGTGATTCATAAGTTAGTGGGGACCCTGAATACCCAAACCATATACATGTGAAATAAGTATCTAGTTCATAAACAAATCAATGAAAGGCTGAAGTATTCAATCATTACACATATGTACAGGAACGGTCGCACCTACATGTACTCAGTATGTAAGGGTATATATATATATATATATTAAAATGCAAATGCATATCTATATATAACACACACACACATATATGTCTTTGTATCTGAAGCTATATAAATATTAGGGTGGGTCGAAAAAAATAAATATTTTTTTTCCCGAAACGCTTTAGTGCGGAAAAGTTGCCTATTGTAATAAGAAGAAAAACGGCATGAAAAAAATTAAAATCGGTTAACATCTTCCGTTCGCGCATCGTACTTGAAGTTTATGAAAAATTGCAAAAATCACGATATTTTTGCAATTTTTTTCTGTTAGTTAAAACTTTGAAAATAAACATGATTTAGCTTTTTATGCTTGTTGTATGGTTTAAATGACCTAAATAAATTAAATTCTGATCATAAATCTAATTTTTTTCTGTTCACGCAGCGTCTTTGAAAAAACAGAAATTTAGCAATTTTTCGCAATTCTCGCTGTGCAACTCTTCGCTCGATTTGCTAGAACAAAACGACCCAGAACTCACCACGCGGAGATGGTTGCACCTCCAGTTCCACCCACAACCTACCCAACCAACCAATTGTTGGGTGTGGTGTTTACATTATATTTACATGTATTTACAAAGATTTTTCCATAGAGTAGGATTATTTGGCTTACTCTGTTTTTTACTTTTTCTTTATTATATCTATACATATTTAACGTCTGATTTTTTGGAGAAAAAATGCATAACAGATCTAGACTCTAGTGTTGCTCGAATATAGCCATCTCTAGCCCCATGTCCACATACTTTATTCGAGACCTTTGTCACAATTTTGACGCACCTCTCCACAGCCTGGGTGTGACCGGGAAACTTTAGTATTTCTCTCATTGATATAGTATCAGAATTGATGAATGGTTTAATATTATCTTCACTTCCGCACCATTAGGGGAGAATACACCGCTCAAGAATTCCAATTAATAATTTCAATGTAATCTGAAGCTTGAAAGTTTATCTTTGGTGGTACGAAATTTCTATCAGTCTTCTTATTTGGGACTGTTTGCCTAGCTTTTAAGATTTTTCTGTAACCAAGCTCCCGAATATGTTCTCTTCAACATATTCAGAATATGTTTCCTCAACAAGCATTGCAAACAGAACATTCTCTGGGTGCGCAAAGAATGCACTTGGTTGAATTACTGGATCGACAACTTGAAGTAATTCGTCGGATATAAACCGTGATGTTTAGATTGCTTGAAAGACATGTTTTCGTCCGTCAGTAAAATATTTGTTCTTTTTTATGGTAAACCACATAGCCATATATGATTTCAAGATGAAGCCAACTATTTCTTTTAAGTTTCCGGATGGATCTGATGAACTTATATAAAACCTAAGGACTCGGTTGGCCGCAGTTATCCATCTAGTATGGAACAAAGGACAGGGTCTCTATTTGCCAAGTCTTCTGGACATTGTCCCAAGGGGAATGCATTTGAAATGACAAACAAATACTGTTGGTCTTTGCTCAACAAATTCCTGTCTATATCAGGAATCGAACAATCTATGGGTTCATAATGAACCACAGGGAGTTTTTCACAGCAAGTGAGATGCTGCCCGATCGGCCCACTAAAATAATTTGGTCCTGCAGTTTGACCGTCAATATGTTCGAAAATGTGGCGAAAAGGAAGCTCATTAAAATTCAGGAGGCATATGCACCACTGTAGCGGGCGTCCTATATGATTTTCTAGTCGGTGGATGACATTGTTCTTCCATCCAGAGTTGGTTACATTGCCATTACACCCTACTACTTGTAGTATTTCTAGTGATATTGATAGTTCAGACAAACGAGAAATAATGCTATGAGTTATATCATTTGATAGACTCGAGGAAGGAGATACATGTTCAATATAAGTTGATCCAGGTTCCTGAATAAGAGAATAGTGTTCTTCTTTCCCATTCCTGCGAAATTACTTGGCATTCCATTTTTCAACGCACAAAGTATCATCTTTTTGTCCGTCAAAGAAAAAAAACCAACTTTTCTCAGTAGATGTGAATTGACTTCAATTCAGTTTAAACCAGTTCAACCTATTTCAAGTGAGTTCTGGTGCGTTTTGTTCTAGCAAAACGAAAGAAGAGCAGCACAGTGAAAATTGCAAAATATTGATAAATTTCTGTTTTTCTAAGACGTTGCGCGAACGGAAAAAAATAGATTATTGATCAGAATTTAATTTATTTAGGTTATTTAACCCATAAAACAAGCATAAAAAAACTAAAGCATGTTTATTTTAAAAGTTTTAACACACAGAAAACAATTGCAAAAAAATCGTGATTTTTGCAATTTTTCATAAACTTTAAGTACGATGCGCGAATGGAAGATGTTAACCGATTTTAATTTTTTTATGCCGTTTTTCTTTTTTTTTACAATAGGCAACTTTTCCTCACTAAAGCGTTCCGAAAAAAAAATATTTATTTTTTTCGACCCACCCTAATATATATACAGTAGACGCTCGTTAATTCGAACGCGGTTAATTCGAACTTTCGGTTAATTCGAACTAATCCAAAGGCCCAAAAAAACTTGTATTGGAGTTAATGTTAAAAATATCTCATTAATTCGAACTAAATTTTTATCAATTCAGTTAATTCGAACTAAAAATTTGACAAAAAAATTTTCTTTTTCCTCAATTAACGGAGGAAATGCACGATGTATTTGTTATTTTGTGTGTCAAAATCACCTGTATTTTTTTCTATGTAAAGAGGCACATGCCTGCATTCCTAGACTATTGCATTTCCGCTAAACGTTAGTGGCTATTGTCCTTATTAGTGCTTAACGGACAAAGCGATATTCCGTTATTTGTATCATTTTTCTTAGAATTTCAGAAAAACTAGTCTTTACTACAGATTCTAGGGAGCCGCGTCAGTTATGCCAGCAGTGCAGACAAGTTAATGTGATCTAGTTTTGCTTCCTCAGTGTGTGATTTGAAAGTGTAAAAATTCAGGATGTCTACGCGTGGAAAGTACAAAACCCAAATTTTGGAGACAAAGGTAGAAATTTTAAAGAGAGTAGAGAATGGCGAATGTAAAACGAAGTTAGCAGCTGACTATGGAATTAAAAAAAAATATCTTGTCAACTTATTTGAAAAACAAGGATCAATTTTAGATTCTTGAGAAAAATCAAAATTTGCTAGAGGAAGTTTCCTTCCTCTAGCAAAAAAGCTTCCTCTAGCGTGAGAAATGCATCCCAAGAATATCTAGAAAAAGCTCTACTGCTATGGTTCCAGGATGTTAGATCTCGAAATTTTCCGATAAATGGACCCCTAGTGCTGACGCAGGCTGATGAATTGGAAAGTCGAATGGGTATTGAAGATTTTAAATGCAGTGATGGATGGCTTTCTGGATTTAAGTCAAGGCCTAATATTTCTTATCAAACTGATGTGGCCAAATCTCTGACGTAAACGAAGAAGTGTGCACTAATTTCGGTAGGAAACTGCCAGGGCTTTTCTCTACTTACCTGCCGAAAGATATTTTTAAATGCGGCCATAATGGACAAAGCCATAATGGACTCTATTAAAACTCTGAAAGCATTTATTCAGATGGAACCTTCCTCTGAAAATGAATTGAAATGTTTACTTCAAATCGAGAAGTTGGCTGAACAATGTAGGCATCATAAACAAAGCCAAACATCCATTTTACAGTTTTTCCCCAAAGTGTAATTCGTATTTTTAATTAAAGTTTACTTTCTACTGCATATCATCTGCTTCATTTTATGATTAAGGCCAGTCTGTATTGCTTTTTAATATGTTAATTTTAGATAACATAGTATAATATATTTTCTGGGGTTATACATACTAGGAGATTTTTCTTCTTCAGTGATACACTTTTAAAGTTATATATTTTCTCTTAACATCGGATAATTCGAACTTTTTTCCGAGAACCTTTGAGTTCGAATTAACGAGCGTCCACTGTATATGCATGTTGTTACCTAACTATTCCCTTAACTTCTTCTAAACAGAAATGTCTAACACGTTAGATCTATTGAGAGTTTGTCTTGGTTTGAAAGGAATATAGTGGGAAGTCCAATGTCTAAAACTATAATTTATAAATAATATCGTCAGTAGGTAAATAATAATCCTTATTTGCAAGTAATAATCCTCAGTAGGCCTAGGTATTCATCATTTGAGCAAAATGGTTGTTGACATAATTTTTATACTATTAAAGTATTCAACATAGATAAAATATAACGTAATACTGTCTTAAATTGCATATACTACAAAATATTTTCTCATGGTAACGATACCACCAGTGGAGATCCACCTAATCTCCAAGATTATTCCTATATTATCAATTATTTTGACACATAACGAGGACGGAGAAATATATCAATAAAATAACTGATAATATAGGAATAATCTTGGAGATTAGGTGGATTCTAAATTTTCACCAGAAAATCGTCCCCATCATCCCTTCTTATATGGCTTTCAAACACGTTGGCGTCGTATGTTAGCTTAGTGAAGGTAACTTAAGTTTGACATTCAAATATTTAATCAATAATGGCTAGATGAGTAATGCCATGCGTCACTGGTGTGTAATGAGTATTTACGTAATTTAAATACAATATTTCAGGAAATATTATAAATAGGTAAAAGATACTGTTTAGGTGATCCTCTTCCAATATGGTTCAAGAATCCATGAGAGTTCTGGTTGTTGGTATGGACGAGCTACTGCAAAATAAACGTTACTGGACTCTAATGGTGGCGGCATACTATACACATCAGGCCATGATAT
This sequence comes from Dolomedes plantarius, assembly GCA_907164885.2. Lineage (NCBI taxonomy): Eukaryota > Metazoa > Arthropoda > Arachnida > Araneae > Dolomedidae > Dolomedes > Dolomedes plantarius. The sequence continues at coordinate 22,510,958 of OU015493.1, read as the reverse complement.
GCTGTTGTTCGTGAGAAGCTTTTTTAAGTGTTTAATTAAAATAATATTATATTTATTGAGAGAATTAATTAATAGGGAATAATATAGTAGTTAAGTGTATTCTAATTTTGACGTAACACACATCTACACTAAACACACACACATATGTATACATATATATATATATCTGTGGCTTGGTACAAGAAGTGCCTAAGTCAGTTTTCTCCGAGATGATTTTGTTTGCTTATGTCTCTTTAAAAAAATATCGTTTTCAATGTAGGAAGTACCCAAGTCTGTACAATGGTTTAGAAAACACTTTTAAAGCGTTGGACTGACTTGGGTACTTCTTGCATTGAAAATAATATTTTTTTAAAGAGACATAAGCCAACAAAGTCATCTTGGAAAAAACTGACTTAGGCACTTCTTGTACCAAGCCGTAGATATATATACTATATATATATATAACGAGCGTCGTTTCACGCCCGTTATATTAAATGATGTTGCAGTCAATGATGGTCCGGTGGCGTAATGGCGTAATCCGGTGTGTAATGTCCGGTGGCGTATGTCCTACTCAAGAAAATCACATTAATCCAGTTTAATCACGTTTATTTCTTCATCTGTGAGCAACCAATGCTCCAAAATATCGTATATCTTAGCGCTCGCCATTTCGCAAAACCCGTGGACCCGGCTAGCGCACGTCCACTATCAACGAGTTAGTCCCGCGTTCTGCGTAATTCTCTATTGTCATTAGCGCGTCTACCCTTATAGCGCATGCCTACGCATAATTTTCCCGCCGAACCCTGTATATCTGTAAATTCTGATGTTTTTAAACTTCAATTCAATTATTAACGCTAAATTTCTTCTCGTGATTCGAAATTCTTTTTATATACTTCAACTACGAAATTAATTTTCTTCAGCATATAAAATACACAATAAAAAAAACTTCTCAATAATGAGATCAATTTCCTTTAAAACACAAAACAGTTTATTATATTCGATATTAAGCATTACTGCCTTCGACATTAAGCATTGCTGCCTTCGACATTAAGCATTACTGCTTTCGACATTAAGCATTATGCTTTCTGGCTGTTCGCCAAGAAATACACATTTTCTTGTAGAACGTTTTTCGTTTTAAACACACTGCCATCTATTGGCATAAGATACAATTATAATTACAATTTCAAATTCTACACATCTATCTAAAAATAAATTCCCTCCATGGAACTTCAATATCGCGAATCGAGGTCAACAACGAAACGGGGAAAACCTCTTTTTCCCGACGCGTTTTACCAATGATTTTAATGTTAATTTCGCTATTTTTAAGCCACCTGTAATTGTCAATTATTGTTTTGACACACACACACACACACACACACATATATATATATATATATATATATATATATATATATATATGATAATTTTCGCATCACATAGTGGTGGAGATGGTACATTCACTATCACAAAAAATGTTGTAGTCGTTGTCACCAAGGAAAGAACTCTCGAGGTTGGGGGAAAACATTGATTATCCCTTAATAATGTCGAAGTAGAGTGAAGACATTAGTTCAGCACATATCGACGACCACACATTGCACAAAAGGATAATATAAGTTAAAGAAGCATAGTCACCCTCGTTTGAAGTATTTATTTCGCGGGACTCCTTATAGTATTAGAAGCGGACATCAAAGAATGAAGAAGTTGCACAAATATACGGCACCGGAACCGGCTGGAGCTTGAATGTGTTGGACACCAAATAATGGGCGGAATATATCTTGAGTTTTGAAGAAGAAACGCGCGAAGATAAGCGAAATAAGGATGACACCAGTAGAGGGCAGAGAGAAAACAGAAAAAAGCCCGGAAAAATCCTTTGCAGGACCTTTTATAGTATGAGGGCGCTAGGAGTTCGAAATACCCTCAATTGGCCAGAATCGAAAACGTGAAGGTATGGTTCAACGTCGCAAGACTCTTCGAACAGGCGCTGCGCGGCGAACTAAGCACGCGCCTCTGACTCACGTCAAATTTATGGGGTTAAAAATAACTTTACCGCGCGTGCATTAGAGATAATATATATTGTCAATTCATTTACTTCTAGGTCGCAGTTTGATATAAAGACTGTGCTTTATTGAAAGGTTGAAAGGAATTTAGAATGCGCGTTAGCTTTTCAAAGGCATTTAATAATGGTAAGGTGAGACAATTAATAATGGTGGGACTTATTACTTACTTACTTACTGACACATACATACACACACACACACGTCAGAGGTAAACTATCATATGTGTAAAATTCAATTTTTCAGGACAGCTTTATGATGGTTTACCTCTCATCAGGACTTACATATGCGATAATTTATAAGTCCATATTTAACCCACCATTTTATTTTGCATATATGACAGTTTTCCTCAAAGAAGCTCCATCCAAAAGGTGTCATTTAAATAAAAATATCGAAAAGGAAGAAAATGCACTTATGATAGTTTACCTCCGACATACAGATATATCACTAAAATATGAAGATGTATAAATCAAAATTTCAAGAATCCATTATAAGGAAACTCCATTTAAGCGTCATTAAAATTATTTCAATTACTAATATCCCGAGAGCGACTAGACAAATGAAGTTATTACTTCTATTACATTATATTACAATTAAATTGCTCTCTTTCCATTTATATGATCCATTCTGCTCAACTCTGATTTTAGATATAATGCTCGTATTTTAAATTTTATCTTTATTCATATAGACTCTAGAAAGTTAAGAGATTTGGCAGTACTGCACAATCTATTTCTCTCCAATTAACTCTTGCACAATCTAAAATGTAAGTATATCAAATTTCGCGATATCTCAGCTATAACATATTAATGCCTGGTTGTACTAATTTATATGCATACTTAACTAAACGAACTGAAATGAACAAATTCTCTTATTGTTAATCGGTACAATTCGTTTACGTAATTAGCTTATTATGCTACGCGGCAGATAATTATAGAAGAGGGAAGAAATAGGAGAGCTATTCACTTCTCCCCCGTAACTAACTAAAAATTTTTACGGCCGAAACTAATCAGTTAGAACATTATTTAAGTTAGTTAGTAATGTATTAGAAATACTTAATATAACGGACTGAACCTTAATATGTATGAACCTTAATATATATCCGAGAGGGTCCTCTATTGAGAGAAACCGAGTCATTTGCAATAAACTCTCTACATTTCATTACTTCGAAGAATATCCGTCTGCAAATTTTCAAGTTTAATATCTACCCCTGCTAGATCTATTTAAAAATAACGGTGTCCACGCAGACTATGTAAAATCTGTTTGGCTTTATTTTCTACAATTACACCTTAAATGTAAATAATGGTGGGATGTTATTACATACATACATATATATACAGGGTGTCCCAAAACGACAGCATAAACTCTGCACAGCTAGATTCCTCGTTGGGAGTACATAAAAACTGCCCAAAGAAGCGTTTCTGTACGATCCATAGTTTACGAGAAAAATACGAAAAACAAAGTATGACGTCACTGCCGGTGCAAGAAAAAAACACTTTATTGGACATATCAACAACAATATTTGCATATCTTTCCAGACGATAATTTTTAAAACGTTCGCCTCGCATATCGCGTCATGCATACGCGCGCGCCATGGAATGACGTTAAGCCGCCGTTGAACTGGTATTTAAAAGGCTGCATCTTGCGGCTACAGGTGGTCTTCGTATGGTGGCCATGTTCTCCGTTCGTGACTACTGCGACATGTACTTGATGTACGGCCGATGTAATGGAAATGCCTTACGAACTGCTAGGGAGTATGCCCGTCGATATCCGTCCCGCCGTCCTCCCGATGTCAACGTCATCCGAAGGCTGGACGACAGACTGCGAAATACGGGAAGCGTCTTGCCAACAGCCAATCTTCACGATACTGGAAGACCGCGGAACGGCCTGACGGTAGCACAGGCGGATGCAATACTGCAGCGGGTAGAAGAGACGCCCGAGGTAAGCACACGTGCATTAGCCCGTGAGATGACTTCGAGTAAAAGTACTGTGCAGAGGCTTTTACGGTCTGAGAGGCTACACCCATTTCGGTACACAACCGTGCAAGGTCTGAAACCAGATGAATTTCAGAAACGCGTGGCCTTCTGTGAATGGCTGTTGCAGCAACAGAACACAGATAATGGTTTCATTGCACATATCCTGTGGACTGATGAATCATGTTTCACTCGTGATGGGGTATTCAACCATCACAACAGCCATATGTGGTCCCAGGTCAATCCGCATGCAATTCGGCCGCAGAAACATCAGGAACGTTGGTCTCTTAACGTGTGGTCCGGCATACTCGGGGATCGCCTGCTTGGACCATATATGTTGCCTGAACGGCTCTCGGGACAGTCGTACTTGGTGTTTCTCAATGAGGACTTAACCGAGTTCCTCGATGATATACCGGGCAATATCGATGACATAGTGGCAATACAGGGACTTTGGTTCCAGCATGATGGGGCTCCGGCGCATTTCTGTGCTCCTATACGTGACTGGCTGGATATGGAATACCCCGGTCGCTGGATCGGACGTGGGGGTCAGGTTCTATGGCCGCCACGTTCGCCAGATCTTACACCGTTGGATTTTTTCCTATGGGGCCATCTCAAGGAACTGGTGTATCGAGACGTAGTGATAACACAAATGGACTTAGTTGCTCGTCTGCATGCTGCTTGTACTTCGGTGGACCCCGCGATGCTGCAACGTGTGATGACAGCCATTCCACGGCATGCTCAAGCCTGCCTCGACATGCACGGCGGACACTTCGAACATTTGCTTTAAATTGTGCATGCTATTGATATGTTCAATAAAGTGTTTTTTCTTGCACTGGCAGTGACGTCATACTTTGTTTTTCGTATTTTTCTCGTAAACTATGGATCGTACACGAACGCTTCTTTGGGCAGTTTTTATGTACTCCCAACGAGGAATCTAGCTGTGCAGAGTTTATGCGGTCGTTTTGGGACACCCTATATATATATATATATATATATATATATATATATATATATATATACACTGAAGTGCCACTGAATTAGGGATAGCAAAGCCTATGCAAATTGTGTAGCGCTACGCATCATGTATGCGCAAGTGAGGGCGCTGTGGGAACTGCATATACAGCGCGTACTGTGGTTGTTCAGAATTAGTTGTTGGAATTGCCAGTATGGGTAAACTGTCTGATTTAGACACCTTCGATCGCGGACAAATCGTAGGTGCGCGACGCATGGGCCATTCAATTTCCGAAATCGTCAGACAGCTAGGATTTTCAAGGTCGACAGTGTCAAGAGTATACCAAGAATACATGGATGGTGGAAAAAAAACTAGCGATCGGGCAAACTGCAAAGGACAATTAGCCTTGACAGTGCGTGGTGAGAGACGGCTCAGGCGTATTGTACGTAGCCAGCGAAGCCAAACATTAGCTCAAATTACCATCCAGTTTAATGACGGTGCCAATCGTATAGTCAGTAAATTGACTGTGCAACGCTCGCTTCACCGTATGGGTTTCGGGAGCCGTCGACCTACGAGAGTACCATTGCTCTATACTCGCCATCGGGCTGCAAGTCTTGCCTGGGCAAGAGAGCACAGACACTGGAGTGTAGAGGACTGGAAACGAGTAGCATGGAGTGATGAGTCTCGATTCCGACTACTTAACGCCGACGGGAGGCTGAGAATATGGCGTCAGGCTCATGAAGCCATGGATCCTGCATGCCTGGCTGGAACTGTACAAGGGCATGGTGGCTCAATCATGGTCTGGGGTGTTTTTTCGTGGCACAGTTTGGGATTATCGTCTGCAGGTGAGGTGTTATTGGAATTATTTCCAACACTGGACATTCCCAAACTCATCTTGCCTCGTTTCCGCTTTTCTCACTCCATTCCAATCGAAATTTCAATATCGAAATTCAAATCGAAATTTCTATTTCAATATTTGCTTGTAGAGATGTGTTCAAGTCGGTCGACGTCTGCTCCTGATAGAAAAGCTTTCTCTTGTTGTTATTGTTTCTAATGTCCCCTGGCAAGAACTCTTTCCACACCACCGTTGTGACAAAAGACTGAAATTACTAATTTTATGCTACTTCCCTTCCTAATCTAAATTTAAAGAGCATTTTTCTGCAACAAAATTTCTCCCAAACATGCTCAATATTTCTTATTTCGTCGAAACTTATATTTACTCAGAGAATAAAGCATTTCTTTTTAACCATAATCGGATCAATTCTGTTAAGCACATCTATTTTCTATCACCAGGGGGAACGTGTATAAATACTTGACTCTCCGAAATTCATTCTTACATCCATCCGAATCCATATCTCTTCAACATAATGGGACCACAGATAGCCACACCAGCTACATTTTCAAGTTTCCTCTTCAGAATGAGAGTCGAATTCCGACTTTTTAACCATCCATCTGTTCACTCTATGACAAATTGCTTCCATAATCCGCTTTAAAAATCCATTACAATATATTTCTACCTCACATAACCATAGTTTACTTTCATTTTTGAAAAGTGCATTTGCTTCTTTCGCAAATATAACCAAAAATTCAATTCTTATATTATTCCCTTTCACCATTTTCCATTTGTTACTATTGTATTTCTTTCTTTCTCTCTCTCAGTATATACATACATATATATATATATATATATATATATATATATATGCTCTTATTGTCCATTATTGGGAAAGCAATAATAAAAGATAAAATATTACGAGATTCTCAATTTCACGATTTATTTTAGTTTCATTTTATTAAGTTCTTAAAGTTTTTCTTACACCAAAAATACGAAGAAATTTTAACAGAGACATATTTCTTTGAGTTTTTATCCTGCAGTATTTGTTGTTAAGATTTCAATAATCCTTAATGCAATTTCATCTTACATTAGGATACATTTCAAAGAAAATTGTGTTACACCTGTTTAAGAATGTACCTCTTACTTATAGATAATTTTTATATAATATTTATTTATTTCTTAAAGCGAGTATAGGCATATGCGTATGCATGTAAATTTATCAGAAAAGTCAATCAATCTGACAAAAATTATATCTGCCACTCCATTGTTATTTTCACATGAAATAATAATTTATGGTGTTGACGAAAATAGATGAATGCGACTCCTGTTTACAGTATTGGCAACTAACAGTTTGCAAGCTGGGTGTGTCTGTAATGCTTAAAAGAAATGAGCGTAGAAGACAATATGGGCATTGTTAAGCTAACATGAAATGAGACTATGCGTCACTTAACAGCAAAACAAATGAGCACGCAAGACGTCTGGATTGTAAAATTGACTGTTTTGCACCCGAGTGTAAATTGTAAACATGACCTTGTGAATACGAGGGTAGTTTGATGAGTCCGTGCAAAATCCCGCCAATGCCCTGAAATGGTCAGCACTCTCACATTTAGCATGCTTCAAAGGCGCGTATGTCAAATTGTAAACAGATTCGACAATTAGTATGTGATTGACGGCCATTTTAATTCGTCAACTCATTACTGCTCATACAATGGAAATACGCGAGTTCCCCGTGTCGATTAAACATTACTTTTTACGAGGCAAAACGGCAGTAGAGGCTAAAGCTATGCCTAACAAATATTATGGCAAGTCTGCACCTTCGCTTAGAAGGATTTACAAGCGATTTGTTTATTTTGGTTGCTTCCGAATGAGCACAAAAGACACTAAACTTTCTGATCGCGTTACTGAGATCACTACGCCAGTAATTATCGAAAAAAAATCCATGATAGGGGGAGGAAGGATAAAATATTAAAAGTGTTCAAGGTTTCTGGGGTTGTTATCATCTCATCATAGCGCGTACATAATATTTTGAGTATTCGAATATGAGAAAGCTGTTGGCAAGGAAAGCATCACGTTTTCTAATAATCCATCAAAAGCGGGAACGAGTGAACATTTCGAAGCACAATTAGGTGCTATTTGAAAGAAATCCAGGGAGATTTATTGTCGTTTTGTAACAGTTGATGAAACATGGATCCATTACTACCAGCCAGAAGCGAAAGAACAGTCAAAATATTGGGTTTAGCTAGTGTATCTGCACCAAAGAAGGAGGAAACGGTTCCATCAGTAGGACAGGTTATGGCCATAGTTTTTCTTTTTTTCGACACCAAGCAAAACAATCACCGGAGAGTAGTGTGCATCTTTATTGGATCATTTAAATCAGAGGCTTTCAACCTGGGGGGCGCGCCTACCTGGGGGGGGGCGTAGAAGAATTTCGAGGGAGGCGTGAGTTTTTAAAAAAAGTAAAATAAAAGGTAAAACTAACTGAAATTTACTGTACTCAATTTTGCGGTCACAATGTAACCGTAACGTATTATCGACATACGAACACGAACACGATAATTGTCGGAATTGTAAAAACACGATAATTGTCGTACGTCTGGACGTTGAAAGTGACCTGAGGTGTGCTTTGTCAAGTTACAACCTAATATTCAAAAACTTGTCAAGGACAAACAGTGCCATCCCTCTCATGTTGTGAAAGGGACTGATATTACATGCCAACCTCACCTAGATTCTTGATTACCTCAAATATATTTGATCTGTATTTAATATTTTGATTTCATATGTTCTAATAATAATATGTTCCAAATTAAGATATGTATAGTAATATTAAATTTTGCGTATGAAATTATCTATTCTATATTTTCATTTAATAACCACCTTCAGTTACAAATTCCGATTGTACTACTTGTATTTACCACATATGGTGGTGGGGGGAGGGGGGAGGCGTGACCTCACATCAGTGTTCAAAGGGGGGCACAGAGCCTGAAAGGTTGAGAACCCCTGGTTTAAATAGTTAAATTGAGACAAATGGTTACAATTAGCGAAAAAAGGGGTTCTTTTCCATCATGGTAATGCTTTGGTTCATTTTGCGGTTACAGCGGCAAAAGTGTTACTGTTACGCTACGAAATTTTCTCACCCCCCCCCCCCCCACAGTCTATATTATCCAGTCTATTTGTGCCCCTCAGACCAATATTTATTGCCAAACATGAAAAAAATTTTGCAGCGTAAAAATTTTCATCAAATTCTGATGTGATTAGAGAAACTAATGATTATTTTGCAGAGTTGCACAGGTCTTACTTCACGTTGGAGGGTTAAAAAGCCTAAAAATCGTTTGACCAAATGTATCGACTTTAAGAGAGATTATGCAGAAAAATAAGTAAAAAAAATTTTCCATAAAAACGTTGTTTTCGTTATTTTTCTACTGAAACGACCCTCGCGTGGAAGCTGTAATGTTGAAAATAGATTTCCACAGAACAGTTAGTTAACTCATAATCTCTTTAAACTTATTTCTTTACATATATGGATAAAGCCTAATAGAAAACATGTTAATAGTACGCATGTGTAACGTCAACTATCTCTGCAGTATACATTTGGAATGAATCCGTAAAATTATAATTTCTTTGTGTCTGCTGACGAAAAAAATTGTTTCAAAATCTGTGAATTATGAATTGCGGACTAAATTACTCTTATTGTGATTTATACGTATGCTGTTGATTTGCGTCAAAGGAAATTCCCTAAACTTAAAATCTTCTTTAAAAAAATTAATTGTTTGCTCAAAAAATACATTAAGTAAACAATAGTTACAAGATAAAAAAGAACTTTTTATATATCATGTTTTTAAATTTTCTGTTGAATCATATAAACTTGACAAATCTATGTATTAATAAATACTTTTTTAAACTTTTTTTTCATGAATAATTAATTTATTTTCCCATCAACTTGAAAGAAAATGATCAAATGTGTAATGAAGAGGTATCAAATGCGTAATCAATCGTTTAGCTCAGGAATTGGAAGTTAACTTGCGTTTACCTTTTCGTTCCCGTCCCGGCCGATAGATGGCTGCACCATTCTACAAAACAAAACTAACTGAACATGAATTCAATTTCTGCTTAAAGATGGCTAAAGGTATTAAAATAATGCATTGTTACCGTGTTCTGAGCTATTCTAAAAGTTTCAAATCTCTAGCTTGTCGGGAAGTTAGTTAAAAATTGATTGCAAGATTTGTACGGGACAAACACACAAACAAACAAGAAAGCGAGTTAATAAAATCATGGAAAAAATGTCTTCTGCCTATTAAGATTCATAATTATTGCTGGCATTTTATTTGAAAGAGTTTTGAATGGCTGATTATTCCTGTCCTAAAAAAATAATTGCCTAATAATTACAAGATAAAAAGAACTTTTTATATACCATGTTTTTAAATTTTCTGTTGAATCATATAAACTTGACAATTCTATGTATTGATAAACACTTTTTTAAGAAAATTTTGATGAATTATACCATCAACTTGAAAGAAAATGATCAAATGCGTAATAAAGAGGTATCAAGTGCGTAATCAACCGTTTATCTCGAGAATTGGAAGTTAACTTGCGTTTAACTTTACGTTCCCGTCCCGGCCGATAGATGGCTGCACCATTCTACAAAACAAAATTAACTGAAAATGAATTCAAAGCTGCTTAAAGATGGTTAAAAGAATTAAAAGAATGCATTGTCATCGTGTTCTCAGCTATTCTAAAAGTTTCAAATGTCTGACTAGTCGGGGAGTTAGTTAAAAATCGATTGCAAGATTTGTACCGGACAAACACATACACAAACAAACAAACAAACAAACAAGAAAGCGAGTTAATAAAATCATGGTAAAAATGCCTTATGCTTATTAAGACACTGGAAATTTTTTAATGCGCGTGTGTTTAATACTATGCATAAAAAAGTTTTGATTACTTTTTTTAAGTTATAAACACGGCAGTAAATGTGCTCATTGATCCAATTTTTGCTTCTTTAAAATATGCGTTGTTTTTTTAATAGACACGTAATCGAATAACACGTACTGTAAAGTATGTAGGCGAGCAAATATTGGTATATGGGAAACGCTAATGTAGTTGGATCGCGAGGCAGTGATTAAATTTGCTTAGTATTAACATTTATAGACCACATAAGAACTTCAAAGCTTTATTAATATTTGATTAGAATATTTTCTATGAAAACCTCAAGTATTATTAATTGAATTTACAATAAAACTTCTTTCTCCGTCGAGTTATGGTCAATAGAAATCGAAATAAAAGATTATACGTTCTCTGAAGTTAACTATTAATGGCTTTTAAATCAGTAAAATATTAATTGCATGAGTATTAAAAGAATGCATTGTCATCGTGTTCTCGGCTATTCTAAAAGTTTCAAATGTCTAGCTAGTCGGAAAGTTAGTAAAAAATCGATTGCAAGATTTGTACCGGACAAATACACAAACACACAAACACACAGACAAGAAAGCGAGCTAATAAAAACATGGTATAAAAACACATGGGTTAAAAAATTTTATCTTAAATATTACTTCACGAGTTATCTATTTATAATTTAGGCACAGTTTTCACTCTCCCTCAACATATTACATATTTTTCATCGCGAAATGGACCCTTTAGCAACAGCACAAACGTTTTTTTCTTTACCATTGTTCCCAGAATTGGGCTACATTCCAACTTCCATCGCTAAATCAGCCTCACATACGATAAACTAATTTCTTAATTCGAAAATCCATTTCAGCATTTTTCTGCCTCGTATACAAGCCAAGTCTCCCTTTTTAATGTCACGAAGATAAACGTTTTGGCGTTACTCCTTCGCGTTGCAAAATAAGAACCGTGATTCCAGTATCCTAGAAATTCTTCCATACAGCATTTTCACTTTTGCAAATAAGCGTGTTGTGAATTAATGTTAAGCTGCCGTTTTATATTCTTTCCTTCCTATCGCTTGGGACACATTACTAAAATATTCAGCGTGGGAGCTTTCCGAATTGATGAATTTTTTTCTTACAGCTTTCTGGCAAGTAATTCTAATAGTGTCTCTAATATTAAAAAACGTAGCGAAATTTTTTACCCGAGATGTGCGGCTTTCAAGTATTTATCTTGATACATGATAAATGACATCTAGAAAGGCTATATTCAACCTTTTTTGCAAATTGCTTTTTTCTAAAGACATAGATGACATGTTATGAGTTAATGTATCTGGCAGAGAAAGGCATCGCACTAAACAGTTGTAAGTTAACCCCTTCCGTACCAGCATATGTATATGAAGATTACATACAAAACAAGTTTTTCGGGCATTTAGATTTAAAATGTCAAGTAGTAGTTTTCAGATAAATGAGATGCTTTTATTAATGTTAATAAGCAGAGATAAAGGTATCAATATTTAAATCTATATATATATATATATATCGATATCTAAATCGATACATGTAGAAATATAACGATATCTACATCGATTTATGTAAAAATTACATTAAAAAGTTTACAGTTTTGTTACCTTTATATATCAATATTTAAATCAATACATATAGAAATATAACAATATCTACATCAATACACATAGAAATATAACGATATCTACATCAATACACATAGAAATATAACGATATCTAAATCGATACATATAGAAATATAACGATATCTAAATCGATACATATAGAAATATAACGATATCTAAATCGATACATAAAGAAATATAACGATATCTACATCAATACACATAGAAATATAACAATATCTACATCAATACACATAGAAATATAACGATATCTAAATCGATACATATAGAAATATAACGATATCTAAATCGATACATATAGAAATATAACGATATCTAAATCGATACATATAGACATATAACAATATCTACATCGATTTATGTAAAAATTACATAAAAAAGTTAATTTACAGTTAATTTACAGTCACCAGTGGATCTATACGGGGATCCACTGGTACAGAAGGGGTTAATGAGAATTATTCTGTGTTTTTATAATCCAGATTAGCAAATACATACTTTAACGTAGGATTACGTTCCTCCATAACGATCCTCCGGAAAGCAAAATTTCAGACGCTAAAGCCGTCCGTCGGTACCTCGCGAGTTATAATTTTGGCAGCGCGCCAAACCCAGTCTGTATCGCTTGGACAAGAAGTTAAACAGAAAAGTATCAAAATGCGTCAAAATTTTGACATACATATATGTATATATATACATACGTACCTATGTATAGATACATACATATATAAATACAAAAGAGGTAAGCAGCGAAAAGTTATCCTACGTTAATAACCCGCGGTAGTTTCGTTAGAAGAGACTACCGCGAGTTTGTTTGTTTTTTAATTACAGGGCATTAAATTATTTGTGCACATCACTACGAAAATAAAATTGTTTCTTAAAAAATTTCTATTATACATAAAGATTTTTGAAAATATGCCTATAGCATTTAAAGATCAGTTTTCAATTGCAGAGTACAAAATTCAAAAAATTGCTTTAGCTAATTCAGTGGCGTAGCTAGGGGGGGCGCAGTGGGTGCGGTCAGCACCGGGCGGCACATATTTTGGGGCGGCATATTTTTATTTAGTATTAGTTGTTATGCGGTTCTTTTTTTTTCTTTTTTTCTACAAAGCACTAGGCACTATTCGTGCGAGGGATAACTCTAGAATAACTTCTTTCGATTTTCTACGTAGAGGCAGGCTAACATATACAGACTTGGGGCTTCCAAAATAATACACAATTAGTACCGCAACCCGCGGTACTAAGAAACTAAAGGTCGCAATGAATCCCTCAGGCAGAGTATGAATTCACTAAACATACCCGTAAACCTCGGCTCTGAGCTAATTCTCGAAGTCGTGCAGCCACCTCGGCTAAATACCAATACACGCTCTATCCGTATCGCTACTCCAGTCTTGAGCTCTCTCAGTATCGCTACTCCCGTCTTGGGCTTTCTCAGTATTGGGCTCTTTGCCAACTCAGCGTGTGCCCTTTAAATAGCTCAAACATCTGCGCCGAACTCACTTTGGCTGGCATGTACAGCGCTGCTAGCAGAAATTTGCATCTGAGCAACACGCGAACCCTACATTGTAAAAAACCACTTGTTAAATTCATAAGTTTACTATTCGACTTCTACGAATTATGAATTACTATATGATTTCGAATATTTTTCCTCATCGTCAAGTCAATATATGTATAATACCATGTAACCTGCTAAATGAAGAATTTGAATATCAAATAAATGACTTTATTGACATTGATAAAGAACAGTTCTATATTGAAAGAAAAAGGATCCAGGTTTTTATGGCTGTACCTGCACTACAAGAAGATGGAAAGACGGGAAGGAAGGCCCTCTTGATCTACTAAAATTTATTCAACAGTATAGATTGGAAAATTCTGTACCCAACATTGTAATTTTACTAAGAATTTTTTTAACAATTGCTATCAGTGTCGCTAGTTGCGAAAGGAGCTTCTCCAAATTGAAGTTGATAAAGAATTATCTTCGTTCCACAGTGAGAGATTTAAGACTACAAAATCTTGCAATATTGTCTATAGAACAAGAAATTGCAAATAATATAAATTTTGAGAGCATTATACACGATTTGAAAGTTAGAATTTGAAAGTTAGAAAGTTACTATGAAAGTTAGAAGAGAAAATATATAAATATGTTTTGTTTACATACACATATGTGTACAATTTGTTTGTTTATCCAAAAGAAATGAAATTATTTATTTTTATTTATAAATATAAAAATATAAAATAAAACATATTTTATGGAATTTTTTTTATAAATTTGGTATATGTTTTGTCTCATAGGTCTCGAAGTTTCTTGTGGTCTTTATAAAAGTTGCATTTATAGGTATATCAACTTAAGCGGCCTCCTTTATTACTGCCTAATTTAAATATGGCATCCAATGGTAAAAAAGTTCCCCACCTATAGTTTGTCTCAATTACAGTTATTTATTTATGTTTATTAATTTATAAAAACCACCAATTGATTGACTTAGAAAGGGCGGCAAATTGGAGACCGCCCCGGGCGGCAAAAGTTCTAGCTACGCCACTGAGCTAATTTGTGTATGTTCATTGAAGATCTTCGATGTCAACTGATGTAACCCCCTAACAGTAGAGTGTAATAAATGAAGTTATGTCTCTTTCCTCAGAGCACTTTGATGTATATATTTATCTCCGGAACCTTGTCTTTAATTCAATACTGTAAAAAGTACGCACCACGGTGCGTTATTTGGGAGAGGGCACTCTTGATATAAATAGAAACGAAATGAATAAAGTTACTTTTAAATTAGGTCAGAGGGTAAGGAGCTATTTTTACCATGTTTTTATTAACTTGCTTTCTTGTTTGTGTGTTTGTGTGTTTGTGTGTTTGTCAAGTACAATTCTTGCAATCGATTTTTAACTAACTTCCCGACTAGATAGACATTTGAAACTTTTAGAATAGCTCAGAACACGATGACAATGCATTTTTTAACACTTTTAGTCATCTTTAATCAGAATTAAATTAATTTTCAGTTATTTTTAGTTAATTTTTTGTTGTAGACTGGTGCATCTATCTATTGGCCGGAACGTTTTGTAGACTGGTGCAGCCATCTATTGGTCGGAACGGGAACGAAAAGTTATACTCAAGTTAACTTCCAATTAACTTCATTTTCTTTCAAGTTGATGAGATAATTCATCAAAAAAAATTTTAAAAAGTATTTATTAATACATAGAATTGTCAAGTTTATATGATTCAACAGAAAATTTAAAAACATGGTATATAAAAAGTTCTTTTTATCTTGTAATTATTGAGGCTAGAGTGCCATTTGGTGATTTATTTATGTCTGTTCTAATTTTTAGTAAATGCCCTATTATAATATTAGCTTGATTGATTATCTTAACCAAAATTTAAATGCTTCAAAATTTGACACGAAGTAGTTCTAAAAAGTTATATAAAAATGGTCGACAGCTGTTCAAGTTACAGCCACTTTTAATCTGTTTCATAGTTTATTCATAGTTTTATAGTATTATAAGTTCAGTCGAAAATTGAGTTCATTTAAAGTTTTAATTATTTCATAAAGTTTCCTTTTCACAGCCATCTCATGCTATGGTCCTCTACCCTCATACGACCATTTAACCACTTCAAATCTATATTGCAACCCCTTCCTCCGAATTGAGTCGAAATTCTCAATTTTCCATGCGGCTGTCAGCTTAAGATATGACAAATTGCTTCCGTAATCCTCTTTAAAAATCCCCTCCGCGATTTTTCTAGTCAGCTCATATCTACAGTTTACCTTCACTTTTGGAAAAAGAAGTTTTGGCTATTCTTTCGCACGTATGAACGCCAGGTATTAAATTCGGAGATTCTTTTCGGTTGCAGTTTCCCTTTCGTGAATATGCATATTTTGTGCCGCGTCGTGCGGATGAATATTTTATCCTTCTTTAACTTCTTGAATAGCTGCGAGGAAGCAGTTAGTGTTTGCCCGAAGGTACGACGCCCAGAAATCTTTACTCGCCAAAACCCTTTCACCTCTTTATGTCAATTCGTCAGACAGTATTTATGAATGATACGAAGAATTTGTATAGGAAATTAATCACATTTTACTCACATCTCGTCACTGATGGGAATCGTTTCTGAAAAGTTTCATTAAATAAGATATCATTTCAACCTACTAAATCTTAATTATTGAAATATAACCGGCGGGCAAAGCATTTTTTTTTTTATAAATGCGACAAACACATATCTTAGTAACATTCGCCCCTACACAAAATCAGACTTGTTGGCTACTTAATTATGTTATCATCCGTTGAGTAAACCAACGTCCCTTCCTTTAAGAGGGAAGTGCAGGAACATCCATGCCTTGACCGTAATTCGAACCCAGACCCCTGCGATAGCTAACCGCTACACTTCGTGGGCGGCCCCGACGATGCATGAAAATGCATCGACATTTCATAGAATTGTTCAACCGTATTTGGTTACACCTACATTATAGATCTCCATCCTAACTGAGAATAGTTTGGCACGTTGCCCAGAAAGACTATGTCTACTTTTTAAGGGGTTGGCGGGAGGGCACATTTTGGAATTTTGATGCAGCTTATGTTTATCATTTTATCAAATGTGTAGCACTTTTCATTCCTGTATTTTGTAGTAGAACTGGCCATTTCTATCTCAAACCGAACGTGTCTTCAGATGATTGAAGAGCTACTTTGGTTTCTTGGCAAAACATGCTGATGATTACTTGTTGAGTGTTACATTATTATTATTACTACCATGTTTTTATTATCTCGCTTTCTTGTTTGTTTGTTTGTTTGTTATTACCATGTTTTTATTAACTCGCTTTCTTCTTTGTTTGTTTGTTTGTTTGTTATTACCATGTTTTTATTAACTCGCTTTCTTCTTTGTTTGTTTGTTTGTTTGTTATTACCACGTTTTTATTAACTCGCTTTCTTGTTTTTTTGTTTGTTTGTTATTATCATGTTTTTATTATCTCGCTTTCTTGTTTGTTTGTTTGTTTGTTAATACCATGTTTTTATTAACTCGCTTTCTTGTTTGTTTGTTTGTTTGTGTGTGCGTGTTTGTCCAGTCCAAATCTTGCAATCGATTTTTAACTAACTTCCCGACTAGCTAGACATTTGAATAGCTCAGAACACGATGACAATGCATTACTTTAATACTTTTAGCCATCTTTAAGCAGAATTAAATTAATTTTCAGTTATTTTCAGTTAATTTTGTTTTGTAGATTGGTGCCGTCATCTATCTGCCGGAACGGGAAAGAAAAGTTAAACGCAAGTTAACTTCCAATTAACTTCATTTTCTTTCAAGTTGATGGGATAATTCATCAAAAAAATTTTTAAAAAGTTTTTATTAATACATAGAATTGTCAAGTTTATATGATTCAACAGAAAGTTTAAAAACATAGTATATAAAAAGTTCTTTTTATCTTACAGTTTTTTGTTGTTTCAAGTCACTTCTCTTTCCACTTGCTCTTACTGGGCATAATAACTTCATGTAAACCTTCCGCAGTCCTAATCATAGTACTCGAACTGGAAAAGAAGTCAAGTCATGCTATTTAGGGAGCATGAAGCAATCAAAGACCAAGCTATTCGGAAGCTCCCGCTACCTCGCTTCTTCGCAAGGAGTGTGTGAGGTATACACAAGATTCGATTCACAAGAATCGAACTTTTGAGTGAATTAAAGAAGCTGCTTTAGATATGCTAATTTCGGCATACGCGCTTAGTATAAATACCACGCAGCGTCATTAATGAAAAAGGGGGGGTTGTTAAGGTTGAATAGGTGTTATCCTGCGCTAGTGCTTAGCGGGCCAGAAGTTTACGTGGCAGTACTGCTGGTTTGACTTACTGTTCGTGAGTATAAAAATATATTGTTCTTGAAAGCTGTGTTTATACATTCCGTACAAGTAGTACGCATGCTTATTGCTGTAAAAGCCAATTATATGTGCAACGAATTCAATAAACATTGTTTCATGTATAAACTGCGTTTGTATAAAATTCAAATAGAGTGCCACTTCAAATTATATACACCCAAGTCTAGGTAGAAGTGAGCATAGATTCTCTATAAGTGTAAGAAGCGAGTCGGAAGATTTTTTCCCCGAGCCTATCTGTAGAGAAAATCGACTGTTAGAGCTATCAGCTGTTAAGGAAATACGCTCGTAATTAATACGAATTTTGAGACAATGTTACAATAATTACAAGATAAAAAGACCTTTTTATATACCATGTTTTTAAATTTTCTGTTGAATCATATAAACTTGACAATTCTATGTATTAATAAATACTTTTTAAAAAAATTTTTGATGAATTATCCCATCAACTTGAAAGAAAATGGAGTTAATTGGCAGTTAACTTGCGTTTAACTGTTCGTTCCCGTCCCGGTCGATAGATGGCGGCACCAGTCTACAAAACAAAATTAACTGAAAATGAATTAAAATCTGCTTAAAGATGGCTAAAACTATCAAAAGAATGCATCGTCATCGTGTTCTGAGCTATTCTAAAAGTTTCAAAAGCCTAGCTAGTCGGGAAGTTAGTTAAAAATCGATTGCAAGATTTGAACTGGACAAACACACAAACAAACAAGAAAGCGAGTTAATAAAAACATGTAAAAAATATGGATGATGCTCAAAATATAAATGATTTATAAAAGATTTCTGTTTTTCGTACGCCATCCATTATATTTCTGTAATTATCGCAACTTGTGTACACGGTTCTTTACAGTTTTGTCATGTGAGCGGTTCATGATTTCCTAAATTTCAGTATTTGTAAGGCATAGGAAAAAGTTGCTGATTATGCGGGTTAAGAAATGAAATTCTGTCATATGCTGCTTGTATGAGAGAAATTATTTGAATTCCTCAGTGTTCATCATTTATTTAGAAATATTCTAACACTGTTTCAAATCATGGCTCCGAAAGGTTCATACACACTAATTTTGGGCAATTTTAAAATGGCGGACACGGATTTTTCATTTTCATAAATGTGGAGTTTCAGTTTAATTAACAAACTTTTATCCTTTTTCTCCCTCCCAGAGGGTACTTCCCCTTTTTTTTCCAGATAAATAGTTTTTATTTAAGGCTTTTAGTAAAAAATCATAAGCCACTTATGACAATATCATTTTTTAAAAATGTCTTTTCATTTAAGGGGACAGTGGACCTTCAAGCCTAACTTTTTTTTTTGAATGGATTTGCTTGAAATTTGAATATGTGATTAGTACGATAGATATGAAAAGTGGTTAAAATTTAAAGATGAAATATTAATAATTTATGAATTATGAATTATTAATTATATCAAAAATTGGCCTAATTGAAAATGTTCCATGCGCATTTCTTTTGCATATAATATGTTAATTTTTATTTACAGGATACCTTATAGAACTAACAATGAAACTTATTGCTTTTTTTAAGCATTCATTAAAAATATAAAGAGAAAAAAAATAATAATAGTGAAAACACTCTTTTTATTACGCAAAATACCTATAAATCATCTTTTCAAGTACAAAATTTAGAAATTCTGAGGTACGAAGCATAATCTTTTTCAATAAGATTTATTTGATATACAGTTAAGTATATAAAACTTAAATTTCAAAGCAATACGATAATTAGAAATGCACCTGGAGCAGTCTGAATATTCGTATGACATGAAAAATTTTATTTTGAGAAAAACACATTTAAAGTTATTGCTGTTAGTAACCACGTAATATCTAAATTAAATACAAACGCCTATAACTAGGAAAGTAATCACAGAAATTAAAAATTCTTTTTGAAACACATTCCTACTCGTCCGTAGTTTCACAATTCAATAAAATTTAAAAAAAATCGAATTTTTGCACAAATTTCACAATTTTGAAAGTCTACTGTCCCCTTAATGAGCGAATTGAAAACGTTGTACCCGCGACCTTTTTTTAGTCAGAATTACGACTGGCTCTCACAAAATTTCGACATCTATATTCTAATATCTTCATGGCAAGTGTTTGCGAGGTAAGTTTGTTACGAGGACATTCCTACTCTCCAGCGTTTTTATCTTGCGTTGTGTTTGGCAGGAAGAGAAATCCGCGCTGCAGTACAAACAGGACTCCGAAAGCACAAAAATACCACGTGAAAGTCGTTTTCAAGACTTTATTATAATATACACTTACAGCGAACTGACTTCTCACGACAGTCAAAAGGTGGACATCTCCAACTCACAACTCACCACTGAACTCCTTTCTTTCGGCCCTTCTCAAGTAGGGGTTGCCAGAAAATGTGCGTCTCCCGAAAACCGCCAACAAAACAAACCCTGCCAAGAAAAGTTGGGCCAACACCCATAGCCCTAGTGACTGGGACATAATGATCAGAAGCGCTGACCCAGCCAAGAGAGTAGCCCTTTCCCAAAAACCTACACCTATCAGAGGGGGACGTCTGAAAGATTAATGATGCCGCAAGACGGCAGCAGATGTTCCTGACCGGTGGTTATTGCACATCCGGCCCACACCCGCGACAAAGGCATTCCCAACACGAAAGAAAGGGAGTTGAGAGGGACTGGAAAGGCCTATTCACCCCCTTTCTACAGCAGAAAAAAAGTCTTCAAGTTCCCTAAAGATCCACATCAAAGATTAGAAACATATGCCTTCATTTTATCTCTCTACTTAAAATAAATCAGTTGATATAAAAAACAAAAACAAAATCTTAGTCTTCCATAAGGATATGTCAACCAATATGCTACCAAGCCATGTAATGTTCCTTTCAAGTAAACTTAATGAATAAACTTTTATTAATCTTTGAGTTCAGGCTGAAATTGTAAATGTAAAATGGATGATGTTACGTAAATGCCCGTAATTAGCTCAGTCTCTCGGGAAATGGAGTAAGCTTAAATAGACTTTTGTTGGAAACAGATTACACTCATGAAGAAAAAACGGTAAATGCGGATTTATTAGTCTCATTTCAGAACCAAGTAATAAATTAATTATCGATATTAATTATTCGGGTCATTCAGAAATCTTATAATGTTAGTCTGTATTGCCAAGACTCGAAGTAATAGGCTTTACTTGATATCCCCAAGAAGTAAGCTTCTTAATTACGAAATAATGTGTAACGACTCCGCCGTACAGCAGAAATTGATAGATAAGATGCATAAAATAACTGGTGAGGCATGGAATCAATGTGCAATATGTGGAATTATAGTACGGAAGTCATATACTATAATTTTATTTTTTAGTGTCTATTACACTCAGAATCGATTAATGAAAATCATCTTCAATCGAGGGTTGAGAACTTTTTGAAACTTCCCAAGAACCTGAAAACTTTCTAGGGTTATAGTTAATAATTTGACGTGTTATAAAAATTTTAATAGAACGTATATGGATCCGAATTAGTTGAAAATAATCACTAACTATGTCTCAAAAGTTTCTCAGCAAACTCAGAGTTCGCAATGGTATGAACTTTATCAGAATCTTGAATATTAATTTAATTACCCAAAAGTTTCAAACTCAAATTATTTTCTAGAGAAGCGTTGAAAGTTTACTTTACGTCATACTTTTAACCATGCCACAATTTTCTGATTCAAAGACGGAACTCACTGATCGTTAATTATATCTATATTTTGGTTTGGTTACTTTTCATTTTTTAACTAACTCAAGTCGATCAGCACAGCAGTGTTTTTCAACTTTAATTTGATGTCGACTATAGGTTGTAAAATAACCTCAAAACAATGGATTCGTGCATGTGTTGGGGCAAGCAAGGAAACACAGAGAATTGGCCTTTATCATACATTTATTTGACAATGCAAAAAAAAAATCTTTTAAAGTGTAATTAATAACAGAATAATATTCCCCTTCATGTTATCATTTAACACACGAGGAATCAGAAGCAGAGGCAAACTATTTGGTCAAAGTAATTATTTTTAGGATCTATCGGGAAGCACTTACTACTGATGAAGAATACAGCGATGAAATGACTTCGATGACAGGGGCACATATAATGTCATATTCAGGATCATCATATCGGATTCCAGGAACTACCGCTAGACTCCGAGACAGTTCAATCGGCACTCTATCTCGTCCGAGCTCTAGGAAGAAAACCGCCATCGCAATCTCTGGACCTTCTCTCGCGTTTTTTTTTCTTGGGGTGTTGTCCGTTTACCGGGGCCATTTTGGACCGCCCCTTTTTCTCTCATTGGGGAGTGGGTTGTTTTTCCCTCAGCAGTTCCTGCCTCAATTGGTCCCTTATTATACTGCTCCTGGTCATAGTCTACCAAGTACCTCCCCACCATAATTTATCAATGGCCAGACAGACAGCTTTTGTTTTACGTCCTCTTAGTGTTCAAACCTTTATTTTTTTGCCTCTGAAGTTATTATAAGAGTTTTATTCTTAACCGTCTTTTGACCACACACCCGGAGCATTATAACATTCTGCGCTTCTACATCGACACAATCCAAATTTGAAATTTCTCTCTATATTTTATATTCTTGTACATTAATAATTCGATGTTTTATATAACTGGGAATAATTTTAAAATAAAAATTGATTAATTTAAATTAGGTTCTTTTTGAATAAAAGGATTACAAAGGTATCAAGTGATGCAGAAGTGCAATTTCATATGTGTATTTTATATTGTGAAATTAAGTATATTTTATACTGTAATAGTAAAATTCATAAATATTTATTTCAAAAACATATCCATATTTTGGCTTAGTTACTTTTAATTTCCTAACTAACTCAAGTTGATCATCTGAGCAGTATCTGTGAACGTTAATCTTATGTTTGAGCATCCAACTTTGTAATTTTTTTCTTGCGACACCCTTACGTTTTATATTCTTGAACATTATTAATTCATTGTTTCATGTAAGTGGAAACAATCTATATATATAAAATAGTAGTTCCGTAACTGACTGACTGACATATAACGCACAGACCAAACCGCTGGATCTAAAGGGCTGAAATTTTGAATGGCGGTTCTTCTTAAAGTGTAACGGTGCACTAAGAAAGATTTTTGAAAAATTCTTCTTAGATTATTTTAATTAAATGTTTAAGCTGTTTTTGTAACTTTTTTTAAGTTTGCATTTAAAATAATAATCTGAGGGTTATAAAATTTATATCACGAGAAAGATCATAAAAATGCCTTTAAAATGAAATAGTTTTCGAAACTTTACCTCCATTTTCTGATTTTTGGTGAATTTTTAAAGATTCATTTTTAGAATTTAATTCATTAAATGCTGATCACGTGGTTTCTTTTCTTTTTTGTAATACTTTAAACTAATTTTGCGTCACGTGCATAACAACGAAATCGACAAAAAAATATTTTTTTTCTTGATAATGCGGCAGACGATTGGACATTATCCAAAAAAATATTAAAATACAGTAAAAGACATGTTCCTCTAACTGCACTATATTAACTGCATTATATTCTTTAGTATGTTCTCTTAGATTTAATTTGAATATTTTCAACTACATTATTTTGTCTATAAAAATATCCGGTACGATTTTTTTATAATTTTTTTTTTGTTTTTTTACATCAATTGCAGACATTGATCGTTGTATTTATTATAAATATATATATATATATATATATATATATATATATACTATATTGACATTAATTGCATACATTGACCGTTGTATTTGATTTGAATGTACTCCGTAGCGAAGTACGGGTTCAGCTAGTTTATAATACAAATTACTTAATTTTAAATTAAGTACTTTTTTCAATAAAATGATGACAACGATATCAAATAGCACATAAGTGTAATTTCATATGTATATTTTACATTGTAAAATAGTATATATTTTTTACTGTAATAGCAAATTTCATAAATAATACTTATGATAAAATTTTATTTAAATGATATAGTTTAAGCGATGTTTATGCCTTATGCAAGTCCTAAATGTTCACAATACTGGTTTAAGTATTTAAATGACATACTCTCATTTATTCGTTTAATTTAAACTTCCGCTTAACTACTTTAGATAGTAATGTATGACTTCAATGTAGCCTTATATAGCAATCAGTTCAAAATTTCTGAGAGGTAAATATCAGTATTCCATCGCTGCGTTATTAAATCAATGAGCAATGGTTTATTATATGAAAGATACCTCATTTTTCATGAGGATAGATCATATTTTTTCGCGAAATGCAGACAAAAGAGATCTTTTACTCATTTTTCTTACAACGTTCGATTTCTGTATATTTTTAAAAAATGGTAATGAGATTTAAAATGTTCACCATTATAAAGTTTCGACAAATAACTAGAAAAACTTTCTAATAAGATTTAGTTAGATATGAATTTCATAAACATAAATTAATCTAATACTGCAAAAATAAGTAAATAGAGTTTGTTTTTTCGTCTTCTGTTAGTTTTGACCTACATTTCAACGTAATTTAAGAAATCTGACTTCCAAATCGCATCTCAAAATAAATGTAGACTACAGACGAACAAAATAATAGTCTTTTCTAGACATCCTTTGGGAGCTGATCTCTAAACCGTCTTAATTATAAGATATAGTATAATTACTCCTTTGCTGAACATAGATTGATCAGAGCAAGGAATAAATGGACAAGACGTATGTATTGACTGCTGTATAAGAGAATTAAGAGATTAGAATTGAGAAAAATTGCTAGCCGTGTCACTAAAGCCCATCTTAGTCGAAGACTACTTAAAAAAATAACATTTCTTTGATTTCTCTTTGAACATTTATTAAATTTGTTGAGATACTCAAACGAAGATATTTCTAAGAAATTTTCACTTAATATTTGCCAATTTTTGTTCTAAAATAGTAAAAGCTCAATGAATAATTTCAGAGGTATTCGAAACTCAAGTGCGTTTTATTCAAATACTTTAAAGAAAGGCATTTTATTGGGGGGAAAAGACACTGTTTCACTTGATTTTACTGTATCTTGCGACTGTCGTTCAACGATAAGTTAAATGCCTACAAGATAGCACTACTGGCTCTTTTTTTTTTTGCTCTAATTTTAAATCAGTTCAGGTTGAGACATCCAATTATGATAAGTGATCATCTCATAAGTCATCAGCCATATGTGATCTGTTACATCATTTCTCATTCACTTAAAGCCATCCATCATAGGTGGTTACGGTTAGCGCACACGAAGAGTTACTGGCCAAACTTTTCACCTTTTTTTTTATTTTCAGTCATTATATAACAGCTTTCTTGCGAAGATTTATGATCATACATCCCCAATTACAATTTCCAAGATATAAAAGTATTATATCTTATTTAACCCTTCAACTGTTTTAAATCCCTACTTTCTATTCCCCGGCAAATGTTTTTAATAGCAGAACCCTGAATTCAACATTATACATTCTGATGAACTTTATAAAATCTGCCTAATTCAATTAAATCAGGACCACAATCGAATCTGCCTCTCATTTATTTCTATATCTTCATAAAATTTATACACTTAACCCCTTGCGCACCACGTTGACTTTACCATTAAATACACTGAAAACCAGATTTCTGCGATTATCTTGAAACTGGAGTTTTAGATGTACTTGAATTCAGAATACATGATTAATATGTAAATTAGGAAAATGATACATTATTTGTACTTCAAAGCTATAATCTATGTATATAAAACAGTTCCGTAACTGACTCACTGACTGACATACAACGCACAGACCAAACCGCTGGACCTAAAGGGCTGAAATTTTGCATGGCGATTCTTCTTATAGTGTAGGGGTGCACTAAGAGAGATTTTTAAAAAATTCTGCTTAGATTTTTTAAATTAAATTTTTAAGCTGTTTTAGTAACTTTTTTTAAGTTTGCATTTAAAATAATAATTTGAGGGTTATAAAATTTATATCACGAGAAAGATCATAAAAATTCCTTTAAAATGAAATCTTTTTAGAATCTTTGCCTCTATTTTCTGATTTTTGGTGAATTTTTAAAGATTCATTTTTAGAATTTAATTTATTAAATGCTGATCACGTGATTTCTTTTTCTGGTACTTTAAATAAATTTATCGTCACGTGCATAACAACTAAATAGACAAAAAAATATTTTTTTTCTTGCTAATGCGGCAGACGATTGGACATTATTTTGTCTATAAAAATATCCCTTACGATTTTTTTAAAAATATATTCTTTTTTCTACATCAATTGTATATATTGATCGTCGTATTTATTATAAATATATATATATATATATTTTTGGCATTAATTGCATACATTGACCGTTGTATTTAATTTGAATGTACTCCGTAGCGAAGTACGGGTTTTCAGCTAGTTACACTATAATTATCTTGTTTACAAAGATCTGAAAAACTTGCAAAAATACTGAAAAATCTACGTTTCAGTAAAAAATATAGAAGCAAAATTATATAGCAAATACATAACGGAAAATAAATGTGTGAAAATGAGAACATCATACAGCTCACATTACCAAACCATGACGTACACATGTACGTCATGGTTTTGGGTTACGTGAATTTCATGACGTACGCTTGTACGTCAATATTATTTTCTAGTATCGAGTTTTCACCAATAAATGAATCATTCGGCGAGCCAAATCGGTTAGGTCCACTTTTAAAAATTTTTTTAATTTTAGTGTCAAAGCACTTCATTGACGCCTAACCTTTTTACAATCGTAATGCATTTTCCACGTGTTGTTGTTGTTGTTGCTAATGCCCCTGGTTGGAGGTTCCATTCATTAGATCCTAATAGGCTATTGGGCTGAGAGGGGCGGCTCCCGTTTTGAATTAGCCCCACTATGGTCGGAGTCCGACTTCGTTAAGTGACCGGTCCCGTAATTTTGAACCGAGTCAGGTGACGAGACCGGAACACTTGACCCCGCACTTCCAGAGGTAAATTTAAGAACTTGGAGGACACTGCAGTCACGACCTATTTTACGTGCTCCGGCCACCGTTAGTGGACACGGCGGTGGATTTGCAGCGACGAGCATCGAACCAGGGACGTTCAGATACTGGCCCGCTGTTCTTGCCAACTGGGCCACCGCGCCCTACATTTTCCATATACTAAGGATTAACACCACTCAATGACAAAAAAATTTCTGGCCGTCGTATATTAAGTAACTTTTTTCAGGAGCCAATCCAGTCAAGTCCATACTGTTCCGTTTTCCTGGGTTCAATAGGATTGAATAAAATCAGAAAGTGCACACAAAATAAAATTTATTATTCTGTAAATTCTTCAGGCGAATACACAAATTCAAACAGAAAACACGTAACAACTGTCTTCTATACAGCGTAAAACTCTAAAAATGCAAGTCGGGATAACAGAGTCTTCAATACAATACACGCCACTCGCACTTTCAATACATTCAATCCTCAGCAAAAAAGAACACCGAGTTCCAATGCCAATGTCAGGTATATTTATAGACTTCCAAAGCGCCCCCTATCGGTCGGCCAGCTAGAAATCTCTAGAACCTTTTAGAAAGGTATAGAAGGTTGGCGACCATTTAGCGACTAAAATAAGTATCCAAATCCATCGCCAATTTGGCGACAACTCTCATATTTGTCAAGATTACCATAGACTCGTAAAATTCGCAACATTACTCTAATGTAAATCGTTGCAGTAATGCAATTCAAATGCAGAAGCAAGTACTCGATGATAACGGTAATGGTTTAGTGTTGTTTCATCACAAAAAAAAAGTAAAATAAATGAATCAGTGACAGTCTAACTGCTGAAGAAGTAAGTACTCGTGAATTATTAAACTATTATTTCAATTTTCTTCTGTAATAAAAAAAAAATAATAATTTGAAGACTGAACTGGGTGTTATTACTTTTTTTCATTTGCCAAATCGGCTAAATCCCTTAGTCAAGAAAAAAAATGTAATAATAATAACGATGACTCCCAGGATATTCTATCTTATAGATTTTATATGTCGTCAGATAAAAGCTACATCTGCAACAATAGATTCTACAGTGTTTATTTGAATTCATATTTTCAGAGGAAATTTAAAAAACAATGTGTATTATTTTATCACTTTTCTCCACTCTCTGTTTTATGGGCTTAACCGATTTGGCAAGCGAGCGGCTCAAATATCAATATCTTACATTTGTATTGTAAGCCATCTCTGAGTAAAATTTATTTTCAATATTCGCCTTTTTCGTTATTTTATTTGTTTGCTATCAATTATAGAGTAGCATTATGAATTTCGTGGCATATGTTGTTGGGATTTCAGAACTGGGTTCCCGGGGGAAATTTTTGGAACCAAAAATCCGGTACCAATGATTGCAAAACTCGGCATTCGAATGTAGTAAACCTTAGATTTGAAAAACGGCATTTTAATGGCCCTGAGTCTTCCGTCCTGGTTGTTGTTTTCTTTCTTGTTAAATAAAAAGCATAAAAACCAATACTTGGCTTTGCCAAGGCAAAAAACATTTATAAAAACCTTTTAAAATATAAATAAAAATCCCGTGGGCTTTCCTTAAACTTCCTTCTCGCATTTATTTTCCTCCACTATAAGGCGAACGTCGCAACGTCGCAGGCTACGTCAGTTTTCGTCTACTATAGATCACGTGATTATCGGGTGGCAGAAAACAGAAGCCGTTCCTATGCGTTTGCATGTGTTTTTGGACGATACCTTCATTTTGTTATATAATTTCATTATATAATTCATTTCGTTATATAATTCATTTTGTTAAATAATTTCAGTTTATTTATAAAATTCCTCATATTAGTTGTATGTAACAGGTATTTTAACACTTTTTTTTTAATATTTCGCAAGGTTTAAGAGAATATAACCATTCTTTCGTTGAGAATGATTATTATTATGTTGAGATATGTATAGATATCAGGATAAGTTACTTCAGGCCAGCGTCTTGTATCGTAACTCCAGTCTTCCTCTGTCAATAAATACGTGTCACATAATGAATAAACCTTTTCGGGCTGTACCTGAATGTTTAATTTAGTGATATACCTTTATTTAGATACCGTATCTAAAGATTTTGCGTAATCTGAGAGCATTTTATTCAACAAGCTGTAAGAATGCTCATTGAACGCCATGTTAAATTATGCAATGTTACCACTGCTCGCCAAACAAGAAGTAAAATCTGCAAGAGTTGAGATGTGACATGCTGCGAGACACTGCCCTATAGCACTTGTCTTAACACTCTCGCAATTTATGGAGCATATCCACTCGCGGACAAGCTCCAAGCTATAGTGATTAACTCACGGATCCTGAACCTTAAATCTATGTTTCCTCACTAACCATTCACTTTCTTTCCTCCACCTCCTACCTGCCAATAGAAATCCAGGTTACAGGCAGACAAAGTCTTCACCAACCCAAGTACTGACCCAACTGGTAGCTGCTTCACTTTGGTGAAGCAATCTGAAGGATCCTGGAGCCGACCAATCAGCTCATAACCAGAAATATCTGCGTTAGAAGGCGTGGCTTAGGAAATGCAGCTCATCGCACTTTTCCTATGGTCCTATGGGATAAACAGTTTTACCATGCTTCACAATGTATCACTATCTAGATCAGTGTTTCCGAACCATTTTCGAGTCCCGATCCCCTTCAATGGTCGACAATCCTTGGACAAATTTTCTCCTTTTTTAACACTGAGGTGGGCGAATCCATTAGGGTTAGGGTTAGTACACAGCAGCCTTAATACAACTCTAGCCCTTAAGTAACAATCCAGAATTTTCTAAATTTATTGCTGTACTTATCATGACTTAAGGCTCTAAGTCTCACCATTTCTTTTTGATGCGTTTTGATAAATAACTGCGTAAAAACAAAAAACAAAAAAAATCCATCCTTTATGTACTTTAAAGTAAACAGATAATGCATTCTGTAAAAAAATATCTTTGCAGAATTAATAAAGCAATATCCAGTGCAACATCAAAGGTTGTACTGAACATTAAACTGTTCAACCTCACGAAAAATTACCTCTAAGAGCTCCTTGATAAAGCTATTTATTTATTTACATGTTCATTAACTTAAGACCACTTGTGTACTAATATATATTTATGCCCCTCTATTAGTTTTCTGCTGCAGAATGAGTTCTTTTTGCTTTAATAGCCATAACGACAAGCAAAGAAGGCAAAATAATTCTTTTTTTATCGAAAGAGGCGAGAAAAATTAAACGCATTATTCATAATAATGCAGAAATCTGAGTAAGAAATGAAGATTTTAAATATAATGGCAGAGCTTTGGGAACAATAGTTGCTGCATAACAGTCTGTTTCAACTTTAAAAAAAAGGAATCTCATTAAGATAATAAATGTTATGTACATTATATGACAGAAGAGTGCTTTTCTTATTGAATAATACATCTCTAGAGAGGATATTATAGAATGCTCCTCTGAAAATATAAATGCATTTAACAGTCGATATCACCCTTTTGGGGGAAGTTTGCAGGTTGGGCATCCTTTACTCGAAAATTAGTTAGTCTAAGTGCTCCAAAATACGTCACTTTCCATGCTTCAATATTATATCATTAGTGGAAAACTGAACACCTGATTTTACCTACCTATAGGGGGCTAGAGCTCCTGAAATCCATGCTGACTTATCATCGCTATTTTGCTCCAAAAAAAAAGGTTATCTCAAAGATTATAACTAAAATGGTTGCACCTTTTGGCGACATATCGCTCTACATTGCGACTAAATTTTCCTGCCATTCACAGAGTAAAGTAAGAATATAAATAATGTTATTCCATTCATGTTTTCTAATACATATTTTACTATATTAGAATATATTATGTTTACTATTTAAGAAAAAGTGTGTATTTTTAAAGTTGTCTAATTAGATTATCAATTTGTTATTTAAATTACAAATTAGATTATAAGAGGATATTAGATTAGATTAGATTAGATTATAAGAGAGTATTTGATCAGAATGTTTCGATATTAAAATGAAAGTTAAGCGGGAAATCATTTATAAGCAAGGACTGATATTATACAAATAAATTAAACTTCTTAAATTAAAATTCTTAAAACTTTTAAAATAAGATATTTCATAACGTTTAATGAAAACAAAAAGAAACTCAGAGATTTGACTTTTTTTTCCACCGGACGATGGTCGAATGGCTAGAGCGCTGGCTTTAGGCACCAGAGTCTGTGATTTCGAGTCCCACTCTAGACATGGACATTTGTAGCCGCTCGGAATCGGCATTAATCTGTAGGCCCCGGTCTAATTAGCCCTCTTGTAGCAAAAACTGATCGTAGCGCTCCAAACCAAACCGTGGCGAAACTTTTAATTATGCTCATTTTCGCTTTCAGGCATTTCCAGGCAACGGTTTGCTTTAGCAGGAACATATAAGTGACAGTGCTAAGATATCAATTATGGAACGAGAATGTCAAAACTTAAACTTTCCTAAAAGTTGCTGTTAAACACTCTTACGCTCGTTCCCGATAACAGAGACACAACCTACAATTTGATTACACGGTATGATAGGTTAAGCTAAACTGTGTTGAGCTGACTAAAAACTTTCAAACGGAATAGATGAAACGGGTAAATCCTTGCATTTGTGCTGGGCGGAATAAACTTAGACCATGGTTTCTCAACCTGGGGTCCATGGACCCCTTGGAGGTCCGTAGACTTGGAGAAGAATTCTAAGCCGGAACTCTCTCATAGATGAAATTTCAAGACTTTTTATTTGAAACTACAGTTGATGCATGCTTTTAAATTGAATTATTTTTTTAAACGGGGGCACTTGTCGTCAAACATTCGCCTATACTACGCAGCAGTTTACTGTCCATTTTATTATGGGGGCACCATATAGGCATACAGAATTACTCCCTATGAAGGGACGACACAAACGGAGGCTTTTTTCGTGGCATGATGCCGGGATTCGATCTGAGCACCCTCAGCACCGAAAACCAGCGCACTGTACCATATGGCAGCCACAATCCCGATTGAAAATTTGAAAAGCCACGTAGCTTTGAATTTGAATTGAATCAGATCTACAACTAAGCAGTAGCCATTCGGTCAATAATACGTCATTAAATTATAAATCCATTATTAAATCACAATTTTTTTCTGATACATTTTTTTTTTCCAATGTGGAGGCTCTTGTAATCAAACATTGGCCTATACTACGCCGCAATTTTACTGCCCATTTTATTATGGGGGCACCATATAGGCGGACAGCACTACCCCGTACGACGGGACGACACGAACGGAGGCATTTTTCGTAGCGCAACGCCGGGATTCGATCTGAGCACCCTCAGCACCGAAAACCAGCGCGCTGTACCACAGGGCCGCCACAAGCCCGAATGATTCTGATACATTGATCGATATATTTTGTAAGACTTTGTACCTTATTTTATGCATATCCTTTCTATTCTAGAATACGAATAGAATATAATAGAATTAGAATTTTTAAAACTACTTATTGATTTAATACATTTCGATATTTTTTGTTTGAAATGGTGCTTATATAAGAATTTTTTATCAAAAGGAGAAATCCATAATTTTCTCCAGATTTACAAAGGGGTCCAGGACTTTTTGACTTAGACGGAATTTCCCGGACTTTAGCGGCAGGGAGTTAATAAAGCCTTCATTTCTTTTCATCTTTAAATGCGTGGAGGGATGCAAATTAGAGATTACCCTGGGTGCTCGTTACTCCCCCTACGGGCCTTATGTGTATCGCATTTTCACAGTTGACGCGTTTCATACCTCAGTGACTCTGCATATAAGTAGTAGATAATTATATTAAGGAATATTCATTAACTATATACAAGTTTAGCTAAGCCATCACTTCACGTGAAAATGACACTGCAACACGTATTATTTTAATAATTGTTAGTATAAGTAATTTCATCCCTTACAATTAACCTTATTTGGGTAAACCCCTCAGGAAGTCTATAATACCGTTTAGTATAATATATTTAAAGAGATGTTTTCAGCGTATATAAAATAGATATGCTAATGTGTGTATATAGTGCATGTGTGTGTATATTAATGTTTTTGAATACCGTATTTTCCGGCGTATAACTCGCACCTCTAATTTGAAACTACATTCTTTTAAATGTTTAGGTATATTCTCCGTATAACGCGCACCCTTTTCTTGTCCAAGAAACCTGAAACGTACATGTATAATGCTCTTATCTTTTGAAGTCATTCATTCGAAGGATTTTCCCAGGCTTTCAAACAGTGGTATACTGAATTGACAAGATATAAGGGAAACAATATGTGTGTGGGGGAAAGGCTTGAGGGAGTAAATAATTCTGAAAATAGGGGGTAAAAATACACTTCTGACCCGAATGAATTCGCGGAATTAGGAGCCAGATGTTTTTTCTTTCAGAACACTCTTTCAGAAACAGAAATCGATGATGTGCCTGAAGATATAACGGAAGACGAATAAGACGAACTATTCATGTTATCCGATAATTAAAATGTTTAAGCTCATAAGTTATGTTATTTCTTTTAGATAAACAGCATTTAGGTACATGTAGAAATCTAATTTTTTTATGTTCATCTTTTCCTTATTTTAAAATCTATCATTTTTACATCCGGCATATAACGTGCACCCGTAAATTTCGATCTAATTTTTTGCATTAAAAGTGCGCGTTATATGCTGGAAAATACGGTAAATACGTAGATACAGTGATTTCCGCTTATAAGAATCACGTTTGTTATTACTGTTTTTGATTCTTATAAGCGGTTGATTCTTATAGCCGAAATTTAGGTTTTTGGACAGGCACACACACACCTATATATACATGAGATAATTTACCATAAAATACTCTTTAAATTGCGTTAATTATCTTTTATTAAAATTATATTTTATAATTTTAAAGATACAACTTAATTTTTATATCTATAATTAGATACACATGATTATAGTATGAGAAGAAAAAAAATCAATATTTGTTACAACAAACCTGCTTAACAGTTTTAACATTTCAACTACAGGAAGGGTGCAAGAAAAAGTTTTCTATGGTAGTTTCACGTAATGAAGTTTTCAGGAGGCTGTTTATACCTCTTTCAATGCTAATAGTCTCAGACGAAGATTCAACTTCTAGCTTACGTTTCACAGTTTGATAACGTGCTGAATCTACTAATGTCACGTCTGCATAAGTGATACTAGACACTTCGCCGAAGATTTATGTGTTTCAGGGTCCAGGAAGCCGCTACCAAGATGTGGGAAGTAGGGAAAAGGAGTCCCTACTTTTGTTTGTCAGTGGAGAAAAGTGAAATCAGACCCGAACGGATAAAGATGCCCCCGGGTCAAGCTAATAGGACAGTGTTGTGCTAAAGCGTTTAAGGGGAAACTATTATGTTATGTCTAACAAAGAAAGGGATGAATTTTATGACTATATTCCATTCCATCTTATCAATCTTTCTGTTTTAAAAAAAGAAAGAACTTCGTGCCTTTTGTGGGTTTAAGTGCCTTTTTTGGAAAAATGAAAGGAAAGCGAAGAGTGTAAACTGATTCTTAAAACCGGTGGATTGATTCTTTAAAGCGAAAATTTTAACATGGAAATAATACATTTGTTTTTGTTTTCGCGATATTGATTCGTATAAACGGTTGATTCTTATAACCACTGATCACTCATAAGCGGTGGTTACTGTATATGTACAAGAGGGAATATGTGCCTGTATGTGTTTACATGCGTGCATATGTTTTTGTGTGCACTTACCGTAATGTATACGTAGTACGATCCAAAAGTTCGGGGAATTGGCGTAAAAGTCCTAAACTGAAATAGTTTATATTGCCGATGCACAACCACATTTAAAGTAATCACTTTGGGCGACGATACACTTTTGCTAGCGCTCGTATACCTTCTGAAAGCACTGCTGGGAACCATTTTTTGAAACCTCCCGTAAGGCTTCCTGCGATGCTGCTCTCACCTCATCTGCTGACACAAAACGGCGTCCCTTCAAAAGGTTTTTCATTGATGGAAACAAATAAAAATCATACGGGGCTAAGTCCGGTGAATAGGCAGGGTGTGGAATTACATTCATGTGAGTTTTGGCGAGAAAGTGTGTGACCAGTTGAGACCGATGTGCAGGTGCGTTGTCAGGCAGAATGTACCAGTCTCCACTTAGCCAGATCTGCGGCAGTTTACGACGAATTCCCTCAAACGACGTAAATTGTCTACATAAGGCTCCTTGTTTACTGTCCTGACTTCGGAAATAAATTATGAATGACAATTCCTTGAGAATCAAAAAATACCTTTATCATGACTTTTCCTTTGCTCCAATCCTGACGGAATTTCTTCGATCGCGGTGAGGAGGGCGATTTCCATGTTGAAGAAGCACGTTTTGATTGGATATCAAATAAATAACACCAAGTTTCATCACCTGTTTCATCACCATGGTAGAATCACCGTACACCTTTCGTAGCATTTTTAAAGTCTCCGTAGGTGTTTTACCTAAACGCTGACAAAATTTAATGTTGCAGCGCTGTTCTTTAAAAAACCACTTTTATTACGTCGCAGAACAAAGGTATCTATCCCTGGAAGAAAACAGTAGCGCGCGCGGTTAAATCACTCGACATGGGCGAAACCAACCTGAACACGTAGGGATTTGTTGGTAGAATCCATTCCATACGCTGTCACTTCAAATACATGCTTTTGTTGTCATAGATTACCGCATTCCCCGAACTTTTGAATCGTACCTCGTATATGTGTACATAATATACTAATGTAGGTGTTTATAAAACATTCTTTGACATGTGAATAGTTTTTGTCACTCAACAGCTTTATTTACTCGTCATTTATCGGTGGAGACAAATTTCGGTTAAGTTGGAACTAGCATAAAAAGAATCTGTCTCCATTTAAAAACGTAAAGAAATTTAGCTTCCGAGATTGTTGTTCCCATTACACGGTTGCTTCGTAGATATTTATCAATATCAATTTTAAAACATTATTATTAGCTTTATTCCATGAGTTGTTACAGCCAATCAGTAATTTTTATTCGCCAAATTCATATAGACCGGGCGATGGCCGAGTAGCTAGGGTGCTGGCATTCAGTACTAGAGTCTATGGTTTCGAGTCCCACTCTAGACATGGATATTTCTAGCCGTTCGGAATCGGCTTTAAGCAGTAGGTTCCGGTCTAATTAACCCTCGTGTAGCAAAAAATGACCTTATGGCTCTCAAGCAAATTCACATAGATTATGCTGGAAATAGTTTAAAGTCTATTTACAAAAACGTAACCTAGATACACACTGATGTATGAATGTGAAAGAAACGTGACCATTGCATTTATAAACTTATTAAGTCTCTGAAATAAGGTTTTTACCTTCATTTTTACCATGTTTTTATTAACTTGCTTTCTTGTTTGTTTGTGTGTTTGCCCCTTACAAATCTTGCAATCGATTTTTAACTAACTTCCCGACTAACTAGACATTTGAAACTTTTTGAATAGCTCAGAACACGATGACAATGCATTTTTTAAATACTTTTAGCCATCTTTAAGCAGAATTTAATCAATTTTCTGTTATTTTCAGTTAATTTTGTTTTGTAGACTGGTGCAGCCATCTATCGGCCGGAACGAGAACGAAAAGTTAAACGCAAGCTAACTTCCAATTAACTTCGTTTTCTTTCAAGTTGATAGGATAATTCATCAAAAAAAATTTCAAAAAGTATTTATTAATACATAGAATTGTCAAGTTTATATGACTCAACAGAAAATTTAAAAACATGGTATATAAAAAGTTCTTTTTATCTTGTAATTATTTCCTTCACTTCAGACCGAATCATCATTACTAAGTCCATTACCAATATAGAATGGGATTTAGCTCCCCTCCATTAATTATTAAGTCTCTCGCTCTAGTCATAATGTCACTTTTTCAAAAGACGCAACCATTAAATTTACTTATTTTTGTTTATCAAGCGGAAGTTGGAATAAAAAGTCGCGCTGTCGTGTATGACAATGCGAGCAAATGGAAGGTTTTTAAAGAGTAATTACTGGCTGGTCGTGAACAATAGACTGAATTATAATAGGTTGTTTAAACGTCATAAAAATATCTCACTTGGAGAGCATATTAAACAAGATAGAAAACGCAAAACGGCGGAAATTTGGTATTCTATTATAACATCCTCCTTTTGTCTGGGGGAAAATTTTACGAATGCAGTTTCGATTAGCCGATATATTCCAGGGCGCTTTTGAAGTTAAATTCTTTTGGAAAAATACTTGTCTTTAAACTCGGAAAATATTTGAATGTGATGGGATTTTTTAAAACACAATTCTGTTGTGAGGAATTTAATCCGTCACTTAATTATTGGGGATCTCGTTTCATCAAACAAACAATGGATTTTATTTGCTTAAAATTTGATGTTCGGAGTACCCCAAATGGGAAAGATTCTATTAGTTTTATGTGTTGATAGAATTTCATTACCTAAATGTGAGAAAAATCACCGAGGGCTTACATCCAGATTAATGGCTAGTCCCTTTTGAGAAGCGTTCGGTTAGGAAAGTTAAGAAGGTTGTTGGAAAGTAATTTTCATTATATACATTCATTCTGGATATACGTATAAACTGTGATATATATGTTATTGTATATATTTTGAGCCTGCAAAGAAGGTAAGGTAAAAATATCACCATAACCTCCTCAGACCCGAGACAAAAATAAAGGCTAGATATTTTGCAAAAGGTACTTAAATAGTTGTTTAGGTTATTATGAAGTAAAAAATGGGGCATTTAAATTTTTTCTTTAAAAATATAGGGGCTAGGGGGCATGTATCACATGTGATACATCAGGGTCGAGACACTACAGTCAGAATTTTTTAAATATAAGGTAAGACTGTTTCAATTAGTTAATTCTGAGTTTGTATCAAACAATATATAAAATACATGAATGCTGCGTGAAAAATAAGGATTATCAGTATGTTGTGTTAACTTTATATTATTTTTTTATTTTTCGTGAAATGATTTTAAACAATTTCTTGATGCTGTGAAGCACAAAAACATATTGCATTCTGTACACTGTATAGTGGTCAAGGCCGAGGACTTATCATTTCTGTATCTGCTTCGATGGGTCCTATCCCCAATTGTTCCGTCCAGCATCAACAATCGTTCATAGGTGGCAGCACTGATCCAGTAATGTCTTAATTTTGTTACAGTGTGTGGCAACACTAACTTGTTTTTCAGAAAATCTGTTGTACGTGATACGAGCAGGGCTTCTGCTCAATCTATATATTTAAGTTGCTAAGCCGACTTTTTGGACAGTCTGTCAGAGAAACCTACTTCATCAATTTGCTTTATTTTGGTCTTAAACGAAAGACTGTAATCTGTAGATTTGTCAAATTTGGTTTTTGCAACAGCAAATTCTATAAATTAGTGATAATTTACAATTAAAAAATTGATTTCTGCGCATGCTCAGTGGCATGTTTAAATCTGTCTTTAGAAACTCACTGTTTTTGCGCATGCTCAGTGACATGTTTTAATGATAAACAAGTTTATTCCTAGGAGTGTCTTTAGATCTCTCTCTCTGCCATTTTTATTTTTATCATAATTGTGTTTGTGAAACAAAAGATTAAACCTCATGGAAATTGTTTAGTTCGCGCTGTTTAATTATCGATAATTTACAATTGAAAAAAATTGCTTTCTGCGCATGCTCAGTGCCATTTTTAAATCTGGCTTTAGATATTCACTAAGCACGAGCCCGCTTAAACACATTAATTTGTTTCTGCGCATTATTTTAATTTTCAACATTTGGCAACGATGTGTTGAGTTATAATTTGTGTATTAGTACATTTGTTTACTATCTAGCCGTCATGTTTTGACGGGTACCAACTTGTTATTCTATTATTTTTTATGTATTCCTTTAAGTGAAAGGTTAGGAGGATGTGTGGGAAGTGAAAGATATTCATCGTGAATCTGTAAGTCAATTCATTCTTTATCCTATTGGGCTTTTCAATTTCCCAGCGTCGACCCATATTCAACTGTATTCTATTAAATGTGAAAGTATATTCTATTTGTTGTTATTTTGTTCAAAGTCGAAATACATCTTTAAAAATCCTTACAGTCCACTAAATCTATAAATCTCACACCAATAATTTCTGGCATATGTCTAGCCTCTTTGCTACCTGCTGCTTCATGCGGAATGTGTAAAAATGTAAAGCAAACACTTACACTAAAAATTTTAACTCAAGAAATAATACTTTTATCAACTTTCAAAACCTAACTAAAAAAACAGACTTAAAAAACACTGACAAAAAACACACAAAACACTGACTTTTGACGTCATATGGACCCATTGTATCACATGTGAGACAAAAAAGTTTAACGAGTTAATATGCATTAATATTTCCGTGAAAATTTATTTTATTGATATAAATAAGTAACTCGTACATATAGAAAGAAAATGTATATTTTAAAATTAGTTTGATATTTGTAAAATTAAGTAATAAAAAAACGTGTTTCGATGGCGTGCAGACATCGTGCTTTGATTCAAAGACACTACTATAAACACAATCGTGGACAAGTATTGCCATCAGTTGACGAAAAGAGAAAATTAAGGGAGGTATTCTACTTTGTATCACATATGATACAACCGGTTTCAGAATCGTTGCTGTCGTCCTACCTTGTTAAAAAAATTTGAAACTTTTGTATCACATGTTATACAAAATTACCGAGGAGGTTAAAACTAACATGCTATGAAGTTCCAATTGTTTAATTGTGAAATATCTATCTACTTTTACACCTTATGCAAATATTTTGTTTGGTTTCACTCCTTTCTACGCTCTTACTGTACACTGCTTCTTTAAGTATTTCGCAGGAAGATGGCTGATTGGCTAGGGCGATGGCGTTTGGTCCAGAGCCTGTGGGTTCGAGTCCACCGGTTAGCATGGATGTTTGTAACCCTTCGGAATTGGTGTTAAACTGTTGGTTCCCGTTTAATTAACCCTTGTGTAGTAAAAGTGGGCCATAGCGCTCTCAACCAACTTATAAACATATCAGATTTTTGTCGCAATTTCTCTTTTTAGACAACTAGGTAAATCATGGCTCAAAAAATTCTATGCCTGGCATGTTCAAGGCGTGTTAAAAATAATATCTGCAAGGGGAGGACAGTAAGGCCGTCTGCACACGGGGCAACTCAAAAGAAACTGATAACTGACTCAAATCACAAACCAGTCCGTGATGAGTCGCAATCTATGTAATTGAATGGAGCCACGCACACGACGCAACTGGTTACAAACCCGTCCGACGGGTTTCTTTTGAGTTGCCCCGTGTGCAGACGGCCTAAATCATCAAGATCGTAATTTTGTATTTGAGGAGGGGAGAATGATGCTTACAGCAAGATTGCTTTGGATGACACAGTATGGTAGGATTAAACAAATACGGCTATCAATGGACATATTTTTCTTTTCTTTCAAGAATCCTAGATGCCTCTTGAAAGCAACTGACAAATCTTTTATTTCTCTTAATCTTTTCAAGTTCTATTTATTTAATGGATAAAAGACAGCTAGTAAATAATAATATGTTCGCTTTCACGCATTGTAGATGCCGCTGACTTCCAATTTCCACAACTGAGATACACTCCTTGCTTCATCTTGTTTCTCTGTCCATAAAAAAAAATTAATCAGCATTTATGAAGAAAAAAATTTGACTACCGAACCCGGGGAAACATGCTTGAATCATTTCCCTCCAAAACAATTTAAAACTCTGAATACAACATGGGAAGTTGAGACTTAACACTTTATTTGAAAACAAGTGCCTCTGACATTTGAAGTTTTAACCCTACGGGTAATTAATACTCCTAAACGCCTTTTCTTCAGATGGGGATTTTCGGGAAGTGTTTGTCAAGGGGGAAAAAATCAAAGAATATCAAAACATTTTCTGATCACGTATGTTTTTTGCTTCGGGCTCCTCGCTTTTAAGGGAATCGGTGCGGCAAAATCGAAAAGTGGTTCAGTGGTAAATTCAAAGAATAATCAAATAATCAGAATGCACGGCTAAACATTACAAATAATTTTAATAACACACAAAATAAATGGCGAACATAAGGGTTAAAAAAACCAATCAAGAATAGAAGCATGGCGCGTTCGAAATAGGACCTATCATCCCGTAAAAAAATCTTAATCTATCTAGTTTGAATCATAATCTAAACCAGGGATTCCCAACCTTTTTCCTACATCGACCCCAATTAAAAGAATGATTTTCCTCACCAACCCGCTGACATTTTTCTCTATAATATACAACATAATTACTTTACTATTAGCTTTATACATTTGGCCATAAAACGGTTCTAATTGTAGTATCGACTTCATTTTTAAAAAAGATTCCTTACATTCCATTCTTTAAAATTAAAGTATAATAAAAAATTGAGATTTTTGAAGGTTTTAAGCGATCTCCCCCCCTTAAGGTCCAGTGGATTTCCCCAATTCTGCCTAGATTTGGTACACAAATAAAAGCCGACGGCTGCATTCGACACATATACAAAAGCGTCATGACATTCAAATTTAGATGCGTGGATTACTCCACCCTATGCAAATCTGTATTTATCTATATTAACTAGCTGAAAACCCGCACTTCGCTACGGAGTACATTCAAATTAAATACAACGGTCAATGTATGCAATTAATGCCAAATATCCAATCGTCTGCTGCATTAGAAAAGGAAAAAAAAAATTTTTTGTCTATTTAGTTCTTATGCACGTGACGATAAATTTATTTAAAGTACCAGAAAAAGAAATCACGTGATCAGCATTTAATAAATTAAATTCTAAAAATTAATCTTTAAAAATTCACCAAAAATCAGAAAATCGAGGTAAAGATTCGAAAAAGATTTCATTTTAAAGGAATTTTTATTATCTTTCTCGTAATATAAATTTTATAACCCTCCAATTATTATTTTAAATGCAAACTTAAAAAAAGGTTCAAAAACAGCTTAAAAATTTAATTTTTAAAAAATCTAAGAAGAATTGTTCAAAAATCTTTCTTAGTGCATCCCTACACCATAAGAAGAATCGCCATGCAAAATTTCAGCCCTTTAGGTCCAGCGGTTTGGTCTGTGCGTTGTATGTCAGTGAGTCAGTTACGGAACTGTTTTATATATATAGATACGGATATTATTATCTGATAATTGCATTCCTAAAAAATTAAATCAAGATTTAATACAGAAAAATTCATCATCGACCCCCAATAAATACTATAGACCCTTTTTAAACTTCTATCGACCTCCAAGGGGTCCACCTGGACCCCGTTCGGAATACCTGATCTAAACCTAATACATTTGAGGTAGAGAGGGTACGAGATTATCTCAGTCATGCGCATTGTCAGAACGCAGGAGAAATTATGAAAATCCTTAACTGTGTAAAAAAGATTCTCTGGACACCAAAGGCTATTAAATATTTCACAAAATGAAAAAAAAATGTATGGAAATTGCAATACCTATTGTTTAACTTCCGCAATTTTTGAGCAAATGTCCACACGCGGAAACGCCAGATATGAAACATGACTCGTAGAAAACCATGCTCAGAATTCGCAGAAGAATTTAGTAGGGATGCGTCATTGTTATATCGCTGTATCAAAAGATTAATAACAAAATAAATAGTACTTAGGATTGGTTGGTTGAAAGCGCTATTATAAATAATAGTTAAAGGAGTTCAGAGAGTAATAATCATAAATTTCTTCTCTAACAGTTAGTGCTTCTTCTTCTAAAAGGAATGGTAAGTTTACCAAAGCATCCCTCTTTGACAATTTTTTTAAACGTGGGATTGCGTTCCTCCATAACGGTCCTGCGGGAAGGAAAATTTCAGGCGCTAAAACTGTCCGTCCGTTCGTCCTCGCGAGTTATAATTTTGGCAGCGCACCAAACCCAGTAAATCGCTTGGACAAGTTAAACAGAAAAGTACCAAGATGCGTCAAAATTTTGATATACATATATGTATATATATACATACGTACATATATATAGATACATATATAAATACAAAAGAGGTAAGCAACGAGAAGTAATCCTATGATAATAACCCGCTGTAGTTTCGTTAGAAGAGACTACCTGATTTTTTTTTTTTTAATGACAATCTGTGTATCGCTTCATATTGATTTTCATAAGCCTTGTGCTTTCATTAACAATGACATTAACCTGTATGCTATTTTCGTTTTATAGTTACATAGTGTAACATTAATGTTATATCCCAGTATTAAAAACTTCGTAATTTTTGCATTTTTTACATTTTTTAACTTTTATCCACCTGGGTGCTATGTGCCTGTTTACTTGACTATAACCATCCGTACGCCAATCCGGATTATCTGTGCATCACAATTTAAACTATAGATAGAAAGAATGTTAATTTAAAGATAGAAAGAATGTTAATTTAAGAATATGAGAAATATTTTCCATCAGAAATACTGAAAACCTGTGTAGTATTTATTATATTTATGAAACCATATTTAAATGTCTCTGTCTAGTATGAAACTCGAGAATACTTCTTTATTTAGGTGACATCTCTAATTCTGAATTGTCCGTGTCATTTTTCAGTCTTGCAAGTAATAATCAGAGCGAAATATTCAGAGTTTAATGTTGTTTTTGTTTCTAATGCCCTTAGGGCGGAAGTTCCAGACTAAATCCATACAGGCTTCGAGCAAATGTTTGCAGCTCCGGTTTATATAGCACCACAAGGATCGAAGTACGTCTTAGCTAGTTGCCACCTCAATTTTCACCAAACACCCCCAGCGACGACATCAGGGGGATCGGACCCCCTCCCACCGTCTCTGACCTCATAGAGGGACTTTCCGGTCTACAGATTTAATGTGCCCATATCCGGCCTAGACACGGAGGTATTTAATGGCGCGTATCGGGATTCGATCT
This sequence comes from Dolomedes plantarius, assembly GCA_907164885.2. Classification (NCBI taxonomy): domain Eukaryota; kingdom Metazoa; phylum Arthropoda; class Arachnida; order Araneae; family Dolomedidae; genus Dolomedes; species Dolomedes plantarius. The sequence goes on along the minus strand of OU015493.1, from coordinate 22,467,011 downwards.
GAGCACCCTCAACACCGAAAGCTGGCTCTCTACCACAAGGCCACCTCGAGCCCAGAGTTTAATGTACACTATAAAAGTGTTTTAACATAGCTTACGAATTTTGATTCTGTTATTTTACGTGGGATTGCGTTCCTCCATAACGGTCCTCTAGAAAGCAAAATTTATGATGCTAAAACCGTCGTCGCGAGTTAAAAATCAACAGTAAACACATGTAACTTATTTTTCTTACCATCGACCTATTCTGCATAGGGTTATCACCCATCCTTCTCTTCGTATGTAGGAATTTTATTGTAAAAAAAAGAGAGGTAAGCAACGATAAGTAATCCTACATTAATAACCCGCGGTAGTTTCGTTAGAAGAGACTACCTGAAAACTTTCTTTCTTTTTTTCTTTCCGTAGATTTCTTTCGAAGTATGTATTTAAATATTCAATTAATTTCATTTGCTATAAAAAATGATCTAACATGGATGAACTATATACATACATACAGGGTGGTCATAAAAAAGAGTTTGCCGATATATGGTCCACTAGCGGCCGTTTCGTTAAACCGATCGCGATGAGATTTCAGATATAGTTATTCAGAGGTATGAGCTTGGGATTTTGTGAACCACAACAAAGTGGCGCTCACGGTTACGGTTATAGGTACAGAAACTCGAAATTTTGGAATGGCAACGCCCACTTTTTTCACGTCGCAAAATGCTCAGTGCATGCGAAAACCCTAATTAGCGTTGGAACGGTACGTGTATCACAAAAAACGGACGCGTTATGCACGCATAAAACACTGCTCTGCGAACGGCCTACAAAAATACTATCGGGGCGCACGGAGGTAATTTACATACAGGGCCTTTTTATCGCGTGGGCAAATCGGGACTTTGCCTAGGGCCCCCTGATGCTAGGGGGCCCCAAAACCCCCTTGGAGTATGCACCTAGTACTTCTAATAGTATGTATAGCCCATAGATAGTTCTTATTTTTATAAATGTTCGTAAAGGGGGGCCCCCAAATAGCATTTGCCCAGGGGCCCCCAGCGTTCATAATCGGGCCCTGTTTACATATGACAGAGGCAAGACACCAATCACTGATGACAACACAGATCGGACAAAAGAAAACTTTTATTTGGATTACGCATTTTCCACATGGGTACCATCATCGTGTTTTTGTTAGCCGTTCGCAGAGCTGTTTTTTGTGCGTGCATAACGCGTCCGTTTGTTTTTTTGTGATACCCGTACCGTTCTAACGCTATTTAGGGTTTTCACATGCGCTGAGCATTTTGCTATGGGAAAAAGTGGGCGTTGCCATTCCAAAATTTCGAGTTTCTGTACCTATAACCGTAACCGTGAGCGTCACTTTGTTGTCGCTCACAGAATCCCGAGCTCATACCTCTGAATAACTATATCTGAAATCTCATCTCGATCGGTTGAACGGAACGGCCACTAGAGGTCCATATATCGGCAAAGTTTTTTATGACCTCCCTGTATATATATATATATATATATATATATATATATATTCCTTTTAATTTTATTATTTTCAGTTACAAATAGACATCTATTTTTGTGGAATCCCCAAGCCATATCTAAAGAATTTATTCTCTCTTCCAGTAATCTTTTTTTCAATTTCGACTTTAGAACAATTTCGCGTCGCAATAAATAACACTAAAATTCCCTGTAGAAAAAATAATTTATGCATTTCTGCTCATGAAGTTAAGACCGCTTTATGATACAAACCTCAATAGTTTTATTTGCCTCGTCGCGTTAATTTGTCCCGCAAAATGAATAATTCTTCTCTTTTTTTTTTTTTTGCCCTTAAATCACCGCAAGTGAACACAAAAGAAGCACCATTAAACTGCTTTGTTTATACACCTACAAAATCTACAAAACTAAAAAATACGAGACTTAAGTAGAAACTACCGGGGAAATTAAATCTTTTTTTAAGCTTAATTTCCGTGTGCCTCGTGAACAATAGATTGTAAAATAATAGCTTATTTAAATGTCATAAAAATAACTCGCAAGAGCAGAGAATATAAATTAGAGCGAATAGCAAAAATGTGGTTTTCCTCTTTGCCTATCCTTCTTTTGTTCAAAGGAAATTTTTCCGATTAGTTTGTTTTGAGCGATACTTTGAAAATAAATGCATCGGAAACATTTGTTTTTTGGGACTCAAAAGATAAATTTAATGAGCAGGATTCTGGATGCATCATCAATTTGCGTCAGTTAACTTTGCTTCAATAGGCGAACAATGGATGTCATTTGCTTTAAATTAAAATGTTCTTATAACCTCAATTGAACATTAGAGAAGCTCAGGCTCTTAATGTTTATCGTTTTTAAATCAGGGGTGTCCAACCTTTTAACTTCCTTGGGCCACACTGAAAGAAGACGAATTGCTTTGGTCCGCACAAAAATATACCTAACATTAAAAACAGTTGATGAGTAAAAAAATGTATAATATATAATTATCCTATTTATGTCACTATAAATTTTATTAAAGATAATTATAGGAGTCATAAAATTAATGTGATATTTGGCATTGAATTCGAGAAACTAATGTATCAATATCTGGGTAAATTGAAGTGGTCGTAATTCTCAGGGAGTTCTCAAGATGTTCATACGATATTTTGGTTCTAATTTGACTCTTAGTCAGCTTCGCTCATGTGCATACTAATTTTAATAGCATTACAAATATTAAATATTAATTCTGTAAAAACTTCACATTTAATTTTTGTAATGAAATGAATATACAGAAACTGCATACAGAATTTTGTATAGAATTAAAGATATTTCAAATGATGTACTGTCGATTTGTTGAACAAAGCGATATCTTTAATGGTTTGCCATCATCGCAGAGTTGGGCTATTGATTTCTTTTTTTTTTTTTTTTTTTTTTTTTTTTTTGGGGGGGGGGGGGGGCTTTGAGGTCTCTCTCTGGGCCGCACTAATGCTTGCTTTGTACCGCGTGCGGCCCGCGGGCCTCGGGTTGGGCACCACTGGTTTAAATCGTCTGTAGGTACTAACAATCAAAGTGTCAAAATAGAAGAGTTTCTTTAAATGCTTGAATTTTCTCCCTAAAACCTTCATACCAATGTTTTATTTGCTTCATAAAAAATCTATATCTATAAAGGAAGAAGTCCTGACTTATATATACATACACGTATCAACGCCCAGCAAAAACTATTGGAGATACAGATATCAAATTTTAGGAGCTTATTACTTACAAAATTAGGCCCCCAAGGGGGGGGGAGGGGGAAAACGTGTTTTTACGTGTTTTATCACATTTTCCTTCATATCTCGAAGAAGAAAACAGATATCCATAAGATTCTTGCTTTAAAATGCAAGGAACATAAATGCCTAAAAACCAATTTCAGGATTTTTCGAAATTCATCCCCCATGGGGGGGAGGGGGCAAAACGTATTTTCCCATATTCCCTCATATCTCAAAGAAGGAAATTGATATCCAAAAGATTCTTGCTTTAAAATGTAAGTAACATGAATACCTAAAAACCAATTTCAGGATTTTTCAAAATTAGGCCCCCAAGGGGGAGGAGGGGGGAAAAACGTGTTTTTACGTGTTTTATCACATTTTCCTTCATATCTCGAAGAAGAAAACAGATATCCATAAGATTCTTGCTTTAAAATGTAAGGAACATAAATGCCTAAAAACCAATTTCAGGATTTTTCGAAATTCATCCCCCATGGGGGGGAGGGGGCAAAACGTATTTTCCCATATTCCCTCATATCTCAAAGAAGGAAATTGATATCCAAAAGATTCTTGCTTTAAAATGTAAGGAACTTGATTACCTAAAATCAGTTTCAGGATTTTTTTTCAAAATTCGGCCCCAAGGGGGGGAGGGGGGCTAAACGTGATTTTACGTGTTTTTCACATGAAACGGATATCCATAAGATTCTTACCTTAAAATAAAAGGAAGCCGAATACCTAAAAATCAGTTCCAGGATTTTTCAAAATTCGCCCCCCCCAAGGGGGGAGGGGGGGCAAAACGTGTTTTCCTTCATATCTCAAAGAAGGAAATTGATATGTTAAAGATTCTTGCTTTAAAATGTAAGGAACATGAATACCTAAAAACCAATTTCAGGATTTTTCAAAATTTGGCCCAAAAGGGGGGGAGGGGGCAAAACGCATCTATATCTATAAAGGAAGAAGTCCTGACTTATATATATCTATATCTATAAAGGAAGAAGTCCTGACTTATATATACATACACGTATCACCGCCCAGCAAAAACTATTGGAGATACAGATATCAAATTTTAGGAGCTTATTACTTTTGTGCTGAAGGCGTCATTTAAGAAGCGATTTTTCAAAATTCGCCCCCAAGGGGGGGAGGGGGGCAAAACGTGTTTTTTACATATTCCTTCATATCTCAAAGAAGGATATTGATATCCATAACATTCTTGCTTTAAAATGTAAGTAACATGAATACCTAAAAACCAATTTCAGGATTTTTCAAAATTAGGACCCCAAGGGGGGGGATGGGGGAAAACGTATTTTTACGTGTTTGATCACATTTTCCTTTATATCTCGAAGAAGAAAACAGATATCCATAAGATTCTTGCTTTAAAATGTAAGGAACATAAATGCCTAAAAACCAATTTCAGGATTTTTCGAAATTCGGTCCCCATGGGGGGGAGGGGGCAAAACGTATTTTCCCATATTCCCTCATATCTCAAAGAAGGAAATTGATATCCAAAAGATTCTTGCTTTAAAATGTAAGTAACATGAATACCTAAAAACCAATTTCAGGATTTTTCAAAATTAGGCCCCCAAGGGGGAGGAGGGGGGAAAAACGTGTTTTTACGTGTTTTATCACATTTTCCTTCATATCTCGAAGAAGAAAACAGATATCCATAAGATTCTTGCTTTAAAATGTAAGGAACATAAATGCCTAAAAACCAATTTCAGGATTTTTCGAAATTCATCCCCCATGGGGGGGAGGGGGCAAAACGTATTTTCCCATATTCCCTCATATCTCAAAGAAGGAAATTGATATCCAAAAGATTCTTGCTTTAAAATGTAAGGAACTTGATTACCTAAAATCAGTTTCAGGATTTTTTTCAAAATTCGGCCCCAAGGGGGGGAGGGGGGCTAAACGTGATTTTACGTGTTTTTCACATGAAACGGATATCCATAAGATTCTTACCTTAAAAGATTCTTGCTTTAAAATGTAAGGAACATAAATATCTAAAAACCAATTTCAGGATTTTTCAAAATTCGCCCCCCAAGGGGGGGAGGGGGGGGCAAAACGTGTTTTTTTCATATGCCTTTATATCTCAAAGAAGAAAATCGATATCCATAAGATTCTTGCTTTAAAATGTAAGAAACATGAATACCTAAAAACCAATTTCAGGATTTTTCAAAATTCGTCTCCCAAGGGGGAGAGGGGGGGCTAAACGTGTTCTTACGTGTTTTATCTATATATATAAAGAAATCAACACCCAGCGCAAAACTATTGGAGATACAGATATCAAATTTTAAGAGCTTATTACTTTTGGGCTGAAGGCGTCATTTAAGAAGCGATTTTTCAAAAATCGCCCCCCAAGGGGGGAGGGGGGCAAAACGTGTTTTTTACATATTCTTTCGTATCTCAAAGAAGGAAATTGATGTCCATAAGATTCTTACTTTAAAATGTAAGGAACACGAATACCTTAAATCCAATTTCAGGATTTTTTTAAAATTTGGCCCCAGGGGACGAGGAGGCGGGGCTTAACGTGTTTTTCACGTATTCCTTCATATCTCAAAGAAAGAAACAGATATCCATAAGATTCTTGCTTTAAAATGTAAGGAACACGAATACATTAAAACCAATTTCAGGATTTTCAAAATTCGGTCCCCCCATGGGGGGAGGGGGCAAAACGTATTTTTTACATATTACCTCATATCTCAAAGAAAGAAACAGATATCCATGAGATTCTTGCTTTAAAATCTAAGGAATATGAATACCTAAAAACCAATTTAAGGATTTTTCAAAATTTGGCCCCCACGGGGTTAGGGGGGCTAAACGTGTTTTTACGTGTTTTTTACATATTCCGTCATATCTCAAAGAAGGAAACAGATATCCATAAGATTCTTGATTTAAAATGTAAGAAACACGATTAAATGTAACAAACACGATCAATGTCACGATTTTTCGACATTCGCTTTAGATTTTGAAAAAATTGCTAGAAACAATCGAATAATTTATATTTCCTATATATCACCATTTTGAATACCAAATTGGTGGTAGGAGAAAAGAGAGAGATCAATCTTAATTAAATGAAGTGTGGAAAAGTGTGTGTGTGTGTGTGTGAATTGTATATACTTCGGTTATTAGTACGTATACATCTAGAGCTCAGGTTAACTCCATTCATTTTTATTATCATGGGCAACGTCAAGTAATTCTTTGTTTATGAAACCGGCGATTTTCACAAGGGTTTACGGGGAAGCCCTCAAACTCCTCGAAGGGCCGGGATCCAGTGGGTTATCAAAATTGAAAGAAACATTTTAATGCTGACATTAGCATGAGGAGGGGGGGGGGTTATTATAATATGCTGATGGGATGATGACCAGTGGAGAGGGGTATAGATTGTCATAAAATACAAATATACATATCATACAAGTAAGCTTTATTAAGGGTTCACCCGTGCAACGCCGGGTATATAAAGCTAGTAATTTATATGCATTCATGAAACCTCTCATTTCAAAACTGTAAAACATTAACGTATGAAAGCCTCTCCTTCAGTGTGAATCATGTATTATTACATTTTTCTGTTAATGAATTATGCTCTTGTGTTACCGAGTTAATTATCAACATGAAATTTAAAGATCATAGTTGAATAATCTTAAAGTCGCAAAAACATTTAAATTTTGATATTTCACCGAGTTTTATCCCTAACGCAACACAGACTTTACAGCTATGAAGAGAATTCTCAGGAATTTTAAGGGGTTAGAGATAGACGTCGAGAGAAAATAAAGAGTACTCTTGGGTTACACTTCTCACAAAGAAATGGCGTGGCACGAAAGGTTACCTTTGAGGGGAGAGGTAAAAACTTCAAAAGAACTTGAGTTAAATATCCATAGAGACAAATATCGGTTCACTGGAATGTGAATCTGTCTGTGTCCATATATGTTGTTTATAAACATATGTGTGTGATTGCGTTGTCTATTAATAATAGGTCAACGGCTTGACAAATGTGTAAGTATAAAACACTGACCTTAATATCTAGTGAATTTGTACCGTATTACCTCTAATACTCGTTGAGGAAGGCTTTTCACCAATTTAGAGGGGTCATCAAGGAGTATTCGACTTTCTTTTCTTCCGCACACTCTTTGAGTTGAGCCAAGAAAAAATTGAATTTCTTTGTCTTGTCATCAAACATCGTTCCCATTTCCCTGGAGGTGTTCAGTGAAGTTAATATCAGGTTTCTGAGCGAACCAGGATAGTCGTCTGACCGCCATCTCTCCATACTTGTCTATGGTAACTTGTGGCATGGTAATTTACCATCCAAATAATATTTATCAGTTGTGACTGTTCTAATGCCCACACACCGTTGAAAGCAGCTAATTGTCTAGAAAGTCTTTGTACCCACCGTCTGTTTATTATTTACGAATTCCAAGCTATTAAAAGTTATCCTATGAACCCTCTGACCCTCCAACTCATAAACTACAAAGTAAAAACCATGAAATACTCAGCACGTATCGATATCTTCATCGTTCATGTAACGACAGGAATCACAAAGAGAACAGTCCGGAGAATACATTAGTCGAATAGTGACCCATGAGGCAGCCATGGCCAGTTGATAGATGACACATGGTAACAGCTGTGACGCGAAGAAAACCTTGGTACCGTATGGAAATCCTAGATCAGGAAGATTAACCTTTCCTTCAACTTCTTCTGTGATGCTTGACTTGAAAATTTTCTTGGATTATTAATTGACAAGTAATGTGGCAGAATGGTAGGTGATAAATTTGTTAGGCTTTTGAAGAACTGCCATACCCTCAGAAAGTCTGTATTTTCACTTCCCCACCACACTGAGCAAGAGTCCAGAGGGCAACATAGATTCCCTGCAATCAGCCATCAAAACTCGTTGGATTTAATCCAATTTCTCAGTAAAATGAAAACAGCTGCTGTAGACTCTAGCACAAGCCCTTCCTTCTATTCGCAACCAAATTCGCAGATCAAATCAATGGCCATTGGTTAGCTCCATACCAACTGAATAGACCCTATACAAGAGCGGCGTCACACTTTACAGTGTGTACTCTATACATTGACTATAAACTGAACTATTGCTTCACCCAATAACTAACACCGAACTGAGAACAGTAGAACCTGTATTCGTTACTCCGTTGCACAGTTTGTCGGTGGTCGATTGACCAGATCACTCGCTCCCTCACAATATGCTAAACATGCTCCCCTGTTTGGTATCGTGATGATCAGCTGATGCACAAACTCTCTGCCACGGAAATTCAATGCCTGGAGTTAACAATGCACTCAGTAGTATTGATACTGCTCTAGAAATCCTCATGAATGGTCTATCCTGATTGAAATCGGCTTTTCAGTGCCCAACCTCTGTAACGTTCTCCAGTCTTAAAATTATTTGACAACTTAGAATGTGTTTCCGCATTATTTTAAGGGATTTACCTACGATATGTTGTTTTAAATAGTATCGTCCTTTAAGGGGGTCCAGGACACAAAATTGTTCGAATTTTCGAAAAAAAATTTATTGCATTAAAATTTTTTTTGTTCTTTTACGCGTAAATCATGTTTCTATCTTAATTAGAACAGGATAAATTATTATTTTTTTTTTTTGCAGCATTCTGATAGTAGCCAATCGTTGTTTAAACATGTAAGTGCGTTTTACTGCATGATGGGTTTTATCCCCATTTCTCGTCTTTAAATTGTTATAAGTTAAGAACCGTTAAAGATAAATGGTTGAAACTTGGAACATGTCTTTTTTCAACTATTTTACTTTAATTTTGATTCAGCAAATTCGAAAAAAAAATATTTACTTTTGAAAATATGATTTTTTTAAAATAAGTTACATAATTTTTTTTTTAATTTTTAATCTAAATATTTTTAATTTCTTTAAAAATTAATATTTCAAAAAATGCTGAATCAAAATTAAAACTTATATATTTCTGTTTAATTAAATGAAAAATTTTGAAATTCGACAAATAATATTTAGAGTTATAAAAATTTTAAATTACCTCACTTTTATTAAAAATTTTAAATTTTAAAATTTTTCAAAAACTTTTTGAGAAATTTTATGTTGTGATTTTGTTTACAAATTATATGGTTAACCATCACAAAAAAATTCAAAATTTTAACTCAAAAAACAAAAAAAATTTTAAATGTGTCCCCGACCCCCTTAAAATAATATAAGTAATATAAGCAACTCTAAATAACATATTTGGGTTTTTTCCTTATGCATACTTAATGAATATTTTTTAAACAAAATTCTAAACTTTATATTTTTGCAATCAATTTCTTAACGTATGTAATCAGATGCCAAAACTAGAAAAAATAAAATCAGAGTTGTCTAATAACAAGTCATAGTGTAAAGGGATAAAAAAAATTCTGATAAACTTAAAAAGAATTTGTTCTGGGGAAAAACGTTATCTCACTACAATCATTGTTTAACAACAAATCCCTGTACTGTATTTGATAATTGACTGTAAACGCCTTAAAAACGTTGTCTGGTTTACCTGGAATTCCTCATTTTCACTTTTAATCCTTTCATGAGCCTTTAATCTGCATTTCTCCAGACAACAAATACACGAAAAAAGTAAACAGTTATTACTTAATGTTGTTTGGTATCACTTACACAGGCATTATTAATGAAAGATCTCCGATTTAAGTACCAATTTCAAATTAAATCAACAGTAAAGATTAATAAACAGAGAAAGGGCTTTAAAAATCAAACAGAATTCAATAGATTACAAGAAATATTTGAGTGTAAAGATCTTTTGATCTTTTGATAGCCTTACATAAACTTTAAAATACTGTTTACTCTGGACTTAAGAGATTCAAATCCGGCGCTAGTCTAAGATATGTCGAAAGCAAACTGAGAGAAATTTATAGGTAAGACTTCAAAGGAAGTTTGACTAGCTACAATCGATGTGATTCACTTGAATTGAAACTTTTAATGGATTTTCTTCGAAAGCAATAAATATTTGATTGCAGGGAATATTTGATTTTGGGGGAGGCAATAATGGACATCTACTTGAGTCTAATGAATATTAATTCGTCAACAGTAAATAATCCTTTGGGAAGAGCTGTGCAATCATTGCTTACAAAATTTCTAGACATATTTTTGCGGGGAAAAGATGTTTCAGATGTTTGAAATCCCTCAACTGATCGATTAAACCTCATCCTTTTAAACTGGGACGTCATTCTACTCATATCAAAAGTAGATAAATTTAACATAGCACGATTTCTTTACCATCATACACTATTATATGCTTTCTTAATAATTTTAATTCATATTTTTGTGGGTTTTTTTATTTTCGTTTCATCTTCTGAAATTTCTCAATAATTCATTCCTGTATGTGATCACATCCATGTATCCGAAATGAAGTATAAATATTTGAATCAAGTTTACGAATAAAAGGATTGCGAATTTAAGACAGGATATGTATTTAATATGAAGGTGTATTATGGCCATATTTAATTATTTTTCTGGATGTTTTTAGTAGAATACGTGTAACACAGATTATATATATACAGTCGGGCCTCTATTTAACGAACCTCTATTTTGCGAATTTCTCTATTTTGTGAACTTTTCCTTGGAACCAAGAACATTTTGCGAGTTTCTTCGTAAAATAACCCCCAAATAGCGAAGTGCATTCTCCATTTAACGAACTTTTTCTTGTGATCCAATATTTTTTTCTCCATATTTCTCAAAATATTACTGAACATTTCAAACTAATACTTTCTTTTAACACGTTCCGAGGCGGATTACAGTTTGAAGAAAATACGCCTGAGGGGGTTTTTAGTGTATTGCAAAGATGCGAGACGTATTATGAGAGAAAACACTTTTTCAAACAAAAAACTTAAGACAAAATTAACAAACTTTATCAGAAATTAAATTTAAGGACGCATGTGGTAAAGTAAGCTTAAAATTACTTGGTATAGTAAATGCGATATTGCCATTAAAATTCATTAATTTTAATATAACGTTTTTTATTGAAAATATAGTGTTTCCAGGACAGTTAGTTCCAGGACAATGTTTTGTTTTATTCTTGTTCCTTGAAGATTTCTATTTGATGGGTAAGATATAAAAAACAAATAGACATTAATTTACAAAATAAAGGTGTGATTAATTACATTTATTAATAATATTTAGTGTTTATGAATTTAAAATCTGTCTTACGTAGTTTAAAGTATTTTAAAAGGTAAATCTCTATTTAACGAATTTTCCATATAACGAACTTTTTTTCAGGATTTAGCAACTTCGTTAAATAGAGGTCTGACTGTATATACACTGAAGTGCCACTGAATTAGGGATATCAAAGCCTATGCAAATTGTGTAGCGCTGCGCATCATGTATGCGCAAGTGAGGGCGCTGTGGTAACTGCATATATCGCCCGTACTGTGTTTGTTCTGAATTAGTTGTTGGAATTGCCAGTATGGGTAAACTGCCTGATTTAGACGCCTTCGATAGCGGACAAATCGCAGGTGCGCGACGCATGGGCCATTCAATTTCCGAAATCGTCAGACAGCTAGGATTTTCAAGGTCTACAGTGTCAAGAGTATACCAAGAATACGTGGATGGTGGAAAAAAAACTAGCGATCGGGCAAACTGCAAAGGACAATTAGCCTTGACAGTGCGTGGTGAGAGACGGCTCAGGCGTATTGTACGTAGCCAGCGAAGCCAAACATTAGCTCAAATTACCACCCAGTTTAATGACGGTGACAGTCGTACAGTCAGTAAACTGACTGTGCAACGCTCGCTTCACCGTATGGGTTTCGAGAGCCGTCGACCTACGAGAGTAACATTGCTCTATACTCGCCATCGGGCTGTACGTCTTGCCTGGGCAAGAGAGCACAGAGACTGGAGTGTAGAGGACTGGGAACGAGTAGCATGGAGTGATGAGTCTCGATTCCGACTACTTAACGCCGACGGGAGGCTGAGAATATGGCGTCAGGCTCATGAAGCCATGTATCCTGCATGCCTGGCTGGAACTGTACAAGGGCATGGTGGCTCAATCATGGTCTGGGGTGTTTTTTCGTGGCACAGTTTGTGATCTTTGGTGCGTGTACTAACCTCCCTCAATGCAATTCGGTACGTAGAGTTGCTGGGTGATCACCTCCATCCGTTTATGCTGTTCTGTTATCCGCACGGTGATGGAGTTTTCCAGCAAGACAACTGTACCTCTCACAAGTCCCGGTTGGCTACTGGCTGGTTGGATGAGCATTCCTCTGACTTCTCTGTCATGAATTGGCCACCTAGAAGCCCAGACTTCAATCCTATTGGGCATCTTTGGGATGTTTTGGAACAAGGCGTGAAAGGCCATCACACAGCACCAAAGAACCTTACTGAATTATGGACATCTTTAGCCAATATTTGACAAGCCATTCCCGTGGAGCGTTTCCGGAAACTTGTTGAATTTATTCCTCGTCGTGTGGCAGCCGTTATCAAGGCCAGAGGAGGCCCAACTCGTTACTAGGTAGGTATCCCTAATTCAGTGGCACTTCAATGTATATCATTGAAATACCAATAAATTATTTATCCAATAATTACTGTTTTACAATTCTTCCAGTTTTGTAACTAACAGCAAGAATTAATTTCTATGATCTTAATTTTTCATTATCTAATAGCAAGTAGGAAATTCTATTTTCATAACACTTTATAGAGATTTGTTATTTCTTTAACCCAAATACTGTGTCCTAACGACTGAAATCGCAAGATCAAAAATTGGAACGGTAATTCATATAACAAACTAAAACAGTCCAGCTAAATTCCTTCACGGCTCGCAAGTCGCCGACTCCTGTTTTAAATGCTTTATTTATTTATTTATTTATTTATGTATGCTTGCCACTTTATGTTCGCAGCATTTGTTTTCCATGGGTTATTCAAACCCACAATCGAGGAGATATAAAAATTTCTCCGCGTCTTAACCTACTGTTGGCTTACGAAATTTGAAACAGAGCTTTCTTTAGAGCTGAGCTGGTTATCTAACTTGCCTTTCTTGTCACGTTTTTCTCCATGCAGACGTATACATGTGCACACACACACACACATTGATCTTCCTCTCTACATTTTCCAGACAAACGTGGAGAGAGCTATAAAATCCGAACGTGAACCTCCAGAGAGCATGCGAATGGCCTGTTTATTCGTCCTACAGTCTGTAATAATTCCGATTTACTGCGATTCCAAGCCCTACGGAAATAAAATCGGAAATAATAACTGCCCCTTCACCCAAGCAGTCTAGCTACGATTTAATTTTCATCTAAACAGAGATCTTGGCAATTAGTAACGCAGTGATAAAATAAACATTTCTTGAATTAGATCAGAACTCCGCAACCTTTTATCTTCCACGGCACAACAACGTTTTTTTTTTTCGATAATTCCGCGGCACACCACAAGAAAAAGCTTGCAAATATACAAATTACAATAAATACGTATATGTTTTTATTAGATAAAAAAACACAACAAAATAGCTAACCTATGTCTCAAGATAATTATAATCATTTAAGTTTTAAATAAATCATTTTGAACTGTACACCAACACAAGAACAAAAGTATAGAATTATAGTTTACAAGTAAAAAAAATTTCTCTTAAAATTTTTATATTAAAATTTGTTGTTGGTCTTTACTTAAGCCTAATAAATCAAAGTTAATTTAAACATAACTAATTTATTAATGAGATATTTGAGATTGTTTTGATAAATGTGCGTTTTATATTTGCACGTTTTATATTTGGCTCTATAATAGAAAGAGCTACAGTTCATGGTAAAGGCCCTTTAAATATGATCGTTTGTCAATTTCAATTAGAACCAGTGTCGGAAAACTTGTTCGCATAAGTATGTCGTAGAAAATGGGAGCAAAATTGCAATGGCCTCGTCAGAAATTTGTGGATATTCTTTCTTAACTGAAATCCAGAAATATGACGCTCGATCATACATACAATGTATGGCTAACAACATGTTTTTGTTTTGTGTATTAAAAATTACATAAAAACTACATACCAGAAAAATTACATATTAACAAAAAGTTAGAGGAATATTTTACATAGAAAAATTTCTATTTAATGCGGTGATTAATTTTTTTATTATCATAATCGATAAAATCACTGCGGCACAGTCAAGATCACCTCACGGCACACTAGTGTGCCACACGGCACAGCTGTTGCAGAGCACTGCATTAGATTATACCTTCGAAATATTGCTTACGAGGCGTATTAATTACGGCCTGAGAATAAAACTATTAATACTCCAAAATAAGCAGTGACTGGTATCGCTAGTGTTTCGACGTCTTCAACCAAAAGAGTAGTTCAAAATCGGTGAGCCAATGTTCGTTTTGGGAGTGCCATACACTATCTGGCCAAAAGTATCCAGACACCCCCCCCCCCCTAAAGAAGTGGATCTGGCAGGTGACGCAATTTGATGCGTAACCGAAAGCTATAAAAGTGTTGGTAGTGGGTTTGTCAGGTCATACCATTTTCGGGAAGATTTCTACAGTATTTTATTCTCTTTCCTACTGTCCTGCCCGATGCTGGATCGCTTCAGATCATCAGACAAATGGGATAACTACGTTATATAGGCCACGCCTTCCAACGTAGGCTTGCATAGTAATGACCAGAGTAAAGGTGAAAAGAGATAGGTTGAATTTGGATCCGGGGAGTGGCTTGAGAAAAGGAAGTTTAATGTGATAGCTAAGGCGATGCTCATGGGAGCAATGCTTAAAATAGATGCTGGATCGCTTCGGTGATTCCAGCTGAAGGCATTGAACTCGAAGATCCTGAGCGCTCCAATCACTTTTCTTCTTTCTCTACTTTCTGTCCAATCATGGTTCCCCGCTGCTTACTTTCTGAAAGCCTGCACTTGAGGGCGTGGCCCAGGTAGTGCAGTTAGACCAATCTTCCTATGGTCCTATGGTTGTCACTCATATTTATGCGTTTGTGAGACAATGAGTAAGTCAAAGGAGCGTAGTGACTTTGATCGTGGCATTATAGTGGGATGCCACCTTTGTGGGAAACCAGTTCGTGAAATTTCGGACATTCTACAGAAGCCAAAATCCACTGTGGTGGGTGTAATTGTGAAGTGGAAACGTCGAGGCATTGAAACTGCAGAAAAACGAAGTGGCAGGCCGAAAATAATAAGTGAATGCAGCCGTAGAACTCTGAAAACGGTAGTGAAACAAAATCGCAAGTCCTCGTTCATTGAAATCACTCAGGAGTTCCAAAGTTCATCAGGCGTTAGTGCTAGCAGCAGGACTGTTCTTCGAGAGTTTAAAAACCTGGGATTCCATGGTCGTTCAACCGCTCACAAGCCGAACATCACTCCCCATTGGACTGTGGACATGTGAAAAAATGTTTTTTGGAGTGATGAATCTCGCTTTACAATCTGGCAGTCCGATGGACGCGTCTGTGTTTGGCGGATGTCTGGCGAGCGCTTCTTGCATGACTGCATTGTGCCGACTGTTAAGTTTGGTGGTGGCAGCATCATGGTGTGGGGGTGTTTTTCATGGTTTAGCCTGGACTCCTTAGTTCCTGTGATAAGGCGAACACGAAGTGGAAACACGAACTCTGAGATATATGTGGACATTCTGGACAATGCTGCTCTCCCAATTCTATGGCAATATTTCGGAGAGGGTCCATTTCTCTTCCAGCAGCATAACTGCTCCATTCACACATCGAGACTTGCGTAGGCATGGTTTGACGAAATGGGTGTTCAAAAACTGGACTGGCCTTCTCAGAGCCCCGATCTAAATCCCATTGAACACTATTGGGACGAATTAGAACGCAGATTACGTAGCCAGCCAAATCGACCATCCTCACTGCCAGCACTCACTTTAGCTGTGATGGACGCCTGGAAGTCAATTCCTATGGACACCTATCAAAAGCTGGTGGAAAGTCTCCCCAGACGTGTGCAGGCTGTCATCGATGCAAAAGGAGGACCAACATTATATTAATATATGACTCAGGACTCTCCGAGTCCGTACCACTGTGCGTCCGGATACTTTTGGCCAGATAGTGTATATCGATTAGGTTTTTCATCTAGACCGGCTTAAATATAAATCTTCTCTGAAAATTCTAGAATATTGGTATCGAAGGAATTCCAAAGTCTGGCAGTTGAAAAAGTAGGTCAAAATATGTGATCTAATGTTTGTTTAGGGTGTACCAATGCAACAATTTGACTTCTTTTTCTCTACCTAACTTAGAATAAGGTCTGGAGTGGAATAGAAAGAAGGAAATCGAGGACTGGTATCGAAGAAATTTCTACTTCTACAGTCGGAAAAAATAGGTCAAAATGAACGAGCCAGTGTCTGTTTTGGGAGTACCGTGCAACAATTAGACTTCTTTTCTACTTTGATTTAGGTCTCGACTAGCATCAAATAAATGTAATCGGACATTAATATCACCGAAGAACGATATCGCTTACTGGTACCGAATTAATGCGTACGTCTTCACTCGAAAAAGTTGGTCAAAACCAACGATTCGATTTTTTTTAGGAGTACCATGTAACGTTTAGACTTTTCTTCTGTACCTAACTATCACTAAGGTTTACGAATTCGTTTGGTAGAGTGTTAGGTGCCAGCTCATTAAGTTGTCCGCTCAAAGCACTTGCTCAAAAACACATACGTTTATTTCTAGTTATCGAATCGGGTAACGACGTTATTCACAATGCTGTAATATACAGTGTATCTTGAAAGACTTGAGCTACATTAAAACAAAATAAATTACGGTTCACAGTTAAATTATTTGATACACTTACAATTGCTGAAAGAAATTTTTTCCATAACTCAACGTTGAGAACAAAGATCTGCGAAGTCAACTGATACACAATCTTAAATTCTCTTTCCAAGAGCTAGCTGTGGTCAGGGTTGAAGAAATTACCTGAAGACTTCGGCAGGTAGGAAAGTGAACTTAAACAAATGGTCACGCAAACAGGACATTGTAACATAGTCATTTAAGAAATAGTCTCTGAAGTCTCTGAAGTGACAATTTAAAATGGGTTTTTCCATTTTGTCACCAAAAAGATAAATTTTTGTTCCGTTATCTCAGTAGAAGTTTTACGACATGGGAGAGTACTTCTGATTTAAAGTAAGAAAATATGAAAGAAAAAAAATTGATTTCAGATTTCGATCTTCGACTGTAAAACTTTCCTTTCCCATCAGTTGACGTCACATGGGAAAGTTCATAAAATTTTATCGCTCTTTCATGAGTTTCTAATAAAGTTCCTTCCCACATTTCATTAAGCTTATCTTCAAGCTTATTGTCACATTCTTTTAAACCACAAATGAAGTTACCACTTAACATCTCATTTTCACGCCGTTTCTCCCTTGTTGATAATGACTCGATATCTCCATTACCGGAAACGAGCTCTTTTGAACGGAACAATATAACTCGATCATGTATTGCACACAAATTGGAGGCAATTACTACCCTAACAGAGCCCCTGCAAAATCAGCTTATCGAAAAGGGAATATGTTTCAGCTTCAACGTTTATGTGCTGTTATTTTATTATGCGTGTTAATGTCTCGATCCAGTTCGAATTGGATTTTTAAAGTAATTACCCTCTAATTGGGGGTATATTTAAGGGACAATCATTAATGTGCCTACCCTTTGCTCATAAACAGTGGAGTGTATTAGGAGAGGGTAATATCTGAATTTAGCGCAGTGGGGCACTGTGTCTAGAATCATGTTTCATTACAAATTATCAAAGTGAAATCGCGATAATTTAATTTATCCGATTTATGAAGCTATTAAGGTTTTAACTTTCATTAAGGTTGTGTGTTGCATTCCTCAATTTCTTTGTTATAATATTATGTTATGGTGGTGTAAGACTCAAAGGCTATTCCATGGAACACCTGATCTTCCTGCCTACACTGGGCAGTCAGCTGGCCGTGCGATTTCTCTTATTTTTTCCTGGAATTACGTACTTTGCGGAGTTACCTTTTATTGCGAGGCTAGAGATGATAAACCGATCGTTTTGAGACGTCATCTTTGACCGCATGTTATTGAGTAAAAGAAGACAACGCAGACTTCTAAATATCCAGGATGACTCATGAGCCTTCATTTTGTTTCCCAATCGCAACAAAGATCCCGCCACGCGATATTATTCTTGCTGCTTCAACACTAGTTTACAAAACACAGCCGAATAAGGGGAATTTTAACATCTACTTGGCATTTCCAGTTATCATCATTATTATTATTATTATTATTATTAGCATGCGTATTTGTCTTTTTCAATAATATATTATTATTATTGTTGTTGTTATTATTTCAAATCGTCAATCCGAATTTCCCTTTAACTCGCATTACTTCTGCAATTTAACTCCATACTCCCGTCCACTAGCAATATACCAATTTGTAAAAGGCGTCTTTCTCTTCCCATGAAATTATTAGCACGTTACTCAGATCCTAAAAACTGGCCAGTTTCTTGTGCCCAGTCTACACATTAACTCGTAAATTCACCAGTCCCGAAATCGCAGAAATCGCGATCAAATGTCTCTTTCCAGAGTCAGATTAATCTGTACTTACAGGTTTAGGTGATGGAATCATATCAGTTTCCACGCTTTTCCAGAAACTACTGCTTCTGGATGGTTCTAGATCAGTCATTCCCAAAGTGGTCTATATCGACCCCTAGGGGTCAATATAGATCTGCAAGGGGTCCATGCCAGTGAAAAAGAAAATTGGGAGTGCATGAGATGAAAATGGGGGTCCACGAGTTAGACAGGCTGTCACCAAAACTTTGGCTTCCCGTAAATGTAATAATCCGCATAACACAGATAGTACCTATGGAGGTATTTACGTAATACGATTACTTTCTTATAATAGATAGATACATTTCCTAATTATATGCATATATTTCATAAAATTGTGTAAGAAATCTATTCACTTTTCGGTCGCAGTACGTGTAACTTGTGTTGCGACATCATGGACTTTTGAATTGGAACGGTTACAGCGAGGGCCAGCAGGTGGCCGTTATATTGAACATGCCAGTTTCCCAATTTGGCACAGACAAACTGTCAGGATGATGACCTTTCAGCCTACGTTCAACATTTAAATGTCCTTCACACAGACTATGAAATTAGGCTTGAAGATGTATTGACTATGGAAATACCACAGTGGATTATCAATCCATACGGTAACATTGAAGAAACGAATGTCATGTTACAAGAATAACTGATCGGTATAATCACCAACGAAGAACTTAAGGTGCAGTTTAGAAGGGGATATCAACAATTCTGGCTTCAGAGACAACTTACCTGTTACATATCCTGCATTATGGACTATCGCGAGAAAGTTTTTGATAGCTTTTCCATCTTCATACCTCGTGGAAAGGGGTTTCAGCGCGGTTGTCAATCTCCTTTACAAAAAAAAAAGTAGAAGAAGAAACAGATTGGAAATCACTCGCCGAGGAGATTTAAGGTTAAACCTAACTAAATTGAAGCTAAATATTGAAATTTTGCTATCAAAGCATCAGGGTCATCCCTCCCATTAAAAGCATTGATTTTGTTGTGTATTTATTTTATGTAAACATGTTACTATATTTGCATTTTATGTCGTTTTAATTAATAAATGTATAACTATAAAAGTTAACATATTTTTTTATTTTAAAATTTTTCACTCTACAGTAAACCCTATCAAAGAGAGCAGCTCTGTGTCAGCTTCAAAAACACTTTTAAAGTTGGTGAATTTCTAAAAAATCAGTATTAGGATAGCAGGGGGTGTACCCAAAACAGAAAAAATTGACACGGGGTCTACGAGACAAACAAGTTTGGGGACCTCTGTTCTAGATGAAACCATTCAATGCTTAATTTAGAATCTAATTTCCAGTGTCGGTAAAGAGTATCTTTATTTACACCTTAGCGACTGTATTCAAGAATTCCTTACATGTTTCAGTCCCATAGTTTGCCATCTATAACTCTGATAACAAGTCATTAGGAAAGCAACATTCAGTAATTATATATATTCATGAAAAAATGAAAATAATACAACATAAGACAATGACACAGAGGTAGAAGAACCTAAAAAAATTACTGGTCTCAGTTCAAGCATATAAATCGCAAACTGAAGCTCAGTAGACTTAATATTCCATGTCCATGAAACCACTGTAATAATTTAATTAACCTGAAGGTGTTTCACCGCACATTTGGTTTGATATGAAATTGAAATGGCTGTGGTTTTGCTTTCCTTTATATTCCATTTATTTTCTACAGCCCATTGCAAAACCACGGAGATGTTACTTGTAACTGTAATATATCTTCGAAACATTATACTTATGTTTCCTTCCAAACATTTTACTTCTACAGAGTTAGACCTAGCGATTAATGATTAATTTGTATAAATCCGAGAGTGTGTGTGTGTGTGTGTAAGGGGGAAGAAAATCCCTTTCATCACTGGGAACTTAACACCCCGACGCTTTAAGCGAATTTCTGATCCTTGAAGACACGGGAATAAATTTGTTTCGCATCGTTACGGTTATTAAGACAACAGAAAGAAAATGAGAGATTATTATAGGGGGAAATTCATCTTCGCGCACTCATAAATGCGAAACTTGAGATCTTCATGAGAGAACATGTATCGATCGCGCGTTCTCTGTTTATCGTAGGAAAGTGGCTTCGCATCAAATTCGCTAATTCAAGGGTTTCTGGAGTATGAAATTCTCCAGAAAAAGAACATTTTTATGTTACTTGATGTACACCTGTGCTTTAAGCCAATATAGCTTTGGAATGGATTTTTTTCATAGCTTGCCATCTATAACCCTGGGCTTCAAATGACGATTGAGGACTCGTCATGGTTATTTAATGTCAAAGTATACAATGACAAGCTTCAATACAAGCATGAGGCTTAACCCTACAGCGGGCGCGCCAATTTTTGGAACACCAGCAGGCGCGCGTCGCATAATATGCAACGCCTCTTTCAACCTTGATTATTCCTTTTGTAATAAACTTTCTTTTTTCAAATTCAAAATAATAATTCTGCGTTTTATGACAAGATATAAAACGTTGATAATATTGAGATATATTTATAATTAAAGACAAAAGAATGCAGTGCAATCGCCTTATTTCAAAACTGTGTGGTTTAATGCATCTAAGGACAACTTGCGAATCGATTCCTATTATGTCCAAAAACCTAAAAAACAACGAGATTGTCCATCTTCGTGATATGCGGAATACCGTGTAATAGCTGCACATTTGATCTACAACATCAACTCATAATTTTGTCGTATTGCAGTTCAGTATAATCGCGGCTTTGCCACGTTTAAATCACGACTAACAATGAATGGAAAGGAATACGAGGGTCAGAAAATCAGACCTGCATCAGAAAGGGTGTAGCTATAAATAGAAACTGCTTAGAACATGCAAACCTTACTTGTAAAAACAAACCAACCAAAATTACGAAAATATTACACTTTGTACACGGGCGCGCCCGCTGAAGGGTTAAAGTACTATCTGTATATATAAAACGCTTAGGTATGCGGCACAAAAATCAACGATATTTCTATACTCCGAATGGCAAAGACTGCAACTACCAGATGTAAACATTAGCGGCCAGCTGCCTGTGTGTAGTGGCTGGATGATAGCACGTAATTTGGTACAATTTAATTGCTGTATTTTACTCGTGAATAATTTTAATTTATACATTTGTTCCACCGGTTTTTCTAAATGTACGACTATGTAAGAGGACAAACTTTTGACAAAATATATTTAGACCTATGAAATCCAGTGTTTAGTCATGGACAGTTGTATGTAAGTTTATCTAGAGTCCATTCTTTTGATTCTGTCTATGTACTATCTCCTACTTCTGAAATACTCAACTGTGTATATCAAGAAGTTTTAGGGATATCATAGTAAAATATTAATAACTGAATTTTTACTCCATTTTATAAGTGAAGAAATTTTCCTAACAATTTTTTATTTGACATGATTAAGTGTAGATATCTGAATTGTGAACAATGGTTCATACAGAGGGTGATGTAATCCACACTATATTTTAGTACTTTTGACTGAGATCCCACTACCACTTAACATCTTATGTTTATGATGACAGGTAATGGTAACATTCCTTATATATATTCTTTCAGTTGAGTTGTTTTGCAAAAGAAAATATAAAACTAAAAGCAACCATGCAGGTCGCGCAGCGGCTAGTAAAATTATTTCAAATGCGTGTAAATAATATATATATATATATATATATATATATATATATATATATATATATATATATATATATATATATATTATATTAATATATATATATTTTTTATATATATATAAACATTCTTACGCTTAATTTTTTTTTTTTTAACATTTAGTTTTTTTTTTTAAACTAAAAGCGACCATACAGGTCGCGCAGCGGCTAGTAAAATTATTTCAAATGCGTGTAAATAATATATATATATATATATATATATATATATATATATATATATATATATATAACATTCTTACGCTTAATTTTTTTTTTTTTTTAACATGGCAATTGATTTAAAACTGACTCTGTAGGTGGAAGATTTATAATGTCAGGAAAATGATGTCCCCTGTTTAAGAAAGTGAATTTTTATTGATGAATATATGAATACAAAGCGATGCAAATGTATAAATAATATTCTGTATAAATAATAAGCATTAATAAGTATGTTCGAAAGCGTCAGGCGTCGTCGGTGACTCAGGCGCCGTCGGCCCAAGGTGACTGACGAGGAATTAAACAATCGTAAAAATGTAAAAATTTGTATATATTCTGCTATACTTCTTTTTATTTTTCAATTTTACTGTAAGAACTTCTTTCTGGGAAGGAAATATAAAAGAACCAACCACCTGCTCACTTCCCTGAATCTTTTTCTATTCAAAGGTTATGAAGAGTGCGAGCTAATTTTAGTGTTGCAACGGAATGAAAGTTTATTTTTAGATAACTAAACATTTCATCCACTCATGACTTTCATCATTCAAGAATAATTGAATGATGAATGTCATGAGTGTGAGCAATAATTATATTTCAGTGTTCTTAAAGAAACAAAATGCTTTTGTTGACCACGTTTTTGACTGAATTGTCTTAAAAAAAAAAAGAAAAAAAAAAGAATAATTTTCCTTTTTTTTTTTTTTTATATTATATAGCCCCTTTTTCGTCATACAATGTCACTATTCCGGGACAGTTATGGCTGTTCTTCATTTGATATCGCAGACCTTTAGTACCAAAGTTAACTCATGAACAATTTTATTCTCAGTATTTTGCTCACCACGAATTCGAAAATATATATTCTGTTTTCTGCCTTTGAATTTATATCTTGAAATGCAACACTAATTTATCAAAAATCTTTCTATTTTAATATTTTAAAACAAAACTTCAATTTTGTGGCGATAGACATCAATAATTTAATGCTCTAAAAAAATTAAATAAGGAAAAATTTTAAATTTTAGAAACTATGCGTTCTTTATTTAAACATCTACTTCATACGCCACAAGCACAGTTCAGAATTATGTATTTACAAATATTTTATTAAAAATATATCGAGAGGAAAAATTCCCCATGAGTTAATATGGGAATTGGAGATCAATAATGTCAACTGATGCACCGTCTTTTGCTGATTGGGGGTAGGGAAAAAAGCAGTGTTATTTACTATGGTGACGAGTTTTATCTATAAACTTGACTAGAGCTCCTAAGTATCCAAGCTGACTCGTGAACGGCCATCTTGTTTCCAAGTCTCGCCAAAACATGCTCCTCGGAATATATTACTGCTTTTTTTTTCGTTATTTAGCTAATCATCAATGCTAAAACTTTCCGATTCTGTTGCTTTGCGAGTCTGAATATCTTTCACTCGCAAGATATTACGTCGCATACATGCATACCTTCCAAAGTGTAGTTCAAAATGAAATATCTTTCAAAGTGACACGTTTGTATGTGATAGCATTTACTGAAGGCATAGCTTGAATTTGAGGATGTGAAGAGGCGTATAATTTAGAATTTTCCTCTCCTAGGATCTTTTAAAACTTTTAAACACATTAGTTTCTATCAAAACAGGTAATTTAGGAAGAGATTTAAAGAGAAACGTTTCTAGTATCAGATCAAAATGTCGGAAGCATCAGTTTGGATATCCAAGAGCCTTGTTCACATTTCCTTCGGAGAGGAGCGTTAGCGCTAGGGCCTGTTCACATAGAATCCGTCAGCGTCAGCGTTACTCGTATTGAAATATATTAAGGGCCTGTTCACATGGGAGTCCGTTGCGTTGCGTTGCGTTAAGGAAAAGATGACGTTGAGACGAAAATACACCAATCATAGGCCTCCAAACGATTAGCAACGAAATTTTTGACGCCTATGATTGGTTTATTTTCGTCTCAACGTCATCTTTTCCTTAACGCTACGCAACGGACTCCTATGTGAACAGGCCCTTAACTAGTTACAAACCTCCAAACGATTAGCCACAAAATTGTTAAGGCCTGTGATTGGTTTAAAATATGTCAATACGAGTAAGGGCTTGTTCACATAGGAGACCGTTGCGTTGCGTTAAGGAAAAGATGACGTTGAGGCGAAAATAAACCAATCATAGGCCTCCAAACGATTAGCAACGAAATTTTTAACGCCTATGATTGGTTTATTTTCGTCTCAACGTCATTTTTTTCCTTAACGCTACGCAACGGACTCCTATGTAAACAGGCCCTTATTCATTCTTATTGTTACGAGATTCGTCCACGTTGTACGACGGTTTAGGTACGTGAGCTGCTACCTCGTGCCTAAACTAGTAAAAATTCTGAGAAACGAGATTGGTTTGGTTGAAAATTTTTCACAACCAGGCACCAATAAGCGATAAATGACGTCACGCCTAGTACAAATGTAAGGGATTCTTTCAATCTTGATACAAGAGGGCTCCACGCACCATAAATGCAAGATTCTGTAGCAATAAACATCTCCATGATTAAAATCTCCATAATTAATATCTCCATAATAAATGTCTCCATAAAAAATATGTCCATAATGCAAGATTCTGTAGCAAGAAAATTAAAGTATTAAAGTATAGCTAGAATGCACTGACAAACGAAAAAATTAATAGAAATCTGCAATTAAGGGCTCCACGCACCATAAATGCAAGATTCTGTAGCAAAAAAAATTAAAGTATTAAAGTATAGGTTTAGCAAAATAACTTTTAATAAAACAAACATTAAATAGAAACAATGAAATTACAAATCAATACGCAGTAAAATTCATATTTTTCTTTCAAAAACTGCTATTACAGGTTATTACCTTAGCACCTCTGGATAAACAATGTTAAGTGTCCTACCATTTGGAGCATAAATGCTAAGATTTTGTCTAATTCCTACTCGTGAACAACCGACATATAGTTGACCATGGGAAAAACAGGGGTATTGTAAGAGGGGTATTGAGTAACAGGGGTATTGAGACCTACAACTTTTAAAGACTGACCCTGAGCTTCATTTATTGTCATGGCGAAACTCAACTGAACAGGAAATTGAAGCCGTCGAAATTGAAAAGGTAAATCTCATGGGATTATCGGAATCCTTGGAACAAATACACCTTTGCCTGCGGCTTGTCCACTTATTATAGTCGCTTCTATAACGTTCTTCGTCAATCTCTTTACGCATAATCTTGTCCCATTACACAGTGAAGATGGATCCAAATTCCTGAGAAGCATAATAGGTGCACCAATCTTTAATTCCAATATATGCGGCAGTACTCCAGATGGCAGCAGAGTTCAAAAATTCTGTAGGATAGTGTACTGTATCGTCTGTAGCACAAACTGTATCAACAGACTTATAAATCTGAGATGTGCCAGGCAAATGACCTAAAAGTTGCTTATTAATGAGTATAACGTTGTCGTTTTTTGGTGCAAGGATAGCTCTTTCACGTAACCAACTATGATCTTTAAAATGCTGAGAGAGGTTTAGAAACACTTCTTGTAACAAATCTTCATGATTTTCAATTAATTCTCCTATAACTTCCACTGCTATAAGTCCATCATCGCCATGAGACGTTAAGTTTCCATTTCCTAGTTGAAGTAAAGTATCAGAAAACTGTTGTGCATCAGCATCACCTGCCGTATGAACCCTCATATTAGTTTGAAAATTAAGTGTTTCAATTTCATTCCATATAACTGAAGATTTCAGGCATGCATTTCATCAGCTCTTGTTCCACGTGGAATAACAGGCAGAGTCTGTCGGAAGTCACCAGCCAAGAACAAAGTAATACCTCCCATCCTTCGGTTATTATGCCTCAAATCTTGCAGAGTAACATCAAGGGCTTCTAATGCAGCTTTGTGGGACATTGTACATTCATTCCAACCAATTAACTTGCATTCCTGTAAAACCTTAGCCTTTCCTGAACCCCTGGAAATATTGCACGTTGGTGCCTCCGAGTTTGCTATGTTTAATGGCAACTTTAATGCAAAATGTGCCGTCCTTCCTCCAGTGAGTAGTGTAGCAGCAATTCCAGAAGACGCAACAGCTAATGCGATACAATTCCTCTGTCGTACCTTGGCCAAAATAAGATTAATTACAAATGTTTTGCCTGTTCCACCTGGGGCATTAAGAAATAACACACCACCGGATTCATTGAAGACTGTTGTTGTAATCCTATCAAATGCTTCTTTCTGGTCTGGAACCAATTTACTTTCATTTTCTTCTAAGAATTTAATAAGTGCATCTGTATCATAACTTCTTTCCGCAGTTAATTAACTTGGTAACGTGGAATCTGGGTTGCGAATCGGTTCAGGCAATCCAAAATTTGTTAAATGAGATCCTCCTAAAAATATAATTTTATCTTCAATAATTATCAAAGCTGAGTTGAAGATGGCCTCAGTGTATTGTAACTGCATATTGTTGAGCCTAACCTTTGCTTGATGCAAAATATCTTCGGAGAGATTTTCCTTATGCATATTCCATTAGACGGGCGAAGCCCGGCTAGTTGTACAATAAATTGTGAAGTTATTTATTGATCTTTACATGATTAACACATATATATATACTAACTTACTGCGCGTGAATTGTTTTATCGTATTAATTGTAGATCTATTCATAGTTATATGACCACACACCCCTATGTGCTAAACTGATTATATAATTATAAACTGGGTTCTCGGAACTAGATTTCGAAGATCTTGAACACTAACTTCCTATGTGTTATGTGTGCCTTTCCGAGTTTTTTTTGTTTCTGTTTTTTCTTCTTTCTTCCCCTTCGATAGCTTACTTTGAGCGGTTCTAATTGAAAAAAAAAAAAAGCTTTCATTTTCCTTACTGTAAAGATTTTAAACAAACAAAATAAAATCTAATTAAATCACATGAGGAATTTCTAAGAAATCCGGGAGAGAAATTGTAAAATATAATTCAATGACCATGTCGTAATGTGTAGAAAAGGGCAGTAAAATCTTAATCCTTTCCCCAAATAAAGTAACCGTTGCTTCAAAGTTTTTCCTGTCTTTTTCCCTATTGCCCTACTCAGAAATAGTCAGTTAGCGTCAAATTTTTCTTCGATGAAAACGTACTAAAAATGAAAAATGGGGGACCAGAACGAAATTAAAAGGAAAATTACAATTATAATAAAAAACACCAAATTGCCATGCTTGAAATATTTTTTTTTTTCTTGCGGTAATGTTAGCAAGAAATAAAGTCTATCCCCCTTTATATGTATCCGTTGTTCACCTCATTGAGAAGAAAATATTTCTGACCCTGGGGAGTAAAGCTTCAATTACTACATTCATAGCGCCATCTATCCAATGAATTCGAAACTATAAGCTGCAAATAAAAATTCACAATTACAAACTAATTACGAACTGAGATGTATTGGCGTTAATGATCTAAAAATTGGGTCTTAGATATGAAACATCGGAAAAATATGTTCAAAAATACGATTTAATCAATAAATTCGACTTTACGGTTGATCATTATGCCATTTTTGTTTGTTTATCATTAATAACGCACATTTTATAATTCGTGATTTTCAACTTTTGATACACATAATATTCTTTGGGCTGTTTTTTAAATCATTTGCTTGCTTTTTCTCTTATTTTTCGGGATTACCATCTTTTTTAACAAAATTTTAAAGTTAAGTTTCTCAGTAGTAGCAATCTGTGCATATCCAAGAAATACTTCTGCTGTTTTTCTAAAAATTTTATATTGATGCATTTTATGATTAATTTCTGGTCACTTCAATCTCACTCATTTATGAAGGCTGCACAGTGATGTGTGTAAAAATGTGAGTGTTAATGCCCCTCAAAATGAGTTTCCATCCTTTCTTTCAGAGTATAATTATTGATATGAAAGGCCAACGTCAAATTAATGTAAGCAGGATTTAAAAATAAAAATAAGTTTATAAATGTTTGGCTAAGTATAACAGTTACCTATGAAACATGTCAGGCACTTTTGGTTATAGTATTATATATATGGTATATTTGTTATATGTTAGTTAATTACATTAAATATTTACTACATTTAACTACAGCTGATATCAATATTTATTCATTGAATTTTTCTCCTTAATTTGTATATCACTGATCAATATTACATAATTAAAATATTTCAAACCAACTATAAAAATACCATGTACTTAACTACTAAAGCTTTTTAGACTTGCAATTTATAAGTGACAAAGACTTAAAAACTAATAATAACTTGTAAAATGAAAATAAAGGAGTGTATTTTTCATGTGAAAATTAAAAATAAATCCTTAATTTAATATTTTCACACAAAAACTATTATATTACAATTAGTAGACTGGGATTTTTTTCGTATATATTACCAGTTTTGAGAAAAAAATTTACAAGTTCAATATCTGTAATGCTCACTACTAGATTGTTTCAATATTAGGAGTCATGTAGAACAATGCTTATTCTAATCACTGGCAGGTACATAAATTTCCTTAAAAATCAGTTCTACTTGTATCCTGAATATGCAAATGTTCAAGTTAAAATAGAAATATATAAATTCTGATTTTGGAACAATTAAGTAATAATTGCTGCATTATTAATCAGCTGAATTCATATACGTTTTGCAACAAAATACCTAAAAAGAAATCTTTTTGCTGCAAACACAAAACATTTAAAATTTCTGTTGCATAAACAGAATCAAGAAAGTTAGATTTTAAAAAGGCAATGTACAAAAAAGTGTTGCTGTTCCTTAAGCTGGACCCTGAACCAAACTGACATACGCTACAGTAAAAAAATCCAGATCATGAAAAATGTGTTAGCAGAAGATCAAGTGAACATGAAAGGTAAACTTAAATGAAAAACGTATTCATATAATATAACAATGGAGAATGGATTATCAAAATATTTATATAAATTAACAAAATGCCCAAAAATGCAAAAAAGAAAAAAAAAACAGAAATCATTTCAGAAGCATCTAGTTCACTTTTTTTTTCTTTTTAAGAAGGGGAGGAAAAGTATAATTTTTCCTTTAAAAAATGCATTAAAATTCTTTATAACTTTCCTCTATACAGGACAAACGAGGAATAAAAGTTCTAGAAGATGCAAGAACAGCAACATGTGTTGTGGTCCTTGACAACAAAGGAGAGTGTGCTTTTGTCGTTGGAGATATGAGCATACATAATCGCCTTCTACCAGAACAGGTCAGAATTATTCAATTTTTCTTTTTTAACCCACTCTTTAAATGAAAAAATATAGAAAACATCAGTTCATTTAAATTCAAACAACTTTATTCAGACTTATAAAGGATTTTTAAAAAATTAAAGAATTTAAAACAAATTTTAAAATTATAGCTCAATAAAGGCAACAAATATTAAAAACTGTATAAAAGGAAGACATAAATTTCACCAACATAATTTTAAAAAGTCTAGATCGGATCAAATAATATTTTAGATTTGTAAATTTATACATTATTAAACACATATATTTTCATATACAGTGCAAAGTATAAAACAATGTAATCTACAAAAAAAAATCTAATAATTCAAAAATTTTGTCTTTTTTTTATAAAATATGATTGTTGGCAGGAATTGAAAAATTATGACTCATTTCTATCATAATATAAATAATGTAATAATTTTTTAGGTTGAAATTCATGAAGAAGCGATAGCCACAGCATCAGTCGTAGTAATAGATGGAAACATACCTCTTCCAACAATGAACTACATAATGAATCTTTGTTCAAAGCATCAAGTTCCAGGTATGTTTGTATGTTTCTGATATTATAAAATATACTTGTGTAATGCAATATATGGATGGAATATTTTGCAGCATAAATATGGATGGAGTAGTTTCCACTTATATGATGATAAAAAAAATTTCTACAACAATACAGAATGAAAAAATTTAAAAATACATAAACTTAAAATACATAATCCTTATTTGAGAATATTTAAAAATACATAATCCTTATTTGAGAAATATTCTTGAAGGAAAATGAAAAATAAAAGACACTAAAGTATATAAACATTTTTGTAAGATTTTTTAAGAGCATTACTAGGGATACGTAATTTTCATATTTACAAAATAGATGCGAATAATGCGAAATTCGCCAATATGAGCGAATAAATGAGAAATTTATTTTTTTACTATTTTTCAGCGAAAACTAGGTGGTAAACAGCTTTATAAGTGAAATTGTGTATTAATAGTAATAATTAATTAACATAAAGACTTAACTAAGACCATCCATGGTCTTTAATTGAAAGATCTCACTCTCCTTCGGATTTAGAAATAGTTCTTAGTAAACTGAGAACTATTTACAACATAAAAAATAAATATTTTGCCTTTTATATACTTTAAATAACTTTAACTATTAAGATATATGTTCAAGAGTAAAGGACCCACATAAAACACAAAATGGTTTCATTTTGTACATAATTATAAACTCAATGCTTATACAATTTATTAGGGAAAATATCACATTAAGAATGGCTAACACATTTTTATGTAAATGAAACTAATGACTACCCAAGAGAAATATTTATACAAAACTTTTTATTATAAAAAAATAATCCTTACCAAAATAATATTCCTAAATAATAATCAAATATAATGACCTGAAAATATTTTGTAAAATTTACATTATATTCCTCTAACTAAATATATTTGTATTTATACTATATCCATAAAATATATTTATTAACCTTTCAACTGTTTACAAAATAACAAATCTCTGTATTTGCTTATGTGTTTCAAAATTGCACACTTGCCAAGTATAGCAAAAATAGGTATATAGCAAAAACAGACATATAATATAAATTAACACTTCTGATATATTAAATAAAAATTAATCTGTTTACAAATATAATGCTAACTAAAACATAAAGAAAAAACTTTTAATGCAGAAACTGTGACAAAATTACTTGAAAATTCTAATAGTAAACAAAATATAAATTTAACCAATTATGCCTGATTAAAAAAAATATTAATTTCATTAATTTTATGAAAGAAAAACAATAATCAACAAAATTGCATCATTTTTATTCACTTCTATCCAAGAAAGCACAGGTATTGTAGTTTCTATCTACTATATTTTATAGTATTTCATTACACATCAAAGGACAATAAAGCTAAATTGGCTCTGATTACATTTATAAATTTTGAGAAAAAATAATTTTTAAATCATTAATATACCATAAATTTATAAACTACCAATAGACTTTTAGGAAAATTTTCAGTTATTTCAAACATTTACATATGTAAATTTGTACTTTTTTAGCACACACTGATTTAATAGTTAAAACTATATATGTTCCTGGATAACTTTAGATAAACAATGACATCAGTATCATACTTAAATAGCCTGCTTAAAGTAACTTCCCTTAGAATGTGGTCAAATTTCACTTGTATAACAAATCAAAATATTAGATTATTAATTAATCAGCTTTCATTGAATTCATTATTTTAGGACTGATATTTCATGTTGAATAAAACATTGATGAATGTTCAGTACAACAGAGATAATGAATGAAAATCTTAATGATAAAGTATACCACACACAAAATCTGGTACATTAGTATTGACATAACATACACAAATGAATTTAAAATTAATCTGTTTGAATTTCTTTTACTTTTTAGAAAAATGTTTAGTAACTGCATACACTTTGACCTTATTTTTAATTATCAATTCAAAAATCAACTAAATATCTCAATCTAACTTTTGATTTTTTATACATTTAAAGAGAAATATTTGCTCAATATTTTGATACAAAACACTTGACATTTAATTACAAATTCAAGCAAAACATTTAAATATAGTTCTTGAAATTGGCTTTTGACATTAACTTCTAATAAGATAATGTATAAAACTAAAAATAAAAAAAAATGGCTAGGTAAGATCAATCATGCGCACAAATAATTGTATAATGATAAAAATGATGAGATTCAATAAGTATCCTCTGCCAATGGTGAAACAACCAGGAAGGCTTCGCAGCTATGTAGGGCACCATCTGGCATATTCATGATTCAGTAAGAGGAGAGTAGAAATATTTTCAATAAGGCATAGACCTATTTGATAGAGGGATGTGGTAAGATCCTCTATTATCTCTTGAAAGTGCTTTCCGCATTTTTAATGTTTGAATCAAAAGACAACCAGCTGTAAAACACAATAGTACAGCCGAGAGGACACAAAAACCATAGCCCCAGGACAGAGTATTTGACTTCGGATATTTGATCCATGTTCGTTCAAAGGACATTACACCAAAAATACAAACACCTAAAAGTGCTATAAAAGCTGGAAAAAAAATCAGAAAAAAAAGTTACAAATGTGCATAGGATTTATAAACAATTAATGTTAAAAAAACATAATTACTTTTATCATGAACAAAATTTATGACTTAAATTTTGAATTCATGATAAAATGAAAGAAACATTTTCATATAATACAATGAAATGATAATTGGTTTCTAATCTTAATTTTGATAATTTATTTTCTTGTGTGTCTATAAATGTTGCATATCTAGCCATTACTACAATCACATCAAAATAAAGCAAAATTTAGATAATTATCTCACCACAAGACTCATGCATGGGAATTTAAAAACCATAGCCCCAGGACAGAGTATTTGCATATCTAGCCATTATTACAATCACATCAGAATAAAGCAAAATTTAGATATTTATCTCACCACAAGACTCATGCGTGGGAATTTAATGAAAATAATGATAAATTTTGATATCAAAATAATTACTATGCATATATTATTAAATTTACCACTAATTTTTCTTTTTTTTTTTTAAAGTAGGATGATACATTCTCATATAATATTAAAATTAAAAGATTTTATTTTCCCTGAATTTTCAATGATTTCCAAATAATTTAACATAAAATTCCAGTTCAATATCATAAAAAAGACAAATTTTCATAATCAATCATTATGTTTTTGTATTAAAAACAAAAAAATTCCTTTTACTAAACTTAATCAAAATATTTTTCAGCAATTTAAGTTGTTACTATATGATAATTCTGATAAAATACTTTTAGGGGAAAAAATAATTCATAAAAAAATGAAAAATTATTGGAAATAAAATATATTTTCTATATTACATTATTACATAAAACTTCCCCAAATTTTATGAAGGTTATATAAAACTGAAAATTATATGCACTTAAAAGAAAGGAAAATATTAGTTTAAAGTAGAATAAAGTCATAATTAATCACGTCATTCTTCTAGATACATATGTGAACAGAAACAGTTTCAAAATATTAAAGAAATCAAATGACCAAACACATATTTTACTTGCAACTGCCCCATAAATTGGTAATTTTTATAAATTTATTGACTATTTTTTAAAACTGACTCACAGTTTAAGAGCTAGGGTGTCAATTTGACTTCTATATTGTTAGGTCAAGTTTGAACTTTGAATGAGATTATTCATCTAAGATACAGTTGAACCCCGTTATAGCGAACCCGGTATATAACGAACTCACGGATATAATAAACAAAAATTTTGGTCCTGCTTTTTTCCTATTGTATGTAATTTAATTAGTATTGAGTCAGTTTATTGTAATCAATTTTAGTTGATTTAATTCTTTAATGATTATTTTTAATAGATTTTATCATTTTTAATATATTATTATTGAATACATATTGAAACTAATGAGTTATACATTTTGTGAACTCTAGCATTTTTCTTAACAGTTTGGATATAGCGAACCACCGGATAAAATGAACAAAACCTTTGGTCCCTTGAAGTTCGTTATAATGAGGTTCGACTGTAGAATGAAAAAATTTGGAAAATTTAACACCTATCAACTGCATTCAAATTTTAAAGAATTTCTGTCTCTTAGCAATAAAAAAAAAGATTAATATAAAAAAGATATCACATAAACTTGAATATTATTGTGTGTGAAATATATTTTAAATTATTCAGACAGATTGATCTCCTGAAATATATTTCAGTTTAGCTGTTTCTTTTTTAAAATTATTGTGTATAAACCATAAGAAATAACAATGAGAAAGACAACTACAAAATGTATTGTAATAATAACAAATTCATCATATGATTCTTTTACATAACTATAAAGCAGCATTAAATATCTAAATATTTCAAAACATCTCAATAACATTAATATATTAAAACATTTTAATAATATATGCATCAAAAGCATTTCCTTCATAACAACTATTTAATAAAATGAACCCTAACCTAAAATTTAAATAACATAAAATACTTACCAGATATAGCTTCAAATACAAAAACAAATGCTGCAACAAATATCTTTATTTCTATTTCATCTTGAAATATCATATAGCCAAGAAGACAGACACAAAGGGCCGATAAGAGGGCTGCACATGTGACCAAACACTGTACTATGATAAACCATACTGAAATCGATAAAATAATATATAATGTCAAATTCCTTGAATTCAAGTAAACACACAACTATAATGTACTTAATATGCTCCTACTTTAAAAAGGCCTTTAATTTTGATTTATTAAATGCCTGGAAAAACAGCAATATAAATTAGTCCCCTCTCTATCATGTCTGATATATATATAAAGTTCTATCCTAGGTAGTGACATTTTTTTTATTTCCTAATCTATAAATATGATTACAGTTTACTGAGACATGGTATTGTATTGAAATCCATTAGAATTAAATGCCTAAATGTTAATTACAGTTATTTAGAGTTGACTTACATATGAACTAAAACCATTATGTAACATGCATAGAATATTAACTTTCACCATAAACACAGTGAAATACATTGGTAGATATTCTTTGAACTTTCTGATTATATGATTGGACCTTTTCAGGAAAAAAAAATTATTTATTACACATGCTACCCTTTGTTTATGCCATTTACAAGGTATAGGGGTTAGCGTTGTGAGCTTCCACACACTGGGCTTGGGTTCAAATCTCGAATAAGGCTTGGTCGTTACTGTGTTGTCCCCTAATAGGGAGCAATGCTGGCTCACCTAAAATGATGCTCCCATAATAAAGTAACCAGCAATACTTCATGGTGAATAACAAAAGGCAAATGTTTCAAGACAAGTGCCTCCACATTTGAAAAAAAAACAAACTTTTGTTTATCGATTAATAACTTCAATTTTGGAATATTTTAAAGAAAAACGTATTTAAATTTACCAGGTAATGACTGCAAAAAAAAACATTTAACAAAATATATTTAAAAAAATACACAGGATTATAAGCCACATTGGAGTATAATGATCATGACAGCCTTTAAAATATTTACATAATACTTGGTTCTTTCCCACTATTGAGATGGAAAGCACACCCATTATTTCCAACTCCTAGTTATTTTTTGTTTCTTCTAGTTTTAGTCATTTGAAATGGGATCTAGCAACAGTAAAATTAATAAACTTCAGAAAATGGTGAATAAATTTATTAAATGGACACATAATACTTATAGGATTAAATGGAAAGGCATGTAAGACTTTTAAAAAAATTACCCGGTTGCAACCATTTTCGCATTATTTCAGACTTGTGACGATGCAATGGATAGCATCCTTCTAAAATATGCTGAAAGTCAGGATCGGTATGTTGATATCTTCGAAAGCAAACTTTCCATAAACCTAATCGTACAAAACCTGAACCAGAATCAGCCCTGGAGACTAGCCAAAACGGGCTAGACACTGCTATTATTAAAGACACACAGCCTAAAGAAGCTAAAACAAATGCGCAAGAGGAGAAAGGATACGTCTTACAGTAATATAAACTGGATTTATAATTTAAACCCATCGTCTAAATTATTAAGGGCATATGTAACATTGTATATGTTTATATACTGTTGAAACAACTTTTCCATTCGTCGAGTATTATTTATTTCATAATAGCCAAATGCTTTTTGAATAGCGGACGTTTGTTTTGTTTACATTTAATATACACAATTACAGTTAGTAATTACATACAGTTAAAAAGCAACTAAGCAATATTCACACTAATGTATTCGCTTTGAAATTCGTATATATTCCTGCAGTTGATTTTATAAAAATTGCTTGAATTCTTCTCTTTATTTAGATGTTTTTAGTAGAAATTTTCTATCTTAACCAATTCTTTGTTACCGACAAGCAAAAATAAATAAGGGTTTAGAAGAGCTATGCAAGTTCCTGTCCAATCACGAGTACAAAACTCGATGTTATCAAATTTACCCCAAAGTTTGGAGAGGCCGAACCTGATCTTGCAATTCTCTTATAAAACTTTATCTGCATTATAGCCACACTTGAGAGCATGGCGTAGTTGGGGGGGGGGGGTCTATCATGCCTCGGGAGCCACTCGCAGAGGGGCGCCAAATGATCCCCAAGACAAGCAAGATTTTCCGGAATTTTTCGGGGGGGGGGGGGGGGAGCGTCAATAAGGTATCGTGCCCCGGGCATCAGTTATGCTTGCTACACCACTGCTTGAGAGGCCGCCAGATCTGTTTAAATTTTATTCTGAGAATGAAATGAATGTCTGCCAATTTTTTCCTCATGAAGTCTTGTTTATAATTCTCTGTTATTGAGTTGGAATCGCCCCATTACGGAAGTGTTGGAGAGTTTAAAGGATGTTAAGTAGGAAAATTCTAGCAAGAGATTGATTAGGATAAATATATACTACAGTCACGGACCAATAAAAGATAAGTAATGCCTGGAGGAGAGAAAAAAACGCAATGGGTCTTTAGTCAATGTGAATCCTCAGCATGCATAATTTTCCCATTATTTAACTAATAATAAAATAAGATAAGTGAAATTTCTCAGTACTGTCAGAGGTCTTTGACTGTAGTAGCACTAGGTATCTGAAAAAACAGACGCGGTCACTTCTGTAGCTTTGTTTAATTTTGTGTTATTTGCCGAGAAGTTCTGTTATTTTTATCCAGAGTAGGGTATTTCCAGTGGTGGGATTCAAATAAATTAACAACAGGTTCTGTGTCCTAATCAGTGGTGGGCTTCAGCCGGTTCTGTAAAACTGATACGTACATCAGGTACCAGTTCCGCCACTGGGTATTTCATTTGCAAGTTTTGCAAAGTATCACCATCACAATTTTACCGTTGCTTAATGGAGCAGGGGAGGATGCAGTCGGATATCTGCTTATTTTTGCTTGCAAAGGGAAGGTGGGGGTTAAACTGTCAAAAAATGTGCTTATGTAATACCTGAATGGCCCCTTTCTAAAATTTCACTATTGATTTCCTTAGAGCAGGGGTTCCCAAACTTATCCAAGTCGTGGCACCCTTAAGAGAATTAGAATTTTTTTCACGGCACCCTCGTCATATATAATATCTGTCTGTGGTGTATTATTAATATATTTCATATTTGTACGACTGTGAAATTAGAGAAGTGAGACTGTGAAATTAAAGAACATTAATAAATTAATGCGACTTGTGTTTAAAAATCACGCAAGTACTTTAATTGTAATTAAAAGAGAAACATATTTATAAAATTAATAATAAAATTACCTTCCAAATGCTCTTGGTATATGTGTTTAGTTTTAGTGTTACGGGTGAGCCTGCTGCTCACTGCACAGTTGTTCGAATCGCAGAATAAAGCTTGATACAGCTACTCTCATTTCTTTTTTACATTAATTTTCGAACGATATTTGCTCTTTATAACAACAACTGAAAACCCAACTTCGCACAGATATGAAGTTGCAAAGGGAATGAGAACCCTTATAGCTTTTGCACTTAGAATGGGATCATTTTTTACAGATATCCAAAACTCCGTCATACCCAAACAAGTGAATTTCGTTTTCAGGCTTTTGTCACTCGATAGTTCAATTAGATTATCTTCCGTTTGTGAACTGAATTCTTTTGGAGCTTCCACATGGAATGGATCTAGGATTCATGCAAACTTTTCGGTTTGGTCTTCTGCGAAGTACTTTGCGAACCAGCCAGTTCGTTGTGATAGGTGCTCTGCGAAAACTGTCAGCATGCTATGTGAAACTTTTTCTCCACTACACACCATACACTTCTGCAATACAGAGGTCTTTTGGAGTTATATCAGAATAGTCCTTAGCAATAGATTAGATTGGAGATCATGGGAACCCCTGCCTTAAAGGGTTCTGAAAAAATTTGTTTGTTGACGTCGAATTCACCCTTTTCTGTGTGTTACTGATTGAATCAATTCTGTAACTATATGACGTGCAATCCGTGAAAATTTGTACGATAGACCTTATGTTAGTGCTACATTATTGGCTAAAATTAATTGCTATTCTTGTTAGAGCATTCCAAACAGTATCTTTACAAAGGGAAGCGATTGCATCCTTTGAGGTACATTGCATAGAGCTAGAATCAGTGGCGCACCCAGGGGGGGGGGGGCCCAGGGGGCCCTGGCCCCCCCCAAAGAAGTAGAAATATTGATTTTGCATTATAAATATTTGTATTCGTTCATCTCGGCCCCCCCCCATGCATTATAAATATTTTTATCCATTCATCTCGGGCCCCCCCCAAGAAAAAATCCTGGGTGCGCCACTGGCTAGAATACTTAAGAAACAGAGGAAAAAGTACGTATATACGAATATACAGTAATAATAGCGGGTAAAGAACCCTAAAATTATCTTTATTTCTTGTCCCTATTTAAAGTCCTAGATATAATTTTATAATTATATGTATTTGTAGCACTGTTCAGATTAAACTTTACGTAAAACCATATACTTTTGCTCAATGTGAAACTAAGAAAGAACTTATTTACTTACATGTTCCTTTCAACACAAAATGGCTACAGTTGTGTTGCAGTGATAGTTTTTCAAAGCTTTTTTAGCATATACAAATTCCATTATTTAAAACTAAAGATGCGATGTAAAAATTCAAAGCGATTGTTTCTCAGGCATGTATTACAGTCGAACCCCGTTATAGCGGACCTGGGATATAACGAACTCCCGGATATAACGAACGAAATTTTTGGTCCCGCCGTTTTCCTATTCTATTTAATGCTAATTTACCCTTTTATAGCGAACCTCCGAAAAGTTAAGAATCGGCTATAACGAACCTTTTTTTTCAGTCGACTGATTTTTATTTTTTTTAAATTTTTCTGCAGTTGTGAAAACATGACTTCGACTCTGATTTCATATGGAAATGTATGTCAGCTAGTGAAACACGGAGTAAATCAGCGATAAGTCTGTTTATTCAAGGGTAGAAACATCTGCATTCTTTCCCTTTAATAGCGCGTACAGACTGGCACAGCGCTCTTTGCATCTGCCAGTGATTTATGTCTCTCTGTACTCTGTTCCTTGCGCCGGATCACCTCCTCTGGCGGTCCGTCAAAGAAAGAGAGTGGGGTCAGCGGGTCAAATGGTGTCGAGCGGGGTCGGGGGAGACACCAGATCAAGAGCGGGAAGGGGGGTGGTTTTAAATACCGTGTCTAATGTTACCGTGACTAAGTGATGACAGGAGAGTCGGGGAGAGAACTCTGTCCAATGTGAATGCACCATTACGATAGCCACTCTGCAGTTGTAATCCCGCCAGTAATTCGGTAAGCGAAACCACAGTAAGAGGAGGGAGGGGAGGGGAAAGGTTCACCAAACGCTAGAGGAGAACAAGTAAAAGCATGAACAGTATAGTATATGCGCACCCGAGAACAAGGGGAAAGGTCAGCTCAGGGTCGAGCCGGAAGATTCATTTCCACACGCAGGTGGAAGGGAAGTCATTTCATCTAATTCACCTATTTGAGTGTTTATCACAAGTAAAAAATTCGCTTTTTAGAAATCATTAGGCACATCATGTCGAGCAAGCGTAAAGCATTCTGCATCGAAGAAAAAGTAAATATCATAAGAGAAATACAAAATGGAGGTAGCCAAGTTGACATTTGCCGAAAAAAAGATTTATCGAAATCTACAGTTGGAACAATATGGAAAAACAGAGAAAGCACACTTTCTGTTTTCGAGAAAAATTTGAACTCCCAAAAAAAATTAAGAAAAGTTGACCATCAAGAAGTGGAAGAAGCTTTATTAAAATGGTTCAGCATTCAAAGAAGCCAAAATGTACCAATTTCTGGGCAAATGCTTCAATCAAAAGCTGATGAATTTGCCAGTAAATTTGGAATTCCATTTTCGTGTTCTAATGGATGGTTAGACGGCAGTTCTAATGGATGGAAGAAGCAGAACAACATATCTTCCGAAAAAATTGTCGGAGAATCGGGAGATGTTTCAACATCCAACATCGATACGTGGAAAGAAAATATTTGGAATGACATCTCTAGTGAATATGACGAGAATGACATATTTAATGCTGATGAAGCTGCACTGTTTTACAAGATGACACCAAACCAGACATTAAAATTTAATGGAGAGAAATGTAATGGCGGAAAATTGTCGAAAGACAGAATCACATTTCTTGTGTGTGCCAATATGAGTGGAACTGAACGTCGTAAGCTTCTAGTAATTGGAAAATCTAAACACCCCAGATGCTTCAAAAATATCAAACGGCTTCCTGTTTCTTATGAAGCCAACCGTAAGGCGTGGATGACTAAGGAACTGTTTGAAAAAGAACTTCGAAAGTGGGATCGTGAACTTTCAGCTAAAAAACGGAAAATTCTACTTCTGCTTGACAAATGTAGTGCACACAAAAACGATAAACAGTTACAATCGATTGAAATTGTAC
Source organism: Dolomedes plantarius (assembly GCA_907164885.2). NCBI lineage: Eukaryota > Metazoa > Arthropoda > Arachnida > Araneae > Dolomedidae > Dolomedes > Dolomedes plantarius. Next base: position 22,425,888 of record OU015493.1, on the reverse strand, counting down.
TCTTTCCCCCGAATGCAACTTCTGTAGTACAACCTATGGACCAGGATGTCATCAGAAGCCTTAAATGTCATTACAGGAAGCAGCTCATTTTACGAATTTTAGAAGGATATGATAAAAATGTAAAATGTGACGTTTCTCTTCTTGATGCACTTATAATGCTCGAAAAATCTTGGCGGCTTGTTACAGAGTCTACAATTAGAAAATATTTTCGACATGCTGGCCTAGCAAAGAATGTTGAAGATTTACCTATCGCGATGTGGATAGAAAAACACAATATTTCCTCATTCTCGTATTGTGACATGTAATTGTTCGAAACATTTGATGATGAAATCATTACATGTGAAAATCCGACTGATGAAGATATTGTGGAAGAAATTAAAATGAATCATTCTGAAATCGAAGATTCTGCATCTGATGCTGATGAAGAGGAGCACATAAATGATGAAATTCCCACCATCTTAGATGCTACAGCAGCAATGCGTGTAATTTATAAGTTTTTTTCCACACAAACAGTGGAAAAAAGAGTGTTGCAGTCATTTGACGTACTGGACAAAGAAATTCATATAATGTTTTTGAAATCGGTATCACGTCAGCAGAAGATTACCGATTATTTCTGTAACAAAACAGTGAGCAAGAATTAAAGGTAAAATGAATTTATATCCATTTGTCTTTCATTTTTAATTAGTTTAATTAGTATTGTATCAGTTTAATGTTATCGATTTTAGTCAATTTAATTCATTAATGGTCATTTTTAATAGATTTTGTCGTTTTTTAATACATTATTATTGAATACACATAGCAACTAATGAGTTATACATTTTGTGAACATTTTTCTTAACGGTTCGGATATAGCGAACCACCGGATATAGCGAACCAAACCTTTGGTCCCTTGAAGTTCGTTATAACGGGGTTCGACTGTACTTTCATATTGCATAGCCAAATTACTATCTTCTACCTACCAGTTTTTTTAATTGCACGTAGTAGTTTTTTGTCAATTTTGGTACTGGAAAATATTTTTAGGGGGTTAAATTTCTTAGAGATGCATTACTTTCTGGCTAGCTTTTTTTTATCATAGATGGTGCCTTAATGTAATGTATGGTTCTCCTCGTAATTCAAATCATTACGGATGTAGAATCCTGATGAATCTGTAGAATTAGGTTTCAAGCCCTGTACTCAGGACTTAAATTTGTGGACTCTGCATGTATGTATAGTTCATTAAAAATTGGCTTGCATCAAAATCTCTTTCTTTTACTATCTGAACTTGTGCCAACTGACAAACAAAGGTGTTATATTAAGTCCACAATCGACTACTAAAGCATAAGTGTTATAATAAGTCAACTGCTATCATTAACATGATAGGAAACATGTTAGTAATACATATTCACACCTTAGTATCAAAGTAAAATTGCTTTGGACGATGCTTACCCAATGATACTTAGCCATTCTCGGGAGAATCGACATTATGGTTAATCTCTAAACAATGTTAATTCAAGAAAACTTACAATTCAAACAATGTAACAATCTGGTTTTTAATTTCATCTATTTTAAATATGCAGGATAAAAGAATATATTTCAGAACAGCAATTTGTTCCTTACAAATACTTTTGGACTCCGAGTGTTTCTCCAATTTAAATCAAGTACAGGATATGATTTTTTAAAAGTGAAAATTATTCAATGAAAAATGAAAAGAATATTTAAATTTAAACACTAAACTTTATAAAATGTCCTAATCACAAAATAGTATATATATATATATGGCCATTTAAAAAAAATAATAAATTTATATTTCTTATTTTATTGCTCAATGTATGGTAATGGAGAGGGTTAATTAGTGATCCCCAAAACTGAGCTGTAATTGTTTTCAAACTACTAATACTTTAAATACAAATATCAATGAGTGTTATTCATCATTTAATTTAACCATCCACAAACCTTATCTCATGGTAGCTAAATTTTGTGTGTTAAAGCAGCTACTGTTTACAGTACAAAGAAAGTCAATTGTACAAAATAGATTTAATGAAAAATCAATCGTGAACTAAATTTGGTACAGATTTCTCAGACGCACCGAGTTGAAAGCTTGGCGATTTTGTGTATGGCGTGGTAACCATGCGATTTTGGCGAAATTTTTTGGTTGCCAAGCTGAGGAGATTAAGGCGCCAACGTTGTGGCTCCTGTAAATTCGTGACGTATTTATCATGTGATTATTTCGTGACGGATGTATCACGTGCATTTGACACGTGATTTATTTTGACGAATTAAAAGATTCTTCTTATGTTGAACAATTTTGAATGCGGTGTGTGAGTTTTTAAAATAATGGTGGATTATAAAGTTAAGTTTAAATTTTGTGCATTATTTGGTGTTATATGTGTGTTTTTTGGTGCTATGTTCATTTATTGAGTGCAATGGCTTCTAAGTTGCTATTGAGTGCACGAGGTTGTTGTCTAAGCTGGATTTTATTGAAAACAGGTATGTAATAGGTTTTGTATGGAGAATTGCCGTTTACGCCTACGAATTCGTATGGCCAGCGTAAGCTTTGCTTTACTGACCGCTACAGCCAGCGGCAGCGGCTTTTCTGTAATGTTTTTGGACTGACGCGGAACGTAGCGTAGCGAAGTGTAGCGAGGGTATCTGAGCGAAGCGAAGATCCCGTGTGCGCTTACGAGTTTCGTAAAGCCAGCGGGAAGTTTGCTTTCCAACTTATTTTTTCTTGCTTCGTCACCATTGATGTTTTTGTTTACATTTCGCATTTGGTTCACTGACCGCTACAGCCACCGGAAGCTTTGTGGTACTGTACTACAGCCAGCGGTGCGTAGCGAAGCCAGCGGCAGCGGCTTTTCTGTAATGTTTTTGGACTGACGCGGAACGTAGCGAAGCGGAGTGTAGCGAGGGTATCTGAGCGAAGCGAAGATCCCGTGTGCGCTTACGAGTTTCGTAAAGCCAGCGGTAAGTCTGTTTTCCAACTTATTTGTTGTTTCTTAGTCGCCATTGATGTTTTTGTTTACATTTCGCACTTTAACAGGTCTGCGGAGTAGGGAAAAGTTGGCGTCAAAAACATTTGACGCCAACTTTTTGTCAAGTTGGTGCCAAAATGTTTTGACGCCATCTTTCCGCCAAGTTGGCGTCAAAAAGTTTTGGCGCCAAGCCCGGTGCGTCTGAGAAATCTGTTCCCTAAATTTATGCAATTAGTTTTAAAGATAAATTTAGTGGGTTAATCCACAGAAAATACATATAATGATATGGATGGTGCAATTTGAAAAAATTCATGTATTAATAAAACCAAACTTGACAGGTCAATTTTAAAATGCATTGCTTTATTTTATTATATAAAATACATTTTTTAAAAGAAAAAACGTCTAAAACACATAATTTAACAGAAAATGTAAAAAGTATAAAACAACCACCGAGATTACTAATACTTCAAAAAAATTTTCAAAAATATCTGTGCCGATGTTCTTAAAATTAATGAAGTTTTACAACAGTAAACATAATGTCCATATTGTTTCATTAATCTATTTATAAATGCATTTTGAAAAATATAACAAAAAAAATTCAAAACCTAATAAATAGAGCAATATTTAACATGCAATAAAAATATGAGATTACAATAAAACCAGTTGGTATATCTTCATCTTAAAATGGACGGATTAAATTCAGAATATCTTGATAATAAAATAAACTATACTCTGGCTAAAATACACTTATCCAAGAAATGTACAGTAAAATTTAAAAATATACAAAAGTCAACAAATATACTCAAGAGCACATTTTGTACTGAAATCATGTTACAGACAGAATGCCACTGTAAATATGCAATTGAGTTTAATAATTACGTAGCAAACATTTCATAATAAAAGAAAAAAAATGGAATGTTATAAAGAAAAGGTAATCTGAACACAGAACAGAGTCCAACATTTAAATCAAAACTAAAACAAAACAAAATTTTCATATGTCCCCTGGAAGTTTTTGAAAGGGCAAAGAACATTGTCTATTTGAAACACACGTGAACACAACTCCATAAAATAATTTAAATTTAATTAAATAACAAGTATGAACCAGGCTCACATTCTGTTAAGCTGTTATTCAAAGTAAGAAAAAAAGTTATAATCAAATATACATGCTTTCAATTTATGAAATTGAAAAAGAATGATTTTTATATCTTACTGGAAGAATGTCACAATTAGATAAGTAATTAAACAGTAACATGTGTACACATCATAAATAGCAATAATAGTACCCTGGCCCAGTTTTGATTCCAGGGATAGACAGACTTATTTTTAATTATGATGCTAAATGCAGTGGATCTTTCACACTTTAGTATGTGTCTGTTCCATGTGATATGCCACATGATGGTTGAGTGCATCTTCTCTCTTCTTAGCTTTTCCAGCTTCAATAAAGAATAGAATTGAAGCTATATACGAGAAGAAGGCTCCAACAACTCCTAAAGCAAAAGACCAAGAGAGGTAGTTGTGATCAGGGTCTGGCATCCAGTCTCGGCCATCTCCATGGATACCAAAAACTACAACAGCTAAAGTACAGCAAATAGCTGAAAAAGAATTAAACATTTAAAAGATGCGAAAACATGACTGCGATTGCAAAGCAAGAAAGCATATAAATCATCCCTATAGAATGAAATTAAATTGTTATTTAAGTGATACTTTTTTTTTTCTCAAGATTATATTTCCCTAAAAATAAATAAAAAAATGAAATTAATTTTTTTTAAAAAAGAACTGCATTATTTTCTGCATGATATTTAATAACACAATCAACTAACCTAAAAAGTCAGCAAAATTTTATATAAAGTTATAAAAAGCGATGGGTTTCTCTTAATATGTTAATGCTGTCAAAATTCTGTTCCTTTGATGTTTCATTAATTTTTCAAGACGGAGTTATTAGGTTGTCATTTTAATAAAAGAAATATTTTCTAAACGCAGACAGAAAAAAAAACTTAAAAAAGATATTGCTGTAATAGATTATTACTCAGGACACAAATTATACATATAATTATTTTGGTAATCACTGAAGACTTTTTTTATAAACGCAAATAAAATTTCCTCCATAATAAATATATAAATAATAAAATTAATTTAAAGAGCTACATTAAAGTACTTAAAGGTATAATTGAATTTAAATTTCTTCATAGACCCATAGTGTTTTTTTCCAGGCCTGACATCACTTCTTGATCCGTGGCTGTGGAAAATATCCAGCTTAACCAATTGTCCTGCATAACCTCTTGAAAACTAACTCCTTCTACTACAATGGACTGATTAAACTATCCAAAATTTATCAGTTATGAACTGACTTGGCAAACGAAAATAGAAGCAATTTAATGTATGCCTTACAGCATTACACTATTTCATGCAGAGGAGCAGAAAACACTGCAAAATAACCCTGACAGATACAACACAAGGAGTTTTCCATAAGAATTTCTTTGTAAGGGCTCATTTGGGATGTTCTGGTTCCACCAGATAAATGTAGAGAGATTTTAAACAGAAATGCTCTTTCTTTCTTCTTTTATTGCAACATTCTACTTAGTTTGTCAAAACAGTCTGCTATACTGAATTGGACAAACTAAGTAGAATGTTGAAATAAAAGAATCTTAATTTAGAAGGATAAAGAAAGGGATTATAGTTAAATTAGATGATGAAAAGAACAGATTAATGCAGCATTGAAAAAATTCATCATACCTACACATATATTTACATATAATTATGCCTTTAAAATGGAGTTCTAAAAAATCTAGAGAATTAATTTTAAGTTATAGCTATGTAAATGAATATAAGCAAATATGATGTTGAAGCAAAGCTGTAAAAAAATATATAAAAATTTGAGACCTATAAGAAAAATTTTACACCTTTCAGAATTATTAATTTTTTAATGCATAAGAGAAAAAAAACAATATAGAAAATACACGTTTTACATATAAAGATATTTACAGTTATAATTCTGAAATATAAACAAACTTGTACATCAGAAGTAATTTGAATAGTTATGCAAGAAATGAATGGTTACTTTATAAGTCTATGGTCATCTTTTACTTGAAATAACCAGGACACACAGGTTAAGGTCATTTCTGAATAGCTAAAACCACCCATAACTGTACATGATTTGAACTGACTCCAGTTCTGCTGACTAGCACCCAAGCCTTTAGGCCATCCTCTAGCCCATATTAAATGTATTAAATATAAAGCAATTTTATTTACAGAAGATACTAAATTTATGATCAATGATAATTTTAAAACTTAACTTTAATGTCACAACGTTTTTTTTTTTTTTTTTTCCAATGCGGACGCACTTGTCGTCAAACATTCGCCTATACTATGCCGCAATTTTACTGCCCATTTTATTATGGGGGCACCATATAGGCAGACAGCATTACCCCATATGAAGGGACAACACGTACGGAGGCATTTTCGTGGCGCGATGCCAGGATTCGATCCGAGCACCCTCAGCACCAAAAACCAGCATGCTGTACCACTGGGCCGCCACATGCCCTGTTACAACAATGTTTATATAAAAATTTCTTTTTAATTTTTCTAATTTTTAAGGCTATCAGTTCCAGCCATTACATAATTAATCAAAGAATTATATGTTTGACTACATCTAATTGCAAGTGTATCAAAAAGAATTTTGTGATCCATAAATGAATTCCGGATTAAAATAACATTAAAAAGGATGTGAACACTTATATACCTGCTAACAAAGTAAGTCCAGCTATGATCCTTACAACTAAGGCATCTTTCTCAGCACTCATACACAAATGAACAGCTAAAATTAAGATACAGCTGATGAGAAGTGCAGTGAAACCAATTGTGAAGAATACTTGAACAGCTATGAAGAAAGCTGAAAGAGGAACCAATCATATTAAACCCAGTCGTTATCATCTTGGGGCATATTTATAAAATTCAAATTTAAACATCTGTGAAAATTTATTCAGTATTACATTTAAATATAACTTTCATAACGTATAAAAACACATAATTCAGGTGATGTATAAAAAGTACTGAAATTATCACTATTAGGAGGTGAAATTTAAGACATAAAAAAAGCTCCAAAAGAAATTAAGGATGATTCCTCAAACTTTTTAAAATTTTGACTATTTCAATAAATGCTCAGTCCAGTCAGAAATTAACCAATTTAAAATAATTCAAACTTTAAACTGATAATTTTACAAGTTACTTTAAGCTGTTAACTAATGTGCAATTTAATCTACCATCTCACCTTAAGTTACTAGATCAATTATTTTTTCTCTCCCTTAGTAGTTTTATAAGCTCCATTATTATTCATTTGACAATTTTCCAGATGAAGAAAAAAAATTGGGTTGATTTAAACAGTACTTTAAAAGTTACTACAGTACCTAAAAGAAAGTAATAACAATATGCTTGATTGGGGTAAAAGAATACAAATAAATGCCACGTTTATTAAGTACAGTCGCATACAATGAATTAATATTTAACTACAGAAATTTAATGCAATTTCAAAATTTTAAATTGGTAGCCAGGAATAAGATAGAATATTTTAACGTGAAAAAAAAACTCATTCATCAGAATAATAAAATTAGACAGAAAAATGCGTATGAGGTAAGCCAAACTTGTCATCATATATTCACTAACGTTCTTAAGTTGTTACAATATTCACATTAAAAAATATTTACATTGGTCACAAGCAACTTTACTTTCAATTTAACTGAACATGGTAATCAGTTTAAGACCAAGATCAATAATATGGCCTTCAGTAGTGATCCAAATTATTATGAAAGATTTATTAATATTCTGAAGTTTCCTGGAAGTGGAATATAAAGTTTTGTGCAATATACTTACACTGTTCAATGAAACCTCGCAGTTTTTGGTACTCGTCTGTAAGGATCCATCTGCATCCTGCATAATATTTTCGCATGGCTAGATCATCTGGATCATGAAAACTTCGAAAACAAGTTTCCCATAGTCCAAGTCTAACAAATACTGCCCCATAATACCTTCTATCGGACATCAACCAGTATGGTGTTACAAACGATAAAAAAATTGCAGCAAAACAAAAGATGGCAAAGCCATTAGCAGCAATTCGAAGAGGACTTGCTTTAAATCGAGCCATATTTTTTTCACCTTACAATCATACACAAATTATTTTAAACATGACACTAATTTTCAAGATACAATAACATAGTAAATTTTAAAATATATTGCCAGTGGGTGTGGACCATCAGAGAAACGTCCGCAACGTAAACAACATGCCGCCTAGTCGCCGTAGCAATGATACACGCTCTTTTCTCTCGTCAGCGCATGCGCATTGGGACAACGCCTTTTACGATTTATTCTGAGAGGCGATTGAAAGTAAAACTTACCAGAGGAAAAGAATACGTTTTGCCAGTATTTCACAAGGTCTAAAGCAGGGGTGTCAAACTTGCGGGCCGCATGCGGCCCGCGACGAACATTTTTGCGGCCCGGCCAATATATTGCACACAATAATATATAGTAATATAACCGACGCAGAATTATAATAAGATAGGAAGAATTCGCTAAATGTACTTTTAATTATACTCTTTTTTTTGCTATTATTAAACAAAATGCGAATATTTATGTTGAATATACTGTAATTAGGTAAATAAATCTACGTTTCTATAAATATTAATTTTTTTTGCGGCCCACCTATAGTTAAACCTTGTTTGTTTGGCCCAAGTTAGCCTTTGAGTTTGACACCCCTGGCCTAAAGAATTATTTGTTTAAATAGTAAATTATTTGTAATCTGAGCGTAGACGTAATTTTAAAAAACTGCACTATATAAATCACAATTAGGAAAAAAATTACGCTTTCCGTTCCGTTTAAAAATAAATTTAATAACTTTAAAACATCATGATGCTATCACTCTTTTATAGTTTTCAAGGTGAAAGAAATTTATCATAAACCATGCATATGACTTAATATATACATTTTAGTGATATACATTCATTTTAAGCCCCAGAACATTTACATTATATTAGCAGTTATAGCACAAAAATTAATTTAATTCAAAACTTTTCTTCTCATTTATACTCTTCTAGCAGCTTTTCTAAAACTTTATAGAGAAAATGCAAATTGTGAAAAGGTCTGGTTGAAACTTTTGTGTGCCTGAATATTCTACCTACAATTTTTCTCGATAAAAATTTATTTTGAATGATGAAACTGTAATAAATGATAAACCACACAAAGATAATTTATGAGCGTCTATTAATATCCGTACCTAAACAATAAATTAAATCGTTCGATTCCTCACTGAATTCTGGAACGAAATATGGGATCGAATGATCACCTGAACATTTGAAACATACCAGGGATGAAATGCAAACTTAATTTATGCAACTGGAATCGTGACTAGCTTTAATCATGAGTTCGAAAAATTTTCACCTCTTTGCTTTTGAAACACGCTTAATTCACCGTCACGCACAATTCATAACACCTGCGCAAAATAAAAAAGTTATAAATCATTTCATTTCTTCGAAAGTGGGACTTAAAAGGTGGTGCCATCTATCTGGCAAATTAATTTTAAAAATTGTATTGTACCGTGACTGTACTCAAATCCAGTGGTTCCTATCATTTTGTTGATCAGGGACCAGAGGAGCACCCAGGGGGAGGGGGTGCCAAGGGACCCTGCCCCCCAAAGAAATAGAAATTACGGGGGGGGGGGGGAGCCAAGGGGCCTTGCCCTCCCCCAAAGAAATAGAAATTACATTATGAATATTCATTTTGCATTATAAATATTTTTATCCGTTCATCTTGCCCCCTCCCCCCATGCATTATGCATATTTTTATCCATTCATCTCGGCCCTCCCCAAGAAAAAATCCTGGGTGCGCCACTGTCAGGGACTACTTGTCGAAAATAAAATTGGCTTTGGACCATTTCCTAATCAATACTTTTAGGAGCAAAAATGGGTTTTATTTTCTGAATAAACAAACTATTTGAGATAAGCAATTTTAATAAAAAGTTACAAATAAACTTAATAACAATGACAAATTGAATGTCAAAGAAAATTTTATAGCAAACATAAAAGCCTACGAAAACGTGAAAATGAACGAGATATTTCAGCTTGCATTTGTTTCGCTTGCTGTAAAATTGTTATGATGCCGTGAAATGGTTGTGACGCTGGGAGTTCGCGTCAAAGAAAATATATTAGAAATTTTTAAGCAGAACAAAGATTTTTTTCGTTCTCAAAATGTTAAAAAGCGGAAGAAATTCAGGGATTTTTGGAATGTGATCAAAATACTGGGAACAAATATTTTTTGAACAAAAGTTTTCCTCGAGTACCACCCGTTAGGAATCACTGTTCTATTCCAGTTCTGGGACTTCTGAAGAAATGTTAGATAATATCCAGAAAATGGTTTTGGGTTCAAAAAAGAGGTTTGTGCAAAGCTGTGGTGAAAAACTGCATGACAAACGGAAAATTTTACTGTGGTTTGAAAATGCTTATTTTAAACTTTCGGACTTTACTTTCCTGGATTAGAATTTTCTAAAAGCATAATCAGGGACCCATTTCATGCGTTTTGAAATTCATAGAGCTGTAGAGGATAACTTCATAGAGGCATCCTATGATGGTTCCTAAAGATTTAAGAATTATTTTCGAATAAGATAGTAGGTCTGACTTCTTTAGTCTCAGAAGTGAGAAATTTTTCTCAGAATTGTCGGATTAAACTCTGCTGTATTAATGCTCCAACTTTGTTCTACTTGCATTCGACAGAAGGTATTGTTTATGATACTATTTAAAAAAATTAACAGTAAAAACAATCCTTAATTTTTTCAAAAGAGGGCTTGGAAACCCACGTGTCAATTATTCAAAATTTCGTTGTTCTAATCTTGTAACCCCCCCTCTCCTCCAAATAAATAGATAAAATAAGTAATTATGTATAAATGAAAAAATTCCAATATCGCACAGTTAAAAGTATGAATAATTTTTTTATCTATTAACATATCCCCATGGGATGATAAATTGTGGACATATAGATTTAGATACTTTTTAAATTATAGACTATGGTAATATTTAATACGTGTAATACTACAGGGTGTTTCAAAAAGAATCACCCGATTTGAAATGAGTATGTCATGAAAAATATTAAACATAGAAACTTAAAATTAATTTTATATTACATGTCTAATCATAAAGTTCTTTTTACAAACCAAATTAAAGGTGCTCCACGTCTGTTATGTGTACACAGAAAACCCGTGTCTTGGAATTGTTTATACCATCGTCTAATGCTCTAGGAACTTCAATCTACCAGGGTTTTGTCGACGAAAATCACACTGAACAGTTGTTACGGACTCACACTTCGCAAAGCGTAGAACACAAAATGATTATTTCTGTTGTGCAGTCGCCATTTTTACAAACACTGAAGTGGCGGGCGAAGGAAAAGCGTTAGCGTTACATGTCGGCAACTGCATGAAACTCGAGATTTCCCTCCTTCTGCCTATACATTATTCGATCAAAACGGATTAAAAGATGAATAGTTATGATTTTTTAAAATCGGATTATTCTTTTTGAAACACCCTGTATAATTAAACCTGATAGTTTTACAACAAAACACATATTTTTTAAAAATTTTGCTTACTATTACTGTCGTTAGTTAATGTCTCAGCAATTGAAACTCCGCCATTACATATCATTAACAGACGTGTAGACGATTAGAACCTTGAAAGTTTCATAACCACCGCTCAAATCAGCGAATTTTAATAACTGACGGCATACGAGATGGGGGAGGGAAAGATTAGAATTCTCGGAGTGGACCCAACAGAAGTCCCAGCGATAGATATAGTCAGGGCCGCCCAGACACTTTACAGGGCCTGGGGCAAACTTCCTTTGGGGGCCCCAAGAAATCTGATTAATCGAATAATTTTTTATTTATTTATTTATTTATTTATTTATTTTATTTTATTTTATTTTTTTTTTTTTGGGGGGGGGGGGCTTTTTTCAGGAGATTATTTTGAATTTTGAAGTACGGTACAAGTTTCAGAATTTTCTTTCGGAGGAAATCTAATAAATCATTTTTTCAAAATTTTTTGGGGCCCCTCCGGCAGTTGGGGGCCCGGGGCAAAGTGCCCCAGTTGCCCCCCCCCCCCCCCCTCTGGGCGGCCCTGGATATAGTAGGTGGGTTGTAAGAATTTTTTTTCCCAGGTACGGCGTCGACCCATGCCCGTGAATACATAGAGTAATTAATCGAAAGTATAATAATAAGGGGGGAGAGGGAAAAGCAAAGTATTGCCATTGGTCGTTCGAAGAGAGTCATCTAGTTTCCCTCTTTTATCAATAAACCCCTTATAACACAACGGAAAAACATCTAGATAAAAAAAATATTGAATTTATGAGTTTTTTTGCTGCAGGATATAACTTACCCCAGTGGTCCCCAACCCCCGGGTCGCGGACTGGTACCGGTCCGTGGATCAAATGGTACCGGGCCGCCCAAGGAACATTAAATTATTTCCATTTTATTTACTGTGGTGTATTTCTCTCGGGTTAGTGCGACTTTGTCGGGTTTTTGCTAATTTATACCTTTGTAACAGAAGAAATCTTGCAACTATTTTAAATAAGTTTATTGTTTATTAAACATTTCAAGATTATGAATTAAAATTGCAGTCATAGCCCCCCTCAGCGGGCCGCAGTAAAATTATCAAACGTTGACCGGTCTGCGGCGATTAAAAGTTTGGGGAGCACTGACTTACCCAATCTGGAAATTCATTCCTTCCCCAAGAAAGCGTCACTCTTTCTAGAATGGTTATTTCTATCCAGTGGCGTACCCTGGATTTAATCTTGGAAGGGGGCCAAGTTGAACGAATAAAAATATTTATAATGCAAATTCAATATTTATAATGCAATTTCTATTTCTTCGGGAGGGCTATTTCTTCTATTTCTATTTTTCTATTTCTTCAGTGGCGCACCCCCTGGGTGCGCCACTGTTTCCATCACATACTTATAATTTTATGATAAAGTGCATTTGTAATAAATACTGATAACTAATAACTTAAGTATTAGCCTCTATAAAATAAATTCCTGATGACTAATTTATTTTATAGAGGCTAATACTTATTTTTTTTTCCATAAGTTTTAATTGCTTGGTATAAAATTACGAGTAATAGCCGAACTGTCTTGCAAGTAAAATCTTCTTAATATTTCATCACGGCAGGAACTCCAACTGACCTTGCATCGAAAAACAAAACCAAGTCCTAGTAACAGGGCTCATTACTTACTAAAGAGAAAAGGGGAAAAAATTCTGTCTTTACAAAAAACAGCTTATTGCTTTACACGCCTTTTTGATCGCTGAGAGGGGAAAATTCTCCCTTTCGGACATGATCTTTGTTCGAGTTTCAGAAGCCATTTGATGAAGTAACAAGGTCTAAGTATTTCACTTCCGGAATTTGGCCGTAAGAAGGTCATTTGGCCAAGGTTGCTGGACAGAGCGGAAATGGAGTCTTACCTCTCAGCCAACGGCAAAACATGAGGTGATAATATTCTTTAGATTGTTAGTCATATTCGAGGAAATTACACTCACTTTCTGTTGACATTATTAAGTGACTAGTTCATAATTGCTGTGAAATTGCACTTCAATGCAATCGCTGGCACTGTAAGTTATACAAATTGTGTAGTGCAGTTAGGCCGTTTAAAAGGGGATGAGTAGGTATAATTCTACACTTAAACTTAAAAAATCATTTAAAACGTAAACAAGCGAAAATCTTCTCTTGTAAGAAAAAGGTTATTATTATTTTACGGTTAAATTTTCCGTTAACATTATTTTTATCTTTTGGTTCATATAGGATACATTCATTTTTAATCACTCCCCTATAGCTATGGTGCGCAATTTCTGGGTCGTTACACACAGGGGGGTCGTAATTCCCTTGTTAAATTCCATGCAGGCTATTCTCATGCTTTTGCGAAGGCCATTTGTTGAATTTAACCTTTTCCTTACGGGGTGGGATAGCATGTATCCCAAGAATCTCTCTCTCTCTCTATATATATATATATATACAGTGGAATCTCGATCTATCGTTTTTCAAGGGACCGACTGAACTAAACGATAAATGCGGGACAACGATAGATACGGGACCATAACAAAGCAATATGATAGTCGGGACTGGGTGAAACAAACGACACTTACGGGAAAACGATGATTCGGAGAACGATCGATCGAGATTCCACTATATATATATATATATATATACTAGCTGTACCCGTCCCGGCGTTGCTCGGGTAATGTAATTACCAATTTTTTAGTAGCCTTAACCCTTTGTTAATGGGCGTCGCTGTCATCCTTTTCCTCACCACGATACATTATTTTACCCATATAAATTTAATCCTTTCTGGCAGATTTTGGCAAAATTTTTGACATAGGATTACTAATCGAATATCACTGCAATAGTAATCGATTTCCTTGAAAAGCGAATATATCACATCCTCCACATGCTGAAATTCTTTGAAATCTTCATAGATTTTTTCCACAAATACACCACAAATTATATGATATTAACTAAGTGCTGGCCAAAAAAATTACGGCATTACTAAATGTGATTTTTTAATCGATTATCACTGCAATAGTAATCGATTTCCTTTAACCATCCCTCATAGAAAACAAACACCCCAACACATCACGTGCATGACGTCGAAAAACTGGTTTTTCTCATATTTTCACCCGCTGTACCTTCGTCCGGAAATGAAGAACGAAATCTCTAAAATGAGATTTCTCGCAAGAGTTTCCGAATCATAAAATAAATTATTAAAAAATAACTACAATTTGTAAATTAATTTTGGTTCTGGCTTTCAAAACTGTGATTTCCAGGGTCTCTGAGATAAAAATTTCGTAAAAATGTAACGACATTTACGTATCGATTCGACAATTTGGAAAAAAGGGTCACGGACAAAATCGCGTTTTTTTCCGAAAAACGGGTGCGTACAGGCGATCGAAAAAAAATCACAATTAATCGATAAATTAAGACAGCCAATTTTCATTGTGATTTCCGTATAGTGTCATCTTTCCCGTATAGGCTCGTCCGAAAAAAAAATTCTTGGACGGATACATTAGGATTTATGGAGCTTTTACTCGTCCGGGAGCTCCAAATCGCGACTAAATATTTAATTACGGAAAATCTAATTAAAAAATCGAAAAAAGGGCTTCGAGGTGCATAATGAGACCTTGGGAGGCATCTTCGTGTCGAATCTCAAGACTGTCCGACCTACCGTCTTTGCGCTGCGCCGCGAGCAGACAAAAACTCGGTCACACACACACAGACTTTGCCTTTTATATATAAAGATTAACTAAGTGCTGGCCAAAAAAATTACGGCATTACTAAATGTGATTTTTTAATCGATTATCACTGCAATAGTAATCGATTTCCTTTAACCACCGAATCCCTCATAGAAAACAAACGCCCCAACACATCACGTGCATGACGTCGAAAAACTGGTTTTTCTCCTATTTTACCTTCGTCCAGAAATGAAGAACGAAATCTCCAAAATGAGATTTCTCGCAAGAGTTTCCGAATCATAAAATAAATTATTAAAAAATAACTACAATTTGTAAATTAATTTTGGTTCTGGCTTTCGAAACTGTGATGTCTAGGGTCTCTGAGATAAAAATTTCGTAAAATTGTAACGACATTTACGTATTGATTCGACAATTTGGAAAAAAGGGTCACGGACAAAATCACGTTTTTTTCCGAAAAACGGGTGCGTACAGGCGATCGAAAAAAAATCACAATTAATCGATAAATTAAGTCAGACAATTTTAATTGTGATTTCCGTATAGTGTCATCTTTCCCGTATAGGCTCGTCCGAAAAAAAAAAATTCTTGGACGGATACGTTAGGATTTACGGGGCTTTTACTCGTCCGGGAGCTCCAAATCGCGACTAAATATTTAATTACGGAAAATCTAATTAAAAAATCGAAAAAAGGGCTTCGAGGTGCATAATGAGACCTCGGGAGGCATCTTCGTGTCGAATCTCAAGACTGTCCGATCTACCGTCTTTGCGCTGCGCCGCGAGCAGACAAAAACTCGGTCACACACACACAGACTTTGCCTTTTATATATAAAGATATATATATATACAGTGGAATCTCGATCGATCGTTTCCGGATCCATCGTTTTTTCGTATGTGTTCCGTATATATATATATATAATACATATATATATATATATATATACATAAATATATATATATATATATATATATATATATATATATATATATATATATATATATATATATATACTGTGGAATCTCGATCGATCGTTTTCGGATCCATCGTTTTTCCGTATGTGTCGTTCATTTTATCCAGTCCCAACGATCATATTGCTTTGTTATGTTACCGCATCTATCGTTTTCCCGCATTTATCGTTCATTTCAATCGGTCCCTAGAAAAACGATAGATCGAGATTCCACTGTATATATATATATATATATATATATATATATATATATATATATATATATATACATATCTATCTATATATATATACATATCTATATACATATCTATATATATATATATATATATATATATATATATATATATATACATATCTATCTATATATATATACATATCTATATACATATCTATATATATATATATATATATATATATATATATACACATACTTACTTATATATATGTAATGATAATCACATATACTATGAATGAATAATGAATTTAGATGAAGGAAGCTCCGAGGAAGAAACGTTGATGCGCAATTTTTCACATATGCATTAGGTAGTAGCTTGTAGTATGGAGATTAATACGTGCACAAGGAGACAGTCGTAAAGGCGAGCAACGACGTGGAGAGCAAAACATTATCCGAAGAAATTTTATTTATACAAGCTCGGTCAAGACATACCTGGTAGAAGCAGCCATCGGCCTTTGCCGGGAAAATAGAAGACTTTAATACTTCACACACCCACACCCCCACACCCCCCCCCCACACACATATATATAAATATATATATATATATATATATATATATATATATATATATATATATATCTACAATAGTATAATATCTAATGAGGGAATAGGAAAAATGGGCCCTATAAGCTAAAGGTTAACAATAACTACCTCATTTGTAATTAAGCTGTTTCAACAATTCTCAATTCTGAATAAAGAAATTATGTCAAACTAATTGTTCAATTGATGTTTAGTTCGTTGGAAAATTTGAACAGATATTCGAATAACTAATATTAGGAATAAATACGTTAATTATCATTTACAGACAGACGTCTGTAATGATTATACAAACAACAGCGCGAAATTTTGGATTCCTCATTAAGACGAAATAATAGTAGTCAGAAAGTTTTTGACCTGTTTTGTCATTGAACCGTTAACACCATTGTTAAGGACCTTAAATTGCTAAATTGGAAGATTGTTTTCATCCTCGAGCGTGTCAAACGGCAGGGATATAAGGAGGAGATTTTAGGAGTTAATCCTCTCATCTTTCCTTGAAAACTTAAAAAAAAAAAAAAAAAAGATTAATTACTAATATTAAATTAGTGTGATGAAAAAACTTAGAACGCTTTAGTATGGATGAGATTGATGTATTGTTTTACAGGAGACAAATATTGGTCTCTAAAAAGTTTTGAAAACGTAGATAGATAAGAATTTTCTACGCATCCTTTCCCACTTCTTTAATAATAACTTCCTAAATAAAATCCGTAACATGCAGTTATTAATGCGAGGGCCGTTTGATGCTCTTGCAAAAACAATGGTTTTGCATAAAAGTTTTTATTAATTTTCCTACATAACGATTTTCCAGCATTTTCTCGCGGAACTCGTATATCTTTAATGTTTGAGCAGTAACAAGGGTTGACCGACAAGGCTGTCAATCAGTGGCGCCGGAAAGGGGGGGGGCAAGGGAGGGCACTTGCCCCCCCCCCTTGAAAATTGAATTTTTTGTTTCTACCTAGCTAGCGCTCGTAAAATATTAGAATTTTCATTTAAAATCATAAAGCCTAACAAAACTGAATACTAAATTGCAGCCTCACACTCGTTAACGCAAGCGCGATAAATGTCATTCCATATACGCAGGAGCGATTAATCGCCAATTTCAGGTACGCAAGTGCGTTTAAACGCCAATGCCAGTTT
Source organism: Dolomedes plantarius (assembly GCA_907164885.2). Classification (NCBI taxonomy): domain Eukaryota; kingdom Metazoa; phylum Arthropoda; class Arachnida; order Araneae; family Dolomedidae; genus Dolomedes; species Dolomedes plantarius. Next base: position 22,407,806 of record OU015493.1, on the reverse strand, counting down.
GCTTTTGCGATTCAAAAGCAATCCTACACAATGTTTTTGCATCGCGAAAGGGAATCTTGAATCCGATGCATTTGAAACGCGTACACGTTGACGTGTGATAGGGCCTTTAAGACATTTCATAAGTGCTACTCTACAAATTTGAATTGTAAGGTGTAACGTCCAGAACGTGCTCCACGGGACAGTTGAACAATAGAAGGTGCAAATAGAGCGTACTAAAAGATCTTTCAATTGAACAACAATTGAAAGATCTTTTAGTAAGCTCCGACGGGTAAAAACCTGGTTGAGATCAACCATGTCTCAAGAGAGACTTTCTGGTCTCTGTATGCTTAGCTTTCACAGAGAATCTGTGAGTAAAAATAAAGACATTTATTGAAAAAGTAATTAATAGATTTTCTCAAAACAGAAGAAATCTCTCATTACTTTTCTTCGATTAGAAAAATAACATAAATGTTTATTTTTTATAACCGTATATATGTATTTTTAATAATAAAGGTGTAAAAGTTTTAATCTATTTTACTTTGCCCCACTCTATATTTGACTCTTCCGGCGCCAATGCTGTCAATCGCCGACTAAGTGTTGAATCTGTTTACAATTTGACTTGAGCGCCTTTGAACCATGCTAAAAGTGGGAGCGCCAACAATTTCAGCGCAGTGTTGCTGTCTCCCGGATTTAGCACGGGGTTATCAAGCGACCCTCGATTTCCACTTGGAATATTAACAAAACCGTATTTAACGCCCATTTTCCAGGAACGAATCGAACCGTTCTTCTAATCTTCTAACTTCGAGTTCAACGTTCAGACATTTGAAACATTCTGGCAGTGTTAGAAATTCTCATATTTTAATGTCTTTCTTTTCATTTACCTTTCTTTTTTTAGCCAAGTGATAAAGAGTGTTGGACTTACATCAGCTATTAAATTTTCTCAACGAAACTTTGGGGATATCGGTCCATTTCTTTCATTCCCCAGTGGTCGAGTGTGCCATAGTAACGACGATCTAACTGGACTGAGGATCGAACCTAGTTTCTTAACTTCGAGATCGTTCTGAAATTTAAATGCCCTTTATCAAGAGCAATAAAAAGTTATATCAAACTCTTAATGTCAAAATGAGACAATAAAACTGAATTCGAAGAAAAAATGTTCCTTTGCGCTCCTCTCAAAAAATTTAACGCTACCAAGAGAAATAAGTCAAATAAACGTCCATTTAGCGTCCGTGATATTGAAAAAAAAAAAAAAAAAAACTGAACTTATGTCTAACGACGAAGCTTTTGGGGTTTTGAATGGTTTTCACTGAATGTAGAAGGAAAACGAATTCTCGTATAGCTTAAATCCCCCTCCCTCCCCAAAGGTGAGTTCCATGGTTGAAGAGATTCAGTGGGGCTATTGTAGGGGAGCGTGGGAAAATATCACCTCGTGAAAATGACGTCATCTTGACGTATATTTATAATCAACAACAATGCTGCAGGATAAGTACTGCAAGCATAGGTTACTTTCTCTGCACGGAACCGAATTTCTCTTCCTACTTCGATAACTGGACTGGTAGCCACTGGTAGCGATAAGAACGCATTAAAATAAAATAATTTTTTCGATGAACTTTGTTCACTATCGCTTAACTTAACTTCGAAAGGTTCAACCACCAGGGCCCGATTTAGGAAATTCTTGACTATAGGCATAACTCGGGATTGGGGGCCCCCTAACACTGATGTGGGAGTAAAATTTTCAAAATTGACACACACAACAAAAACTAATCATGAATCATTGTGAAAGTACCATTTTACCAAGAATTGGCTATTTGAAGCGTAGAAGCCTAGAACATTATCGAATAACAAAAAGCAATACAACATATTCACTTCTTCATTAAAACACCAATACAATGCAACCAGAAAAACTTATTAATCCCTTATATACACTATAACATACATATGATGAATTATTCATCTAACTATACATATGATGAACCAATCAATCAAATTTGAAAGGTTATATAAAAAAATTGCTATTAAAAAGGGTAAATATATATATATATATATATATATATATATATATATATATATATATATATATATATATATATATATATATATATATATTTGATTTGGGATTTTTTTCTTTTTTTTTTCTTTTAAAATAATTTTTTTTTTTTTTTTTTTTTTTGGGGGGGGGGCTTAGGCCCGGGCATAATGGAAAATCAGGGCCTGTCCACCAAATGTGAAAGGATATATATATATAAAATTGCTATTAAAAAGGGTAAAAAAAAATTGAACTGGGAATTCTTTCTTTTAAAATATAATTATTTATTTATTTATTTTAAGGGGGGGGGGGGCAGGCTTACCAGGCCTAATGGAAAATCAGGGCCTGTCAACCACTAATGTTTGGAGTTCGATTCTCTCAAAAGATGAACTATAATGTCGAGTTGGGTATTTTTTTTCGGATTTTTCCTCACGTATAACGCTAAATGTCGCATTTCCCTTTTGAAAGTACCTTGCAGAAGGACGGGATACCTCCATGTAACAGATCTCCCTATTTTGCGCTGCTATACTAAAGGAATACGCGGAAGGAATATTTGTATAATCAGCAGATTCAGTAATCTTAAAATTAATCATGGCAAATGCGACATAACATAGTGGAAAATGCTTAACTTGAGTGTCGACATTGAATAAATCTATTTCAAGCATTTTTCAATACGATTTTAAAAACAAAAAATTTCAGGTAGTCTCTTCTAACGAAACTAGGATTACTTATCGTTGCTTACCTCTTTTGTATGTATATATGTATCTATATATATTTACGTATGTATATATATATATATACATATATTTATGTCAAAATTTTGATGCATCTTGGTATTTTTCTGTTTAACTTGTCCAAGCGATAGACTGGGTTTGGCGCGCTGCCAAGATTATAACTAGCGAGGACGGATGGACAGACGGTTTTAGCACCTGAAATTTTCCTTTCCGCAGGACCGTTATGGAGGAACGAAATCCTACCTTAAAAACTTTAAAAAAAAAAATTTACAGACTTAAGTGTAAGTAATTTTGGAATTTTCAAGGACTGCAGTAATCTTTGAATTTTAAAACGACACAATATATTTTTCATATCCCTTATGGTTTATAACTCTTGTTTGTCCTTTAAAGGTTCATCACCGCCATTTTTGTGACAGTAATTTTTCAGTCCCCAGTACAAAGGCACAAGACCCCCGCCCCTTTGTTTTTGTTTTTATATTCCATATGCAAAGCAGTGTTGTCACTTGGCAAAATACAACAGTGGCACAGGCACAAAGCCAGTGTGGTGTTCCAGAAATAGTGCCAACACTGATGATGCACACAAACAGATTATTTTTAATTCTTCCTGTTAATTTTGTTAATAACTCAGGACATTTATGAACAAAGCACACGCATCTTGCCGACAAAATATAAAAGTGATTCATATTTTCAAGTTTTGCAGAATCACTTCATATGTAGAATTTAGCTATACGTATTAAGAGTAGTAAGAATTTTTTGAAAAGTGTTCCGCATTCCTCAAGATAATTGTTACACTCTCGAACGAAAATATAATGGATGCTCTAAATATCAACTTTAATGATCATATGTTATTTTTAAAAACATTTTTCATGTTTATATATAAAATAAAAATTTCGTATATTTTTGTATACTGTGTAAATTTGCTTTCTAATGTTCCTTCTCAATAAAATGGTACCCAAAGCTAAAACGCTTCAGAAGGCCCTGCAAAAGCTTGTTACGGGGTTTTCTGTAAAAGTAAATAATATTAAATGAATGTGAATATATATCCTTACGTTTTTCCCACTTTTACTACAGGAGCATATCATTTACATTAAACTTGTGTAATACGGAAAAAGGGAATACACAATTTGTTAAAATCCATAAAATACATTTAGTTTTTGAGAGACTGTGTGTCCCTGCTGTGAATAAAAAATAGTTGAGCACACACAC